>LNAS01000171.1:769-358326 GCA_001630605.1 Pseudogymnoascus pannorum
GCATCATATCTTCAATTTGCCGACCGTAAGCCTTCTTTAATGGGCCAAAACAGCCAACGTCAAGTGGCTGGAGTATATAGGAAGAGTGAGCAGGCATATAAAGCGTAATAATGTTGTGTTCCTTGCAGTATTCCTCAAACTCATCCGAGTGGTGGCTCTCATAACCATCAAGGACTAAGAGGCGATAACCACCAACACTCCGGGTCTTTGTATGCTTCTCGAAATGCTGAATCCAATCTATGCCTCTCTCGTTTGTAGTCCAGCCATTTTCTGTAACAGCAATTACCCAATCGCTTGGAAATCCACTATTCTCATACCAAGATGCAAGGTGGTTTTTGCCTGCAACAATGACAAATGGCGGCACTGCCCAACCTTGAGAACTAACACCTTGGATTACTGTAACCCATTCCCGATTACCAGGCTGTACCTTCTTTGCTTTTGTACGCCCATCTGAGCTTGTCACGACCATAGCAGTTGAGATAACGCCCATCATAAACCCAGTCTCATCAAAGTTGTAGATATCTGCTTCATTGATGCCATATTTTGCAATTGTGTTGCGTAGAAGCTCAAACCAACAACGGATGACTTCTGGATCCTCGCACTTAGCCCTCTGGTAGTTGTATTTGCGCTGGAAGCGTATCCGGAGCTCTATATGCCGCTTGACAAAGTTTGAAGCCCAACGCGACCCGACGTATGGCGTGTCGCATGTTGCAAGTAGTCGATTCGCCATATCTTCAACAACAGACATCCGCAGAGGAAATCCTTTGGTAGCTAGGTCGAGTATGTATTGAACTAGGACTGACTCCTCTAGGTTTGACAGTTTCTGTGAATTAGGTTGGATATCGCGTTGTAATTGCATGCCACGCATACGGCGACCAAGCTTCTGATGATTGCAAGTATAGATCTTCCCTGCAGCTCGAGCACTTAAGTTTGGGTCATTTTTCATAGCTTGGAGAGCTAGAATAATGTTCCTCTCGTCATCTTTCTGGGACATGTTATGTTGTGGAGAAATCAAGCATTTAGTAGAGTACTCGCATTGACGCGTCAGAGTGTACCATTCGCTTGTCTGTACCATTCGCTATATATGTACGTTACTTATAAAAAGAATTAAGACTAGTATTTATAACTTTAGCTAGTTAAAACAATATTAAATAGCTAGCTTTGTTAATAAAGTCTCTTCTAAATTCTCTTCTCCTTCTTCTACTTCTTCTTTATTAATAAAACCCCAACTTTATAAGCAAGCAATTACTTTAAAAGTATCTTTAGAAAGCCTATTTCTAGATTTCGAAATAATAAGTCCTCCTATACTAAAAGAGCTCTCTATAGGAGCACTAGTAGCAGGTATTTGTAAATATCGTTTAGCTATTATAAATTAGGATCTTCTAGAATCTCCCTATAACTGTAAGGATGCCTCCTTACCCGGTGCCGCCGTGGGCCACCGACAGGCCACCCCTTATATAGTTATTTCCTTTGCGGACCTGACTCGGGTCTTGTAACCGATAGAAGTCATAGACCCTGCCTGATGGATTGACCCAGAGTAGGCACCGAGGTGAAACAGTCATGCTTTGTATGTCGAACCGCACTCAGGAACTCGGGGTCAATGCAGGCCTGTTGCGGGAGTAGGGGTTGGGGGCTAGTGAAGGGCTGTAATGAGTATAGGCAGAGTGCTAGAACGCATGACTGTATTTTTCAGACTGAACTCTGCCCCTCGACTCAAGGGGGAGAGTTACTGTCTATATAATAGGACTTCGGCACTGATATACAGGTGTACTTGTGGCGAACTGTAATTGGTAGGCCCTCCGATACCGTGACAGAGATGGTGGCGGATCGGTGCCGACTTCAGACTAGTCCGCTAGAGCCTTTAGGCGGTGCATCATGTGCCTTACCAATATGTTCTAACTCTATGCTACTATACCCCAGCGTGAGACCGAGCCCTAACAACCCCGACACACCCTCCGGATCGACACCGCCTCTCGGGCGACTGTGACAAGGACTAGCCGAGTTGGACCCGTTTCGGGTACTTTATGATTCTGGGCGACGAAGCTCCCCCTTCATCTTTTTTGTATCTTTCGTAGTAGACCTATAGGATAGCACCACAACCCATCAGATTCGCACTCCCATATGCACTTATTCTGAAGCCAGTGCCCTGTGTCCTTACAATAACTAAAAATATAAAATAAGGGGTAAATAGGTTAGTACGAGCTAACTACATCCTATTAGTAGATAAATAACACAAATATAGTATTAACGGAGTAATTAGGGACATATAGAGCAAGAACGAGGCTAGTATAATGTTAATTGGTAGAGTAATTAAGAGATATAGTAATAGGCAAGTCACATGACAATCACATGATCGAATGACCGGGGTCTGACCTAGACCCGTGGGTTAGCTTGGGTCGGGTCCGGGTTACACCTTTTAATGACTCGTCGGGTTCGGGTCTACTGTAATGACCCCGGGTCAGACCCGATTTCTAACTCTGGCATCACTAGTCGACATTGAATAGAGCCTTCACCCTTTGAAATAGGACGGTTTAAGATGGCGGCCAAAAATTGGAATTTGCTGAAGAAGAGGATAATGTTGGCGGTAGATCCTTATCAGATTATGACGGGGGATGAGTGGAGTAAACATTGGGGTTGATGGGAATATCGTGTATATTTATATCTCAGCTTTGTATTATGTTGATATGTATTGCTGTCTCAAAATAATCAACAGAAAATTGCCCCATACAACAAGTTCAACATTATCGACCACAGGCTGTCTACTCTGCCACAGGGCAAAAGTCATAGTTGCCATTGACGTTGTTGCCCCACCATGATGGAAAGGGTATAGACCGACCACCAGCACCAAAAACGGCGAAAGACAGGATAAAGAGCACTGTGAGACTAGCGCCATCAAAGGCGCCGGTGATCAAGTAGGAGTAGTTCTTGAAAATTCGCGGACGATAGTTGCGGAGGTAGAATTGGACGAAAAATCCGGCAATAAGCTGGCTGAAAATGACGCAAGTCTGAGATTGGTTATAAGGGATATAGCCGGCGTATTGTATGAACTGAGGGAAGTTGAAATCTGAGAGCGAAAAGCCTCGAATTTTAGGGACATACTAAAGACATCAAGAGTCAGCACGTTAAAGAGACAAGATTAGATACTAAAAATGTAGGAGGCATTACTCACATGTACAACAAAACGGTGGACGACGACACAACCAGCGCCAATAGCTAGGCCGATAGGTACAATTGAGTACCTAGCTCCAGATTTGTAGAGGTATTTAGCCATCGCCCAGGATGTTGCGTTGGTATTATACCCCTGAATTGTGGCACCACTCCAGGAAGAGTTACCGTTGCTGTTAACGAGAAGGTCGCGATTTCCACCTACAATGGAAATCATGACGGCATAATTGACGAAAGATCCTAATACGGTACCATAGACTTGAGTAAGGAACATAACACGGGGAGGAATTTTGACTACGTCGAGATTAGTATCATTGGTGGATAGGGCATTGAAAACAGAACGTACGATATTCGCCCATCTTCAAGTCATTGCACAGGTTCAGCGAGTTCTGAATGACGTTATGCGACCAGGCGTTAAAGTACATATTGCCAACGGGGCGTCCAGGAAGCATCAGTCCTGCCAGCATCTTTGACAGGTTGTTCGTAGCAATGCCATTGCCGTAACGAGAATAGAGAATGATACTCTTTGATAATGTCAGGCTAATTCACTCGGTTGATAATTATCATAAATGGGATACTTACGAAGGGTGAGACGATTATTCCCGATATCAGTGCCACAATGTATGCCCAAACCGGCAGAATATCTTTTTCCTTGATGACGACCACAAGTCCAAGGACGAAGCTTATAACAAGAAGGGAGATGTACCACCACCATGGGGCTTCTTTGTAATGCTTGGTCATGTATGCATGGTGTCGGTCACTATAGTTCCCCTCCCTTGCGCTTTTGTACGCCCTTTTGATATCGCCGCCCCAGAAGAGGATACAGTGAGCAATTAGGGCGCCGATCTAGGAGATGTTAGTGATCCGATGAATGCCTCAAATATTCTAGGTTTTAGGAGCTTACGGCTGCATTCGCCATGAACATTGCGTATGCGAATGTCCCGGTAATGCTGGGGTTACCATATGTAGCCAGGGCATCCGTATCAAGCACACCACCAGCAAAGACCTTTTTGATGGGGTACGCTGAGCCGTCATCGGATAGAAGTCGTGATGACATGAACGGTAGCGACTTTGAACTAAAGGCATCGGTGTAATATATGCCGATCATGGCGAGAAAGCAGACAAAAAAACCCACGGCAGAATTGGCTTGCAGCGTGAGGGGAAGGGACGTCTGGAAGGAAGTGATCTACAGCAGTTTGGTTAGTTGCGCTTGTATGCGTATGGGCACGATGACTTACATATTGCCAGTCAAATGACAACGTGAAAAGACCCAGCCCCTCGTTGTTGATGGACCCGCCAAAAAGATTTGTGAGCACTGAGGCTTTGCTGCCAGTGGCATGCATAGCGGCAAGACAAGGGATGGAGACAGAGTTAAGGAAAGGGAAAATGTACGCAGGAAGCCACTCGTAGGCGAACATGCCCGCAAAGGCGTACCAGAAGTATCGGATTGGCTTCGAATTTTTTACCTCCTGCCAATGCATACCCTGGAGAGTTTTAACTGTGGGTAGAGTACTCCAATAGACCGCATCAACGTGCCAAACGGCAATTGGTCGCAATATACCAGAGATTCCATAGCCAAACAGCCCGATTGAGAGGGTACATAAGATCACTTTGGTTGCGTTTAAAGGCAGGTCATAGAAAAGGTCTTGCGCTGCAAACACAGTAATGGCTATGGCGCCGTTGGAGGCTGATGTGGCAGTGATGGTGCAAATCGCGTGCTCCTTTAAATTCCAAGGTCCGTAATTGAAGAAGGAGATGACCGAGATCCATCGGGGAAGTTTGCCTTGGCCACCACGCTCTCTCCATCGCGCCTCGAACCGATCGCCTCGTGGGAGAAACGCGGCCCATGCCTTGCCTAGAAAGTAGGCTATGATAACGATAAAAGTTCCTTGGATGGTGATGGCCGTTGGTTTGAACTGGAAAAGCAGTCAGCCTATATTAATGTTGCGATGGGTAGGGAGCACTTCGACCATGGATGTCGTAGAATAAAAGGCGATATTGCACCGTACTTACATAGTATATCTGGTACATCACGGCTTGGAAAGCAGAGAGAATAGTAGCCAAGAAGAGACTTCGAAAGGTCAGTGCCGGCTCGAGGTCGTCCCGCAAGGATAGCAGATGCTTCGCAGCATCGGAGCCCGTGACAATGATTGCATCGTCAGCGCCACTGTCGGAGTCGTCGCTACCAGCAGATTTGCTCTCAGTAACTATCACAGGGTCATCTTTCAGAATCTCTGCTCCGTCTTTTTGGAGATGGATCTTCTCGTTAATCGTCTCGTCGCTAGGAACTGAGACAACTCTGCCCTCGATAGGGGTGAGAACTCTGGTGACGGGAGTAGACATTGGCATAGAAGTAGGGTAGTCGTCTGAGAGGCAAGGGGAACCATCCAAGCAAAGGGGTCCGCCATTGTGCTTATGCCCCTCCCTTTATACAACCACATAAATTCTTCAAAGCCCCAGCGCGTAAACTGAATGGATACGAGCTCTCATCTGAGGACGGTAAAGCGATAACTTGTTGCGTGATACAGGCTCGGAATATATGCCATCGCACGCCTTCAATGGCGCCAATCGCGAAGTGCTCGTCAAGTGCCACTCGCAAGAGGAAGATAGCTTGTTAAACACGTGTGACAGCGGGTACTATAAAGTTTAGGAAGGTCTCACAGAGAATAAGCTCATACTAGGGCAGTATGGACCTTCCTAATGCGGCCATTCCCGCCGATCTGTGTTGGTCCAACATGCCCTAGGCAAGGTGATACTCGTACAGGAAGGAACGAGGGAACGAAGCAGTCGATAGAAATTGAGATATCGTAGGACTCATGGACGACGGCTAGAAGGTCTGTCCCAGGCAATTGTAAGCGTGAAGTTTGTCTTTGTAACTACGGAGGCACTTTGGGAGCAACCATCTGCGCTGCGTACTCCCACTGGTCCGTGCTATACCAACAAAACCAACTGGATTACACATTTCGGTGAAGCATCTCAAACAATCCCAAACGTTTCCCTAAGAAATGCAATAGTATTAATAAGCTTATCCAAAATTGAATCCGACTTATTTCCCTGTCGGCTTATTGTGGTGCGATACCATCTTCCCAAGATATGATTTGTGTAGCGAAATCGTGCACTTGGAACGTGCCGATTTGCTAGCAATAGGAAAGAAACTGCTGCAAATAAAAGATAGATGGATAGATATGATGTGGTGATCGAGCGCAACGCTACTTTGACAGATGTACCACTACACGTGCAACTTGTCAGAAATGCGATACAAAATGCGAAGTTAAGATCTGAAGCACGAATCAAAGCAGCCAAAGGCAAATTGCCAGGGCCAAAACTCATTGAATAGAACCAATCGCTACGCACGAACAGTTGATATTCATCCGACGGACCTTGATGATGCGACAGTCGGAACGCTCGCTATACGCCAGCATTTAACATGGCGACCATGCTTTACGACAGCACCTTTAGACCCAAGACCAAGGACACGATGAGTAACGTCATTTTTTTAAACGTTTCCTGGCAGAATACCGACTTGAACGTACTCGTAGTATCTCACTGCTTAATGTCGACCTAAGTGGGCTGGATTATCGGACTCTCGAGCAACAAAAGTGGGAGAAATGTGCCCAATTGAGCTAAAATACAGAGAACTAGCCTTGAAAATGGGTATTTCACCTTGCTTGGCTCACAAGAGATGCTGGCTATCCGTTCTAATATGTAAACATACGTAGTTCCTTTCACTTATCAGTCGTTGTATTTCGTAGTTGTCTAGGGAGTTAAAACAAAGGAAGTACTCTGCCGCTTGAATTCCGGAATTCTATCTTTGGCTTAATTTTTGAATGATAGTTTATGAAGGGTCATGATATGATAATACAGACTTACATGCTTGGAAAGTTTTATTCCAGGCATAGTTGCTGCACAGACTAGTCATTGTACACAGTCTTTATTGACACATTCAGGGCATGCAAGAATGACATCTAGACATAAGGGGAGATGCCCAGACATCTGACATGAGGCAAAGGTGTTGGGAAAGTGAAGGTGATGAGAAAATTGCATGATCCAGCTCAACTCGCCCGGTTCTCTCACCACTCTCCTTTTGGTCACGTTTCAGATTCCAAGTAGCATTGAACGTGCGATATGTCTATTATTAGTACGGTTGGAGTATAAAAATCCCTCAAACTTGTCGTATATCACAAAGTAAAGAAGAAGAGTGCTGAGCTAGAAGAGGATATAATGACGTAGCCTAGACACCGGAGGAATTATACAGAGGTTTGGAAAATGTAAAATTAGTGTAGCAAGTTGAAAGTTAATTGTGCCCGGATGGCATCGCTGATTGGCGAGTTTTAGATTGTGCGTTGGCGTACCGCGCTCAGACGGCCTTGCGAGGTTGAAAGATGATCATTTAGACAAAAATTCATGGGGCGTGTGCTACGAGCGATTCGACAGATTTTCGACGAAGCCATTATAAACGTGCCTAAGACATAGGCAAAATCGTTGAATTTAGAGCGTACGCGCCTCCACCGGGTTTCGTCTTTATATTAAAATTAATCTGGAAGCACGCCGGCATTTAGCCAACCAAGAGATGTACCTTGTTTACAGCCCACCGCCATGGTGCACTGAACCACAACTCTAATCCACAATTGTAACAACACGGTTTCACGACTCCAATTGGGTCCAATTGGATCCATTTCCCAATCTATCTGAATAAACCATGCTCGTGTTCTTACGACTGCCTCTGGTTTAGCACAGAGTAGGTAATCCTGTCAATTCCCACATTTATATTTCTCCTGCTCATCATAACTGTTTGGGTAGCCTTGGCGCTTAACGGAATAATTTTTCCTATGGCCTTCAATCAACGGCGCTTGGCGGCGCGGCTTTGCCATGGATTTCTGGTATCTCGAGTGCAGATCTTGGCGATCGACTTCTCCGCACCACAGCTTCGATATCAAAAAATATATTCTCGAGCAACTCAAACGTGGGGAACCCTGAGGTTTCGCCGTGAACTAATTATGCGTCGAGTCCAACACGATCGTCAAGAGGGCGGCGACATGGCTATAAGTACTCCATGACGTCCCACCGAGATGTTCTTTTTGTTCACCATCAACATTCAACTCATCTTCCATCTCATTCATAAAGGCCGTCCTTGATACCACGAACCATTACCATGCATTTCCAAACAGCCACCGTTGCCGCCGCCCTGGCCAGCCTCGCCGCTGCGCAGACCCTCGACATCCCAACCCGCTCTGGCGACATCACATCGCTCCCAGAGCCCAGCACCATCTCCGGCGTCAACGACTACGCCAACATGGAGTTCGACCGTGGACAGCCTTGCGACTCTGATGAGGACACCGGATCCGACAACGCCGTCTTCATCCTCGAGGACGGTGCAACCCTGAGCAACGTCATCATTGGAGCCGACTCTCTCGAGGGTGTCCACTGCGAGGGTGCCTGCACGCTTACGAACGTTTGGTTCAGAGATGTGTGCGAGGGTACGTCCTTCTAATACCCATTTTATTTTATTTTTCTAACATAACTTCCTCAGACGCCATTACCCTCAAGGGTGACGGTGACGTTCTCATCGAGGGCGGTGGTGCCCAAGAGGCTGTTGACAAGGTCGTCCAGAGCAACGGAAGGGGCACATGCACCATCAAGGACTACACCGTTGTCAACGTTGGCAAGCTCTTCCGCTCATGCGGAAACTGCAGCAACAACGGCGGCCCACGTAACGTTATCGTCGAGAACGTCAAGGCCAACGGTGTCACCGCCGACCTGGTTGGCATCAACAGCAACTACGGCGATGTGGCCACCATCTCCGGATCGTGCGGAACTGACGTCAAGAACGTCTGCCAGGAGTACACTGGCATTGAGAAGAACGGCGACGAGGACCCAGTCAAGGTTGACACCACCGACAACTGCCAGGGTGACCAGGGTCTCCTCGAGACGCTCCCAAGCTGTTAAATGGCGACGGAGAGGTGAGAAGCGTTGATGTGTGGAGATGGGTTGTTTAGTTCTTGTGTATGTATATTTTGCTATTTACAGGGAGTGCACGCCTTTAGCAATGTACATATTTAGACTTATCAAACGAAAATATTCCTCAACTTGATCGAATCATCTGGTCGATTGGAACAGGTGTCTGTCCCGCGAATATGCGAACCTGTGGAGAAGGAAAAGGCAAAGCGAGTAGCCTCAACCACAGAACCTGTAACTTGGTAGAAGCGGCCCGAAATATGTCCCTGTTGTGACGCACAGTTGATAAAACCTGTTACCGCGATGATGAGGCAGATGGATACGACCAAGAAATATCCGTCTTCGTGATTTGATTACCAGGGTTTCCTGGGCGGGAACCCCACCAATTATCCCTGCGACCGCGTTTCGTGGCAGCCATCCAGGCCACAAACAGGATCCACACCCCTGGTCCCCCCACCATGCATCACTACGTCACCTCCCGCGATGTAAATATATCGACCACATAAGTAAGTTGAGTTGTCGAGCATTGCTCGATATTTCTTCAGATATTCAGCACATTGTTTGATCTTGTCGTTGTACAGGATACCCCCCCCGAAGCCCGCCTCCGTCACATACTCATCCGCCGCCCTTTCCCAGTCTCGCCTCGACCTCAAACTCCCTGGAGCGAGTGCCAAGCAATAGTCCAAAATGTCAAACAAGTACGCTCGATGCCCCTCCTCAATTAAGCCCCTCCGCCCCTTAAAACTCCACAGCTAACACCGTCGGCAGCCAGGAATACGAGGCCGATGCCCAAACCTACGAGTCGGATCAGGACGACGCCAACCAGCCCACCCCATCACAACCCCAAAAGTCCCTTCAGCGTCAGCAACAACAGACCCCCAATGGCGTCCCGGCAAGCAACCAGCTCACGCGCGACCAAATCAGGGAGAACATGGGGTACCGGGCTCCGGTGATCAGGGAGTCGAGGATCAAGGACCGTCCGCCGAAGAAGGATGAGAAGGACAGTGCGGTCAAGATCAAGATTGAGCTTGACCTCGAGGTATGCTTAATTCAACTGATGTATTTTCAAATATTCTAACTAGAGGTGTTATTAGGTGGAAGTGGACTTATATGCGAGGGTGAAGGGTGATGTGACCATCGGTTTGATGTAGGAGCCTTGGATTGGGGTTCTGGGCTGGTGTGGGATAGTTATGTTTTAATTGATGAGCTTTATTCTTTCCTGATATTGATAACGGCTGCATGTTTGGGTACTGTACATAGAGATGGTATGTTTAGCTATTTTTGTTAGAAATTAAATTATGAGATATAAAGACAAGGATTTTTTGAGGGAGTTTATTTCTGTGTGGACGAAGATCGCCTAAACTTGTGCCGGAAAATATACTGGGTCCATCTGTATAACAATCAATGGGGACTACTATCACTACTATATTGTTTGGTATATGATGTAGGCAGTATACTCTTGGGTAATTCAGAGTATTTAATTTACTTTCTGTTACTGTAAATAGTGCGATTATGCAAAGTTGCTCTCTGGATATTTAAGCGATTCAAGAAAGCCCTTATCCGACCGAATATAACTATTCTGACTTTATGAGAATTGTTCCGAGGAGACACTAATGGAGGTTGATATATAATATGACCTCGAAATAATATATTAAGGTTGCAACTTATTTATCACATAAATTCTGGATGTGCATGTTGGAGATAAACAAAATAAATAAATAAACACCAGCCTCTGAAATATTCTGGTAATCTAGTCCTATTTCACCTCTACTATCATTTCCGATCTTTTGACCTCAATATGCGCTCCTTTGAACTATCAACGGCAGAATAAGTTTGTTTTCAGAAAGCGAGGTGGTTACTATTTAGATATTCAGATACGGAAATCGAGGTATTATATAGATGAAATGATACAGACATATTTACACAATCACATGACATTTTGAAATTCACGCAGAGCTCAGCAACGATATCAATCACTTCTTATTGTTTGCAGTCCATGCGCTATGTGTGATGATGAACCTCGAGGCATAGCGTCTTCCGCTCATGCCAACAACCCCGCGCCTGCGTCAGATATTGCGATGACCGCTCTCCTTGCGCGCCTCTTGCTGCTCTTTGAGCTGCGCCAACTGTAACACAAGATCCGCTTGTTCCTGCTGCCATACCTGGTGGTCGGTCTAATTGATGTTCATAGCCATACTCTTCAATGGGTTCGGTTTGCAGATGGGCAAAAAAGAAAAAACAAACATACAACAGTGGGTATTCGCTGGTGGTCACCCACCCAACTACTAATCCACCGATCTTAAGTTTATGTATGGCAGAGCGGACGGGATGCCCAGTTCTCTTAAGTCTATGGTCGTATGTGAAGGTCCTTTGCTTGAGGAGGTAGATATACTGCTATTTTCTATGTGGCCTGTGTACACTAGGGATAGTAGTTAAAGCTATTATAAAAAGGAGAAAGAGCGAGATACAGTAGTCATCTCCCCCCTCAGAAATAAATAGGCCCTGAAAAAAATGAGAGAAAGGGGGTGATGAGTGAAGCCGTCGTAGCTAAGAAAGGGAGGAGATGGATGCTGTAGTCGTCCCCTCATCCCCCTCCCTTCAAGAAATAGCTGGATAAAAAAAAAGAAGAGGACATACAACAGTAGGTATTCGCTGGTGGTCACCCACCCAACTACTAATCTACCGATCTCAAGTTTATGTATGGCAGAGCGGACGGGATGCCTAGTTCTCTTGAGTCTATGGTCGTATGTGACTGTTCTAGTACTAGTGGGGGTTAAGTACCATTGTAGTAGGCTGCGATGAGGACTCGATGACCGACGATCAAATATGGTAATTGTGGATTTCACAGCCTTGATTGCAGCATCACATTCGATAATACTAGCCTCGAGTTCATTTCTGTGTTAGATGAGAATCTCTAGGACCTTAGCTATTCCATTCTTTAAACTGTTGTTATTGAGGTAGTTATAGACAGCAGCCTGGGTTTTCCCAGACGAGATCGGTGCGAGCAAGTGTTCAATATATATCGTTAGAGTCTATATATTAGGTTACACTTTAGACTTACAATTATTAGCCTCAACAGCCTGATTTGCGGTAACTTGATTGGGATTCTCTATGATCCTAGCAATGCTCCCCTTTGAAGCAAGGTTATTGATATAGTTGTAGAAATCTCCCATATGTACTATTAGTGTCTATATGTTAGTTAGATTACACTTTAGTCTTACTATCGTCGATCTCAACGACCTGACTATTTGTATAAGAAGGAAATTGTTCGAGTTCAGTGAATTTGTTGATAAAGGAGAGAAAGATCGCACTAGTCCTCCTCGAATAATGGTTCTGGCTATTGATATAATAGGAAACGCATCTCTAATACCAACAAGAACATAGAACAAAATCACTATAACTTTGTTATCTCCAGCACTCAACTTTTCACTTCTGTACCTCAACTTTAATTGTGCCTGGGTGTAAATGGGCATATAAAACTGAAAACCTTTCTATCATATCACCAGCGACTATCTTATAGTTGACAATTCCACTATAGCCCCACCTCAATGTAACGCTGAGGATCTGTACCGCAGATCTTCACAGAGGTTTCGTTGCGTTGGTTTACTTGTCAGAGGAGGCAGGGGATCATATACAAAGGCTTTCGTAAAACATGTTACAGTAATGTAAGTCATGGTGTAAACGGGACAATGGCGTAACCGGGATAGTGGGGGAAGCCGACTACAAAGAATGTGAAAAACGAGTGTTATTCTTTCAATACTCGACTACAATACAGTCATATTCCTCATCTGGGTCCTCTTCCTCCTCGACGTCCTCAGTTTGGTCAGGTATAGTGATATTTGTCGCTATACTTTTGCCTTTGGTAGTTGCTTTCTGTTGGGTGGCCTCCTCGGCCTCGATGACTTAGGAGTGTAATTCCTCTATAGTAATATAGAATTTGCCCTTTAAAATTGCACGTTTCCCTTTGTTCTGTAGTTGTTGTATTTGTATTATTGACTGTAGGTTATCTGTTTCGCATTGGTGTAAGAAGTTGTATATATTAAGTCGCTCTATCTCATCAGCTAGCCGACGGACATATCGAGTAGTGTGTAAGGATGCCTCCTTACTTCGATATTTAAGAGATAGGAGTCGGGGTTGATGCGGATGGGTTGCGGGTCATATGCTAAGCACTAAGGCAGGTTAGTCGAGTCGGACCCGTTTCGGGTACTTCACGATTCTGGGCGACAAAGCTCCCCCTTTATCTTTTTTGTATCTTTTGTAGTAGACCTATAGGATAGCACTGCAACCCATCAGACTCGCACTCCCATATGCACCTATTCTGAAGCCAGTGCCCTGTGTCCTTATATAGTGGGTATATTTAGGATTGTATATGTCTCTAAAGCTGTAACTAAGACAGTATTTGCTTTGCGCAATATAGAACAGTCAGGCGGACTACTGTTCTGAAAGACAGTGTCGAAAATATCGTACTCAGTTGGTGTTTTTGGTTGGGCATCTATCGCATCTGTCTGTAGAAGCGTCACTATCCGGATCACCTATTGAGGTTGGAAAGGTCGCAGACTAGAGCCTCTCTATGCAGATGTAATATTATGAGTAGATTGTAATGAGTATAGGCAGAGTGCTAGAACGCATGACTGTATTTCCCAGACTGAACTCTGCCCCTCGACTCAAGGGGGAGAGTTACTGTCTATATAATAGGACTTCGGCACCGATACACAGGTGTACTCGTGGCGAACTGTAATTGGTAGGCCCTCCGATACCGTGACAGAGACGGTGGCGGATCGGTGCCGACTTCAGACTAGTCCGCTAGAGCCTTTAGGCGGTGCATCACGTGCCTTACCAATATGTTCTAACTCTATGCTACTATACCCCAGCGTGAGACCGAGCCTTAACAACCCCGATACACCCTCCGGATCGACATCGCCTCTCGGGCGACTATGATATAGATAGTGCAATCGCTCTTGCTTTGATGTAAGCAGATAACCATTCTGCTTTCTGTATACATATAAGTTGCGCTTCATTCAAATGTGAGGGTGTAGCTACGAGGTGTTTTTTTAACGGTCCAAAGACTACAACACCAAGTGGTTGCAATATATACGAAGTATGCAGTAGTAGTATAAGGATAGATATTCGATTTTGCATATAGTGGGATATAAAGCTTCCACTTATATAACTGTCGTGACCATTATATATGAGTAAGTGTTGTTGTTGTCCTCCATTAGCTTTTGCTTTTGTATATATTGCTGGTTCAAAAACGCATTTTAACCACCCGATGCCATATAAGTTGCTTGTCTAACCCTTTATATTAGCGGAAAAGTGCCATTTATTAATAACCTCTAGAGGGACCCAGCTTTATAAGATGTTCTGTCCCTTAAAGATAATAAGAGGGTCGATGGTTGTTCTGTCTATACAGATGCATTCGATAGCTGTAAGGCCTGCATGTGAGGGACCGTCATATGCACGCCTCCCCTATAGGGTGCCCTATTGTGGAGCCGCTCGGCAATTGAGGGCACCATGGGTTCTAGGATAAAAGGGGCTGGAGGCCCAAGAAGAAGGCCTCCAGTCAATAGTCGCTGTATCTACATAGACCTATTGAGCTTACAGAATACGATCCTCCTTTCCTGCCTTCTGACCTGGTTCCCTGGACTCCTGTGAGACCCTTAGGCTTATGATCCTTACAATAGCGGACACCCACTCCTGCTGGCCTTGGTATACCTGGTAATATATATGGAGTGTTGAATCAATAATGATTCGAGTACACTCTATAGTGCCAATCGAAAATCCAGTTTCATCTATATTATATACATTTTGTTCTTGTATTCCTAAATGTGTCATAAGGTCCTTGTATATGTCAAACCACCCTGTTAATATATCTTTTGTAACCCCATTCATTCTTTGCGCTTCAACTCGTCTACCTAGTTGGATTTGTAGATGTGGATATCGTTTTATAAAGCGCGGAACCCACTCTTATCCAAGGGGAAAGTTGGGTATCTGTTTGTATTGCATAGGTTGAGCGTTAGGGTATAATGGTTCGAAAATGCGGCATCGGTTGACACAGATTTCATCAGCAATATCCTGTAATATATGATGGCTAGGTGTGTATCCACTATTTGTTAGCACTTTGATCCACTTTAAAAGTGTCTGCTCTTGCACAGGTGATAACAATTGCTGTTGTTATCGGGATTGTCTTCGTAATGGTTCTCCTCTGATATATCAGAGGACTATGTCTGGCCAGAGTTGTAAAGCTTTTGCAGTACTATATATAGATTTGTACAAGCCAGATTTAACTCCGGCAACAGCTTCCGCTAATAGGACTTTGAGTTCCTGAGCTTTCGGGTTATTTTTTCGCATTATATTGGGTTGGTGTTGGTTTAGTGATACTGTCGATGTATAGCAATCCCCCACTATCCCGGTTACACTATTGTCCCGTTTACGCCATGACTTACGTTATATAAAGAATACTATATTGAGTTGAGCACGAAGCTCCTATACTAAGAAATACTATCTATTTATATAGTGGTGTCGTGCCTAATGGATCCCTCCTGGATCATGCTATAAGCCTGAGCCTCCCTGATCCCTAACGATCCCATATGACCTGGATCCTCCTGGATTATAACACTTCCATGATCCTCTCCCTAGCCCCTGCACTAGTGGTGGGGCTAGCTGTAACACTCAGGCCTCTATTGATGCGATTCACAAACGCCCATCAGTTATCGACTATATATAGTTCCAAAAATGGGAATCGCAGGACTGTAATCCAAGAGGCAGGCCGCATCTTGAATTACAGTCCTTCAGTTCCCCCAAAGTTTATACTTCCTATACAATGGTACTAGTTTTCCACTAGTTAATGGAGCAGACAAACCATGCCATATATTGTCATTAGACCATAAAGCCTGGTCTATAACACTAAGTGATTTTGTAGGTATAAGGCACTATATACTTCTAGAAGCTGTTAGGACCTGATACCTATAAGGATAAGGCTTATCTAGAATTTGAGCAAATAGCCTCTTATTATCAGTTGAGGTTCTATCCTTCTATGGATCCTTTATAGAGACTATAGCCCCTACCTCAAAGTGTTGGATATTATGCTTTTTAGTGTACTTGTATACTATAGAAACCCTTGCTCTTTGGGTAGCTGCTATAGCTCGCTCAATTATAGGGTTAGGCTACACCTGACCCTATAATTGACCTTCAACTCTGAGCTTAGAATTGAGCTTAGGCCCTGAGCTCGAGCCTGAGCTCTAGCCTGAGCCTGGGTGGGAGGCCGAGTGGGAGGCCGAGTGGGAATTTGAGCTCCTACCCCTGAATTGGGCTCCGATTGCTTGGGCAATCGCAGCACCTCAATTCCGAGCTCTGGCTCCGAATTGAGCCTGGCCACCTATTGGGTCTATGCTCGAGCCGGCTGGCTAGCTCGAGCAGTCGCTTGGGCTCGAAGCTCAATTCTGGGCTTAGAGTTGAGCTCGAAGCCTGAGTGTGGCTCTGAATTGAGCTCTGAATTAAGCTCAGGCTCAAGCTGGCTCTCAAAAATAGGCCCTATAGTAGGGTCCTCCTGCTCAACTCTAATTGAGAGATCCTTCTGGGCCTAGCTATTAAGCTAGTCAGTATATGAGCTCTTATCTCAGAACAGTAGCTCAGCTGCTGCACACCTAATTGTAGAGTGGATTTGGGTATTTATTGCAAATGTGACCTCAAGTAGCCTATTCTTCTATTCTTTAGACCTATTGTCCATTTTCTATACTTGTAGCTTATTCTCAACTACTCTATCTGCCTACTCAACTAGGCCTTGGGTTTGAGGTGACTATAGAGCTCCATTTACTACTTGAATTCTATACTTATATAGTAGGAGTAGTAGAGCCCCTTTGAATTCTTTACCGTTATCTACTTATATAATCTTAAGAGGTAAGAATACTATAATAAAGAGAGTAAAAAGTAGTCTGTAATTAGCTCTATATACTTGCTCTTAAGTAGGTATAGCTTTATATATTTTGAGAAGTGATCCTTTATATATAGAATCTACTTATATTAATGTACTTGTATAGCGAGCGACACATTATAGCGAGCGATGCACTTTGTATACAACACCAAAATCTATATATAATGATACTTCTGACATCTGTAAGGACATATGGCACTGGCTTCAGAATAAGAGCATATAGGAGTGCAGTGTTACAGCTAGCGGTTTCGGCTGCTTGGCATTATAGCGATTCGGTCGCTTAGACTACACCCTAGGGGGTCACATGATGGAATAGCAGGAATAGTAGGAATAGTTGCTATTCCAACTATTCCCACTATTCCCTTTGGCACGACGCCACTATATAAGTAGATAGTTATTCCTTGGTATAGGAGCTTCGTGCTCAACTCAATATAGTATTCTTTATATACTGTAACGTGTTTTACGAAACGACTTAGTGTATGATCCCCTGCCTCCTCTGACAAGTAAACCGACGCAACGAAACCTCTGTGATAGTCTATGGTCTAGACTCATCAGCGTTACATATCAGTTATAAGACCCGAGTCAGGTCTGCAAAGGAAATAACTATATAAGGGGTGGCCTGTCGGTGGCCCGTGACAGCACCGGGTAAGGAGGCATCCTTATAGGGGGCTAGTGAAGGGCTAGCCGAGTTGGACCCGTTTGGGGTACTTTACGATTCTGGGTGACAAAGCTCCCCCTTTATCTTTTTTGTATCTTTTGTAGTAGACCTATAGGATAGCACCACAACCCATCAGACTCGCACTCCCATATGCTCTTATTCTGAAGCCAGTGCCCTATGTCCTTACAACAACACCAATATAAGCCCAACACTCTGATTAAGAGGGTAGAATACTACTAGCTATACAAGCAATCAAATAAGGCACTTATCAAACTATTCAAGTAGCTGCAGTATTGTATAACATCCCCTATACAACCTAATATAACCGGATCTATGGCATAACTTCCTGATGCAACTGTACTCCTAACTCACATAAGTTGACTCTATATGAAGAGTCAGCTCTCGTTCAGTATATCCTCAACCTAGATTCATATGGATTTCCACCCCGGCTGCAAGCTATGCAAGGAATAGCAGACCTACTACTCTCTAAATAAAGTGAGAGCCCTACTGGGAAGAACTGGACTAGCAATTTCATAATGCATCGTATGGAACTTAAAGCAGAATATCAAGAGCGGTGTAATGAGTATAGGCAGAGTGCTAGAACGCATGACTGTATTCCCCAGACTGAACTCTGCCCCTCGACTCAAGGGGGAGAGTTACTGTCTATATAATAGGACTTCGGCACCGATACACAGGTGTACTCGTGGCGAACTGTAATTGGTAGGCCCTCTGATACCGTGACAGAGACGGTGGCGGATCGGTGCCGACTTCAGACTAGTCCGCTAGAGCCTTTAGGCGGTGCATCACGTGTCTTACCAACATGTTCTAACTCTATGCTACTATACCCCAGCGTGAGACCGAGCCCTAACAACCCCGACACACCCTCCAGATCGACACCGCCTCTCGGGCGACTGTGACAAGCGGATTCCGAGCTATAGGACTAGTTCCATACGCGCCGCAAAATGTCCTCTCTCACTTAAATTTACACTTGAGGACTCTAACTCCTCCTATAATTGAGAGTAATAATTAGACTTCAAAGACTCCTCAAACTATAAGGGAGCTTAACTTTCAAATAGAGTACATTAAGAACCGCATCATATGACATCAGAACAGCTCTCCTACATCAATTAATGATGCTATTAGCTGCCTTGTTAAAGGGGTAGAAATGATGATACATTCTGCTATTCTACTCAAGGCGGAAGTTAAGGCTCTATAAGCAGCAAATGAATAAAAAAAGAAGAGGGAAAGGAAGTGCAAGAGGCGTATAATGCAAGGGGTAGTCTCTACGTACGAGAGGGAGAGGATATACTTCAGAGTACTGAGGTTGATGCTCAACTCCATACGGAGGTGGCAAGTGAGAGTAGTTGGCAGGTGGGCTCTATAGGCTGACAGCGGCGATGTGGCACATGTGGTAATATGGGACATAATGCTCGTATGTGCGAGAGGCGCCAGGAATCAATTACAATCGAATAAGGGTTATTATATAGGGTGGTGGTGTAGTAGCAGTAGTAATAGTCAATTTTGGTGTTTTTGGTGGCGACCCGCTTGGGATGGCGACTCGCTTGTGAAATACGTTAGAGTAATGCGTATTAGTGTTTTCATGAGCGACTTGCTTGGGTGAGCGACTCGCTTGTGTATGTAAATCCGTACATCCACATGTGCGTGGGATTAATAAGACAGGCACGTGAATTGCGAGCTAAGAAACTTTGATGCGGGGGGGAGAGTCGGTAATCTAGGGATGCGGGGATGACGACGACGAAGGGCGGCTGAGTCTGCAATTTGTGCGTTTAAGAGTGGAGGTTCTCACTCCCTAACATCATACTCTTCATAAACTGCGACCTCTCGACGGTTGTGGCATTTAGCAGACGCGTTTTTAGCAAGATGGCCGGCATCACAACCCTTAGAAGAAAGCAGTTCTCCAGTTGCGATAGCTGCCGAAACTCCCGAGTGAAGTGTGACGCCCTGAAGGTTGTTACTGTAGAGGGCATCCACGCCCTCCGAGAATCATGCTCGAGATGCACAAAGCAGAATACACTCTGTACCTTCAACGTCAGTATCCTTGCTCCCTCCGTTGTCTGAATAGAGGTTGACAAGTATAAAACCGCAGTGGGTGCAGAAGCATAAAAGCCACGGTGCGAGAAACAGACACCTCCTAGACCTAGACATGTCCCCTGTAACGCGAACAGAGCAAGGAATGGCCCCGAGGCGCTATGCCGAAGAGAGGAGAATGAGAGTCGATCATGGCCTACATTTGAATGCGAGATCAATCCACGACACTCTTTGGGAACTATATCACCAGAATTTTGAAGCCATGCTCGGTACCTGGATTGGAGCCTGCCCGTGTTTGGATGGGTACGACATGAGCGCCTTTCGCTGTGACGAATATAGCAAATCCTCAGATGGTGCAGTCAAGGGCGACACGTACCTGAACGTAATAAGCATCACTCGATTATTTGTCACCCTTGATAAATGGGTTGGTGAAGGACGACATGCGAGTGGGTTGGCTACGGACAACTCTATCGAGAGCTCTGAGGTTAATGGAGAGAAGATAGACCAGCTAGATTTCTCTTTGGCGAAGGTTATCCATTGCTTTTCAGCCCGTTGGCTATACTTAGGGGATATCTCCGGCCTGCACTACCCCCAGTATTCCTGCCACGACTCTTTAGTCCGGCATTTCTGGCGTACTGCACGGAAAGATATGCTGAAAGTAATCAACAAAAACTCTTACCGTTCTGCTTTAACACTATTCATTTTCGGTCTGACCCCTACACCGTCTGGACTTGATAAGGGCGAGGAGACGGACGGCTTAACTGGTCAAACCTGCATGCGGCTCGGACTCGAAATGTTACACCAATTGCGCGTACAACTAAGTGCCTCTCAATTCTATACTTCAAAGATCCTCCGAAGCATCAAGGACGGCCTGTGGAATTCAATGGCCAAAGATGGCCACGAGGCAGAATTCACCAGTATGGAGAGTGCAGCATATGCGGCGGGTATGATATTCGACAATGACTCACCCCTACTAGAAACCTGCAGATTTAGTCTTTCTGCCGGACTCCTTGGGTTTAAATCAGAGCCCATATTTGGTCTTTTCAAACCCCAGGCATGTATTTTCCACGATGCCACAGAGACGTGGCGACGAGATGGATTTGATGTCTCTAATGAAAATGTTTCGAGGATCGTTCTTGCAACGGCTACCTGGACTTATTACTTCTGGAAATTAGTTGCAATCTTCAAAGAAGCACTGAGAGAGGGATACGACGAAAAGATTGTTGCAACAAATTATTCGGAGGTTCTTGATACGATACAGAAGTTCAAAATCACATTTCGTCCGCTTATGGATACTTGCGAACAACGCCTTCAATTTCTTCCGTGGCGCCTAAAATATGGCTGGTGTTAGTACTTACCTTCCCCTCTTTGCAAATACATTGTTCTGCCCATTACTTTGGCTCAAGATTCTCTGATATATCTCGTTTCGTACTAATCTATTGTTAGATAATACCATGCTTCGCTATCATCTCAGCGTACTCAAACTCTTAGAAGAAATCGAAAGAAACAAGCGAACAGATCTACTTCCAAACCTCAAGGCAGCAAGATCATATTCTGAGCAAGGTGCCATCAACGTCTTGAAATTTGGTCTTCATGCTAAGGCACCAGTCCGGCAAGGTTGCGAAAAGATTGCAAGGACAAAAGGCGACTACATATCAATGAATCTTCCAGGGACAGCATCATTTATCGCCATAGACCCCTGGCCTGACAACATTATAGCTACAGTCCAGTTGGTTTCGAGAGCCATAAATGAAAGCCGGAAAAACAGGTTAATAGGTCCCGATGCTTTCAATAACCTCCGAGACACGTTGTTTCAAACAGTAGAGCAACTCCCCAGTAGCTCTAAACACACCTCTACAACTCGAAATAGTCTGTACGAGTCGATGTTTGACGAACCGGACAAATCGATAGATCCTTCTTGCCCTACTCTTAACGTATATTCACAAGCTCCTACCAACACTACTATAAGCACGTATGATCATGTTCCGAACCGAGTCCAATACAACCAGGAGCATAATCAAAGAGAGGTATACTGCGATAATAATCTGTCGTCTTTTAACATCACGGACAGAGGGATGGACCATGATCTAGTTGCTGAGGTCAACAACCTTGGCTTGAGTTGCCTTAGCTATCTCATCTCAAGTAACGACATTAAGGGATAGTTAAACTCTACGGATCGATCTGATAATATTCACCGGTCTGATCTATATATTGACATATTACGGAAATATGGAGTAGCAAGATACCCCAACACTCCGTCACAACACCTGCTTCTGAGCTCGCCAAACATCAAGTTTTGGGATAGATAAGCTAAGTAAGTTTACATTGTTAATTTACATTGTTAACAGCGGAATATGCTGTTCGCCTACATCAAGCGAGAGAGAGAGTTTTTTCAGTGTGACTCGACAACATATTCTGTGCCCTCCCCGATCAGATTACATATATACCCTAGGTTCAAGTTGGTACGTGCTTCAGTCCAGCTATATCCTGGGGGATGGCAGCAAAGCACCACGTAGCAGATATGCACACGATGGAGCTCGAGAAAGAATGCTAATTCCTAACAATAGCCCCGAGAAGACAGATCGAACCAACGAACGAGGCTTACCTTTGGATATCAACTTAGAATAACTTGGGGATATTCCTGTCTCTATTACCGCAAGGATTCCGTTCTACATTGAAGTCCTGATCGCCAAGTGCAACTCGCTTCGTCATAATTCCCTCACCTCAAATCGATGCAGGACGTTTCGACAAGGGCCTAGTGGTATCCGTGACACAGCCCTTACTCTCCCCGTTTTCGGAAACCTCAGGCAGAAGAGATATTTCTTCTCTGGGCTCTCAAAGGAAGGTTCTATATTCTACAAGATCCGCTCTGCATGGTTAGCCGACTGGTCTTGTCCCTTAGAGATATAGTCGCATTCAAGATTAGGGATGCCCTAACTTCAAGGAGAGTGAAGCCGGCGACAAGCCCCCTGAGGATGATCTCGAACTTCATGACAAATAAATAAGATACATAAAATCAAAACTTCTATAGATATCAGATATTTCTCATTATAAAGTTAAATAAGGGGACCTTACAGCGGCATAATGCTGATATGTAGAAGAGTGATACTCATGTCAATATCTAACCTAGTGATCACCATAGAGCTATCATCTAGAACATGGATAAATTCTGCTGCAATACGGTCTTGCAAAGGCCGGAAGTTTTCTGGGGAAAATACTTTTATTAACCGAGTCTATGTTATTGGCCTTGCTTTTTAATAATCAATCCGCTCCTAAAGGTACTATCTAAGAACCAAACAGTATATCCAATTCAGCAAGGGAAATCTAGGCAGAATATATTTTGGTCTCCCAGGATTGTAATTTCGATTTTATCACGAGGAATGGAGTTGCCTTGCTGTAGATAAGTCATATGTAAGGGATGGGCCGTTAAATCTATTTCGTAAATACTATTCGTGTCCAGGTTGGATGATATCTGTTGCTGGGCCGTAGGAACTAGTATAGATATGTTAGTAAGAAAGTGGACATACTTATATGTCAAGGCTCTTACCTGGAGCTACCGCCCTGGAATCGTTGCTTTCGAATTTTTCGGGAGATCCTTGAAGAGAATAGTGATTCTCATCTTTGACCTCTGATGGGCTCTGATCGTTATGCAAATTATCGTCTTCTAAAAGGCAAGATTCATCATTCACGGGACCAAGCAGTCTTTTGACTTCTGAATGAATAAAATATAAGGGATGCCAGGGAGGCACGTCGTTTTCTATAGTGAATGATGAATTACCATCAGATGAAGCCTTTTTCCGTACTTTTTGAAGAGAAGTCTTAGAGTCAGTCGGATTTTGAAATATGTCATCAACGCTTCCATACTGAGGACGTCTAAGCACCAAAAAGACAAAAAAAATGCGTTAGATCAGTCGATTTCTCCGAATTATGCGAGTATCTCACATTGTTTGAATGTCCCTCCATATACACTGCTCGCCTCCCTCGCGGCACTTGACACAAGCCTGATAGCCCCAGAGAGTGACACAACGGACCTTACTCGCCCGGCAGGCTTTACAGGCGCCCCAACGGCTCCCTCTCCTTGTTGTTCCCTGAGCATGCCCTGGTTCTCGATCTGGTTTTGTTGTTTTCCGAGGCGCCATAGTAGCTACAGCTGCCGATGTTTTCGTTGACAAGTTATGGATGATGATTTGAAGCAAAGCAGGCTGGTTTGAGATAGGGGAAAGTAATACGAGGGGCAGTATTTGTAGCTATCTTACTCGGCAGCATCGCGCTTCCGGTGTGGCTACAAGGGGTCGATCGTCTGGGCATATAGGGAAGATTCTGGTCTAGGCACGGCTAACTGCGGAGGCATGTCTACTATCAAAATGGCAACCAGCGATCTGGTCATGATTAGCATGAAAATGCCAAGCTAAGTCGCTTCCGCAAATACATATCCCCCGTTCATTGGCTTACGGATCCGAGAGCCTATTCGATCTCGGACCCGAGAGCCAAGACTTCGCTTCCTTGTTCCAAGCGCACCGTATCTGCATACTGTACTTCCCCACAAGACCGTTTGACCGTCATAATGTCTAGTGAAATAGAACGAACCAGAACAATCATTTTTGCGGTTCAGTTTAGTAATTACTTCAGCTGTACGTTCACCAGAAGGTATTATACGCTGATTGAAGAGCGGCCTGTGGGCTAGAAGCTATGTTCGAATTGACTCTTGACTCAGGGAAGCCGAGTATTGGGACTCGGTTCCGAGACCAGCCGGAAGCGAGTGCATAAAAGAGCCTTTCTATACAGTCTTGGGATGTATATTCCCAGTTTAAGGTTACGGGGCGCGTGTAATTGGGCCTGAGGGAGTCACCTGTCATCTGAGGGGATGCAATCCCATTCCTACTATAAATATGGTCTCCCATCGCAATAAGTTTTATTATCATCCTACAACAGTTCCTTACAACCATTACTTTGCCAAATATCATTCAGAATGTCGACTCAGGTGGTCCAAAGCCGCGGCATCTTTCATGGGCTTCCTGTCTTCCCTGAAAACGTCAAGGGCCTCACAGCCGTCATTACAGGCGCAAACGGCATATCGGGCCAGCATATGCTCCGCGTTTTATTGCAGTCCCCAGAACGATGGACGAAGATAATCTGCATTTCGCGCCGTCTCCCGTTCATGAAGGACGGCGCGGTACCTGGAGTTGTAGAACATATCGCTCTTGATTTCCTCGATACGCCGCAGGCGATTGCCAATGTCTTGCGTGAACGTGGTGTCAAAGCGTAAGTTATATCAGATATTGAAGAGTGAATCTCACTAACGTGGATAGGGACTATATTTTCTTCTTCTCTTACGTCCAAGTGGACCCAGAGCCTGGAGCTCCAATTTGGTCAAATGCACAAGAACTTTGTCGCGTAAACAGTGAGAGATTTTCAATAGCTATGTGATAGAATCATAACTAAACTGGTGCAGCGTTGCTTCTCTCAAACTTCCTCGAGTCACTCGCTCTTGTCTCCATTAAGCCGCGCCGCTTCATGCTTCAAACAGGAGCAAAGCATTACGGGTTAGTTTATGTCTCTATTTTGCTGGAGATATTTATCTAACAGTTTCATAGGGGACAATTTGGTTCGAATCTCGCTCCTCAGGAGGAGTCAGATCCAAGAGTTCTACTGGAACCCAACTTCTACTACGACCAAGAAGACTGTCTATGGGCTTACTGCAAAAAGCATGATATAAAATGGAACGTCATTCGCCCCGCCTTTATTCTAGGGGCTGTTCCTGACGCCGCCATGAATGTCTGCTTTCCTTTGGCGGTATATGCAAGTGTCCGCAGGCATCTCGGTCAGCCGCTTGATTTCCCATATGATCTCACTGCTTGGGACATGAGCGTCACCCAGAGCAGTGCATTGCTGAACAGCTATCTTGAAGAATGGGCTGTGCTTACAGACGGCGCTGCTAATGAAGCATTTAATGCTAGTGACGACGGCATTTTTACATGGAGCAAGTTCTGGCCATTGCTTGCCAGTTGGTACAGTCTGGACTATATTCGGCCAGATGATAAGGGTAAATATGAAGACCTCATCTTGCCTCATAACCCGCCTCCCCGAGGCTACGGTCCCCCAGGCAAGATACGTTATAGATTCAGTTTGACTGAGTGGGCCAAGCAACCCGAAGTGGCCCAGGCTTGGAAGGATATTGCCCAACAGAATGATCTCTCCGTCAAAGAACTTCATGACGTTGATCGTATCTTCGGCTTTACCGATTTTGCTATGAGTGTATCTTGGCCTGGCGCAAGTCTCAGGTAAGCCGTCTATGCAATTGCTCCCTACAATACTGCCGCTGATACCTGTCTAGCATGGCCAAAGCACGAAAGCTAGGGTGGCATGGGTATGTCGACTCAAACGAGTCTGTGCGTGAGGTGCTTTTAGACTTCGAGAAGCTAGGTATGATTCCGCACGCACCTGTCCTTGCGCAGAGCGGTGCCCCAGCCAATACAGCAAGTTCATTGACGGAGGGTTATACACCAGAATGGCTCGAGGTACGAGATTAGATCTATAATAAATTGTTGCACTCAATAACTTTTGCCGTTCCATAGCTTGAAAAAACACTAGGGACCCGTCCTCTTCTGACAGGCACTGTGGAAGAGGTGCAGGGACAGTTTGCGGCTCTTTCTGTGTTGCTCAGCGCTTCACAAACTCCACCCGATGACTCTATTGAAAGTAAAGATGAAACCGCAGATGGTATACCTGTTCGCATCTACAAGCCCAAAGATGCAGCTAGAACAAAGCTCCCTATCATGGTTTACTACCACGGAGGGGGGTTTGTGCTCGGAAATCTTGACACCGAGGATGCATGGTGTCGATATCTAGCTAAGACCACCCCATCCATTGTCGTATCTGTTGATTACCGCCTGGGGCCCCAGTTCAAGATGCCAGTAATGCTCGAGGACAGTCTTACTGCATTCAAATGGGTATGTCATTCTCCTTACCTACTTACAAGCTATTATGCTAATACAGAGGCTGTACAGGTATATGCTAATGCTGTGACGCTTGGAGGTACTAAATCCAGGATCTTCACCGCTGGCACATCAGCTGGCGGCGGTCTGGCTCTTCTTGTCACAGATGCTCTTATCCGAGAGGGTAAAAACTCTCACGTTAAGGGAGTTATAACCGCCGTCCCTATAACCGCACACCCATTATCTATACCGGAAGAATACAAATCTCAGTATACATCATATGAAAAGAATGGTTCTGGTGTTCCTGTGGCCGACGCCTCAACATTAAATACGTTTTTTGAGGCAGCTGGCTGCAAATATGACGATCCAATGACTTTCGTAACGTTGTCACAAAACTTGTCACAATTTCCTCCAACATACATCAGCACTTGTGGAAAAGATCCGCTGAGAGACGACGGCAGAGTTCTAGAGGCTATGTTGAAAAGAGAAGGTGTCAAGACCAAATCAGACAACTATATTGGCCAACCGCATTGCTTCTGGTTATTCCCAAATGTGAATGGGGAGGAGTTTTTGGCCAATGTAGTAAAGGGAGCTCAATGGGTCGTGTTAAATTCAGAGTAGTTGCAAATTCAATTCAATATTTTGCCGCTGCTCTCTTCGATGCCTTTAGTTTACTTTCTATATTACGATTACTATATTCTGTAGTATTATGATAAGGGCTCAAGGGATAAGTGGAACATGCATATTCGTAAAAGGTGTATCCGCGCAAGAAGGCAGTCCCGGACGAAAGGGTATTGCCTCAACTTGTGTTTGGTTCCCGCTTTTCTCCTTCTAGACTGTATAGTTTCCAGGCTTATTCTATTTCATTTTCAACTAAGAGCTTGTGAAAGAATACTGGGGGCATAGTGCCGACTACGGCAAAAAAAAGTCACAGAGATCTCTGAAGGAAATTTTATCACATAATATAAGATGGCGGTATGATATATGCCTTGGCATTGCCAATGATAACTACGATAATTAACTAGCCATAATGTGTCTGTGAACTTAGGGTTAGTATTTTAAGTATAGTTTCAAGTTGTTAAGTATGAAAGATAATGGAAAGAATATCAACTTGAGAAAGAACGAGCATTAATACCTAAGAAACAGAATTTCCGTTGATCAGGCTATATTATTTACAAGCTTGGGGAGAAGATATTTATGAGACCGGCGCTATTGACCATCTGGTAGGCGAAAACGAAAGTACTGACATGAATAGCGGCTATTTTGGCTTGAACCCTGAAGTCAAATATAAAACCGGACTGAATTAAAAAAGATTGACTAGCGATGTAAACCAATCGTTTATATCTGGTCAAAACTCACAACGATATGCTAAGCGCTTTAAGGAGTTTTATCAAGGCCTTTCAACCGAGTTTCTACGCCGGCGAGCTGAGCAAGTTTACGTATTAGATACCGGATTGTGAGTTGGGTTTCTAAGCCAGACTCTTTGACCTGTTTTGCTGTTTTTCTGTTTAAGGCTACACCAAATCGAGATTCGGTCCCGATATCCGATATACTACGGATATAGCAGTGGATCAGGGCTGTCTGCCACAGGATGTTTTCAGTTCCCCTGTCTTTGTTAGGGTTGGTAAGCAGCAGGAAAACCATGCTTAGCAATGCATTCCAGAGAGATCTTGATACTACGCTTCGTCATTAAGCAATTTTACGTACTAGATACCGGATTTCGAGTTGGGTTTCTAAGCCAGACTCTTTGACCTGTGCTATTTTTCTGTTTTTCTGTTTAAGGCTACACTAAATCGTGATTCGGTCCCGATATCCGATATACTACGGATATAGCAGTGGATCAGGGCTGTCTGCCACAGGATGTTTTCAGTTCCCCTGTCTTTGTTAGGGTTGGTAAGCAGCAGGAAAACCATGCTTAGCAATGCATTCCAGACAGATTTTGATACTACGCTTCGTCATTTAACGGGTCGAGTTATATGGGTACAGTTGAAACAGTGATAAATTGCCAAGCCTTATACAGATTTTGTGCTCGCAGCTTTAATCTTGGAAGTAAAGTAATATTGGGAATTTTTCTATTCTAGACTCGCTTTCCTCTTGTATAATATGACAATATATGGAACAGAACGGATAAAGGAAGTAAAGATGTAAAGAGTGAAATGGGAGGTCATATGACTTTTGATAATAGGCGGGAGCATTATACTAGCTGTAAGTGTGGCATCCTCTTTGTATAAAAAAGGTGCGAGAAATGGGATTTACTATGAACAAAAAGGCCTCTTTGCTGTACACATGATAATAGACACATTTTTTATGTACAAGTTGTCCTCAGCAATTTCCATATCTTTTGTGACCCTGAGCTCTCGCTGCTTCAAAGTGAAACAAAGGGATTAGCTTCGAACGGGCTTTGATTTTTCTTGACTCTAAAGGGCACACACAACCCCTTTAAAGTCGAACCATGTACAATTCGCCGGCCACCCGTGAAAATAGTGAGTACAAGATTGCAGTAGAGCGAAGATCATGGCCGGGCCAACGCGGGTCCGTACCCAATATTTGCCAGTAAGGGCAAAGACACTTCAGCAAAATCAATTGAATACCGAAAAATTAGCACGTAATCTGCGGAAATTATCTACGCGAGTCTGGCTCCGTTAGCGCTTGCGGCTGGAGTATAAGTCTAGAGAGGGTCCTCCATTGAGGTCGAGTATTCTCTCCTTGTTTCAGAGACTCCCTCCGATTTCACTCGATACTTCTCAGCAGACCCGGTACAGAAGTTAGCGAGGCAAGATGACGCTCAGTGAAGCGTTTAATGAGATTGTCCGAGACGCACCCTTGGGACAGGTCGTGCGCTTTTTCACCAAGAATCGGCTTTTCAAGTACCCAGAAGAACAGCCGAACTTCAAACTGCCCGAGCCATGGATCCGCATCATGAACTATGCAGACCACGACATTACACCTCAAGATAAGACAGCTACATCTTCATCCGCCTCTATCTCGAACCAAGAAGGAAGAGAGACGTCGGATGTCAACAACGCAACCCAGCCGGCTCTCGAGAGTAGTGAATTTGCAGAAGAAACCCCTACCCACCTGACACCGAAAGTTAGCCATGCCAGTACTATCTTGGTCGATTGGTACTCCGAAGACGATCCTGCTAACCCGCACAATTGGTCGGACCTACGCCGTGGGCTCCTCGCCCTGATTATATGCCTCTATACATTTGTGGTGTACCTGAGTTCGGCAATCTACACACCATCGACTGAAGGTGTCATGGAGAAATTTGGCGTCAGCAACCTCAAGGCAACTCTCGGTCTCGCTATGTATGTGCTGGGTTATGGTGTCGGCCCATTGCTCTTTTCACCTCTCAGTGAGATCCCTCGCATCGGTCGCAGCCCTGTCTACATCATTACTCTATTTCTATTTGTAGTCCTTTCTATTCCAACAGCCTTAGTGAATAACTTTCCAGGCCTTATTATTTTGCGCTTTTTACAGGGGTTCTTCGGATCACCTTGCCTAGCATCAGGAGGTGCCTCAATGAGCGATATGTACAGCCTGATCTCTTTGCCTTTTGCATTGATTGCCTGGGTTGCTGCGATGTCCTGCGGACGTAAGTCTTACCGCCGGTCGTTGAGAATCTGTTAGCTAATTCCAGGACAGCTTCTCTCGGCCCTCTCCTCAGTGGATTCGCTGTACCAGCGGAAGACTGGCGTTGGTCCCTATACGAGTCCATCTGGGCATCGGCACCGATGCTTATCGCTTTTTTCATCTTTATGCCCGAAACAAGTAGTCCTAATATCCTTTTGCGTCGCGCCCAACGCCTGCGCCAGGTTACCGGCAACCAGAAGCTGATGTCCCAGAGTGAAATTGACCAGCGTCACTTGACAGTCTCGGACATTGCAATAGAGGCCTTGATTAAGCCTTTAGAAATCACTCTAAAAGACCCCGCTGTCATGTTTGTGCAAGTCTACTCGGCCATCGTCTATGGCATCTACTATTCCTGTAAGTATTCCATGACTCGTCATAGCGCTTTAGCTGATCTTGTAGATTTTGAGGTGTTTCCGCTTGTCTATCCCGTATTCTACCATATGAGTCTAGGCCAGGTTGGTCTTGTCTTTTTCTGCATCGTTATTGGATGTATAATTGCCATTATCGCTTATGGCTCATGGCTATACTTTGTGGTCACACCAAGGACTAAGAAAGTCGGTATGGGCCCACAAGAGAACATTCTTTTAGCTGGTTTACCAGCATCCTTCGGCCCGCCCATTGGTTTATTTTTGTTCGCCTGGACTGCTCGTGCTTCTATTCACTGGATTGTCCCAACTATCGGCATTACGATCTACGCCGGCTCAGTTTTCACCGTGCTACAGTGTATGTTCCTCTATATCCCGTTCAGCTACCCTCAGTATGCTGCATCTTTATTCGCTGCGAACGACTTCTTCCGCAGCGCCTTGGCCAGCGGCAGCATTCTCTTCGCACATCCTCTGTATCAAAACCTTGGTATTGCTAAAGGGACGACTCTTCTTGGCGGCTTGAGTGCCATTGGTATTGTAGGAATGTGGATCTTGTTCTTCTACGGTGCCAAGCTCCGAGCTCGCAGCACATTTGCCACATAGGGAGGATTAAGATTAATCTGTTCCAAGAAAGCTTCTTTGGCTCTCTGAGTTCCCTCAGGCCTAGTCAATCAAGCAATTTTCACCTCAATTAGCGGACGACTAGTCCGTCACGCATCTCTTCTCAATTATTTTATCTCCTATTATTTTGTCGATTGTCGCAAATGGTGCCTATAGACGGGGCTACAAAAAAGGTGCTTAACGCGTGGTTTGAAGCATATAAGAAGGTTGTTGAAGACTGTAAAATTATGCAAGAGAATACATATGACATAGATGAATCTGGATTCTCAATTAGAACAAACAGCGAATAAGCTTCCTAACTAGACAATAATGGTTGTATAGTCCTTACAACACCTATCTAGCAACATATCTAAATGTTAGCAACGAGGTCTAAGCAGCTTCAAACATAAAGTATTGTCTACTAATATAATTGTAACAGGGTGGTTGCTGACCGACCACTACAATATATATACCGTGTTATGCGTATTCCAAGCGACCTAGAATATTGTAGTCTTCTTAGCTCAGTGGGGTGTAGCGCGACTGTAGCCGTACATCGTAACAATAATGCAAACAACTTAGAATTAATTATCAAGAAGCGTACAACCCATGGAAAAGTAAAGAGGGTTGTTTTAAAAGGTTACTTCTATATTTCTACTCAAATTTGCTCAGCCGACTATGTCAGAGTCCCAATATACAACCGGTTGTCTTTCGGATATTGAGAGCAGGGATGTATTACCTACCATGGCCCCGCTTACAAAACCTTCTATAACAGTCCCCAAGGAAACCTTTAATTGTCTAACAAAGATTTTGTGAATGATACGCTGTCTCTATATAGCCAGCATCCCCTAGCGTCCGTTCCGTATAACAACCACAACTCCTCTCCATCATAGCCCTTACTCTCAACTACTGCACCAAAATGGCCCCTATCCAATTCGGCATCCTCGCCTTCGCCTACCAAGTACTCGACGCTGTCGGCCCAACCGATCTCCTGTTCTCCGCTAACAAGAGCACCATGGAAACGCTCCGGCAATACGGCCCCATCGACGAAGACCTCATCTCCCGAGCACCAGAGTTCGCGTTCCATCATATTGGCGTGACCAGAGACGCCGTTAACCTCGGTACTAGCCAGATGACGATTATCCCTACAACAATTGTGGATGAGTGTCCTGAGCTGGATATCTTGCTTGTCCCAGGGCCGTATTTGGGTAACTTTGAGCTACACTCCAAGCACGCAGATCTGATCCAAAGACACGTCGCTGCCGGAAAGATCCTCTTTACAAACTGCACGGGCGCCAGCCTCGTCGCATCCACCGCTGTGCTAGACGGGAAGAAGGCAACAGTCAATAACGTGGAATACGAGTGGGTGAGGAAGCGCTGGCCAAAAGTCAACTGGACACGAGAGAAGAAGTGGATCATCGACGGCAACATTTGGACAGGCTCCGGAGCGATCGCTGGGACAGACATGGTTGCTCACTGGCTTAAGGAGAACTATGGTCTGGATGTTCTCATCCAGGCTGCTGTTACATTAGACTATGAGCCACGGGATAGTGATGGATTGTTCAACGTGTTTCCGCAGAGGTTTGCTTCAAATGGAGAACAGGCCTCTACTCATGTGTTTAGGCATCATGCGGAATAATGAATAATTTATGATGGACTCGGATAATAAAACTCAGTAGAAGGGAGCATAGGGATAAAAAAATACAAATCTATTTAGCTGCATTTCGTAATCCCCACTGGTCACTTAGATACAAAGCACCTATCTTCATCGCTTCGATAGACTCGGCCATGTATAAGATATCTCAATCCCCCACAAGCCTTCAACTGTACCCCGTTCACTCAACCCAAGGCACACATCCTTAGGACATCCACCTCCACTACATACTGGGGGGGGGGGCTACCTAGGCGGAATACATTCCCTAATACATCATGAAAATAAAAAGGAAAAAGAAAAAGAAAAAACGCCATGGACAGCCCCTCTATTACCATGAAGTCGAAGAACATAGAAAACAATGCGTATGGTAAAGTGCGGTGCAATGCAAAAAGCAGTATCCAACAACAAATGAAGCACCATTTAACAGAGAGCTAAATTAAACAAGTTTTCATTTGGCATAAATCGGACATTGATAATCAACAAGGCTGATCGCCACCTTAGCACAGTAGTCTCCGGCCGGATATAGATGTGGGTCATGAATGAGAAGTCAGTTCATCCGCCTTCCGGCACCGTCCGGATGTCTAAAGAGAACCTTTATGGGGCGCTTGTAGGCAGCAACATAATGAGTATAACTGTAGTTGCTGTGTTTGACTAGGTTAAATCATCCGGCCATAAACGACAAGAGCTATGCATGTTGTTAATGACATAAGCAAGCTGACGGCATGTAGGTATAAATAATAAAAGGCCATCCTGAAAGCCGAAGCCTACTCTGAGCTGATTTCAAAACTCCAAAATGCTTTTACCACGCTTGTTAACATTTGGCTTTGGCCTTCTCCTCTGCGCTGTTGCGGATAATATTTCGGATACTATTTCTGTGCCAAATGTTGATGTCACCTTTCATAAGTCGCCCAAGCCATTTGAAATCCACGTTGATCGGCATTTCATCGAGGACACTCGGCAGCGCGTTGCAAACGCAAGGGCACCTGTATTTATAGGGGCAAGAGGTGACGGGCCGAGTACTGAAATTTTCTCTACGGTTCGGGATTTCTGGGTTAATGAGTATAACTGGAACGCAACTGAAGCGTCTATCAACGAGAAGTAAGTGGCATCTAAACAGGCTTTGTTGTTATAATAACAGTTTTGTAAGGCTAGAACAGTTCACGACCATTGTGGAACCGGTAATTGATAATGCTAGTTATCTAGTGCCGTTACACTTTGTTCATCACCGTTCACACCGGAACGACGCCATTCCTCTGCTATTCATTCATGGCTGGCCCGGCTCGTTTCTAGAAGTCAGCAATATTATCGGCAACTTAACAAACCCTCCTAATGCATCTTTGCCAGCGTTTCACGTTGTTGCTCCATCAATCCCAGGTTTCGGATTCTCTCCCGCACCTCAGAAGCCCGGCTTCGGTCCCGTCGAAACATCACACGCTTTCAACGAACTGATGTGCCAGCTCGGTTACTCCAAATATGTTATTCAAGGCGGAGATTTTGGTGGTGTTATCCTTCGTTACCAAGCTCATTTATTTCCGAAGCACGTCGTCTCAGCGCTCAGCAATTTCTGGATCATTCAGCCCGAAGTAAATGACATCCGCTTGCTCGCAGAGGGATTAGCTACACCTGACGAAGTTGCATATATTAATATTTTGGAGACCTATATCAACCAAGCATCTGGATACCGCCTGATACAATCAACAGAACCACTCACGCTGGCATTTAGCATTACAGACTCTCCATTGGGCAATGCGATGTGGATGTATGCTCTAATGTCAAAGGTCATCGACCCGGCAATCATGGTTTGGACTCCCGAGGAGATCATTACTTGGTCAATGATGTATTACATCCAAGGTCCCTATGGCAGCATGCGCTTTTACAAGGAGGTGCTCAGCGAGGGTGGTCTCGCTGCGCTTGACTTTGGCACTCTGCCGCTGGTGGAGGTCCCAGTCGCCATCAGCCAGTTCCCTTACGATATCTCCTTTCGTATGCCGTTGGAATGGGCGAAGCGTGGAGGAAATGTTCTCAGGAGGACTGTAAACACCCATGGTGGTCACTTTGCCGCCTATGAGGTGCCTGGCCTGCTACTCAACGATATCTGGTCATGGTTCGGGGATAGAGAAGTTTCAGGAACAAAAGTGTTTAGACTTTGATTAACGAAGCAGTCCGAGCGAGCACAGTCACAAATTGCTTGTAATTTTAAAGCAGGCTGATTAGAGGCAATGTGGTCCATTTAGTAACCAAATAAAGTAGTTTCTAACCGTTCCGCCGAGTAACACGCAAAGTGGGTTAATCTGGCGTCGACTTCCATGGACAAGTGCTTCTCAGGGCTGATGCGACTTAAAATCACCTGACGATGAGTAGTTCGTATGTATGACTGTGTGTTTGAGCTTGGTCTGCTTAGAGATGGCTGGAGTCGGAGATGTGGGCATGCGGAGCATCAAGTATAGGCCTGAGGAGCCTCGATACTAGCCGAGACACAGATGTAGCGAGATGAGAAGTAAGTATAGAAAATCCATATGGCATCCTAGCGTTATGTGATGCTCGTAGATATTAGACCGATTTGAATAGACTAAGGTCAGTACCTCAGGAACAGCTTCTGACCAGAAGTTCTTTAAATTTCCATTATACAGTTGTAGTCAGCTCCGGCGCTCTCACACAACAACGGTAACATATGGTGCTTCTAGAATAACGATGGACTAATTGTCAGCTAGAACCAACATTGAGATGTTCTGAAGCTAATGATCAGAAACTCTCGTCGAATGTATCCCAAGACATGTCGCTAGTGTTTCCCCATCCCATAGTCATTGTTGCCCATACATCGTGAAAAAGGGGAAGGTTCTTCGCCTCGCTGGCATCGGTAGAAGATCCCGATATATTTATAGGCTCGGGATCCCATTGTCCCAGGGATGTTCGAAGGCTTCCGTCCATCATAGGACACCCAAAAATCCTGCTAGCTGGGGAAGTGCACGGTGGTTCGCTAAGTGAGCCCAACCGATGATCGTATTTCGACTTCATAACACTAAGCACGGTGCGTTTAGCTGAGATAATGTCATTCGAAGCTGTAGCAATATCTGCACCATGCGAAACTTTGGATAAGAACTGATCTAGTTGAAGTTCGGAGCGAGCCCACGCCGAATCGAAATCCGGACAAAGCAAAAGCGGGAATGACAAGCGGAACGACAGTGTAAGGACGACAATAAGTCGAGTCCAGTCGTTTACAGTAAATGAGAGGAGCGACAAATCTTCTAGTTCGCTTATGTAGTCCAGAAAAGCTCGTAGCTTTTTCGTAGCAGTGCAGATCTTGGATAATAGGGGAGGAAAGGGAGTTATATTGGCAGACAGGTAGGTCTTCGCTACAGGGAATGCGAGTAAGCTCCCGCAGTCAAGGAAGATATCGACAAACATCGTTTGCAATCGTATGGGTTCTTTCTACCACGTAAGCATCTCCCCCGCATGTTCACATTCACCCAGCTTGACGTACCGGAACCCATGACACTGGGAGTCATTCTGCCCTGCATTTCCTGATATTGTTGCTCAAGACCAATCAAAACCAGTCGACTGTTCTGCACCGTCTGCACGTCTCTCTCATTGATAGCTTCGGATGCATCGGAGAAGAGATTCGATAGGCGGACTAAAGCCACTAGCGTGTTGTCACTTTCAACCTGGGCGTTGTGTTGAAGGGTGTCGATGGCGGAACTTGCCCAAGGGGGGAAATGGGTACTTAGAATTGTCTCTCCTTTCCATACAACGATATACCTAAAGGAGCGCTCAGATGTAAGAATAATTGCATAATCGAATTTAAGGTCATTGCAACATACGTAGAAACAAGATAGACGTAGGCGAGATATGCTCGGATCTTTTCAAGTTCATCGCCTGTCACTTTCGGACTCCACGCATCACGCGTTGTAAGAAAATTTTCATCTAAATGGAGGTCCTGAACAAGATCTGCCGCCATTCGCAAGCAGTGAACAAGCTGTCCGTTTTTGGGCCACAAGTGAAAAGGATACCTTGTGACGTTAGCAGGCAATGCATAGAACTAATTCAACACCCAGACATACCATGCGCAGTATATTAATAAGCCCTGGAGCAGCTCAAGACTTCTTTCCCCGCCAGAGACATACTTGAGACCTAGGGCTTTCCGAAACTCATCATCATACAGCGCGTGTTTCTGCATCATCTTCGACCCCGAAGCTACAGTTAGGATAGACAGCAGAGTGAAAGGTTTTGTGGCAGCGAGATGTAGGACGGAAGAATCGTCAGGTAAGATTACAAATGGTAGGTAGTTGACCATGGACTTAAAGGAATTTAGGAGAGATTCGGCAGAAGCTATATTGAATAAGGGCTGACGCCAGATGTCGGAGATTAAATGAGGTTGATTTGACAAACTCGAGGGGCTTGGGAGGCTGACGGATTGGCTTGCCGTTTGCGGGTCGTCGATGGGATTCTCTTCAATAAGTGCAGCATTAAGAGCCTGGTCATGGATTTCCCGCAGGGTTTCGAAGTTGTCATCAAGACCGGCCTTGACTGGCACAGAGTAATCAATGCTAAAGGTGCTGAGCTGGCCCAGTGGGTGCAGCGACGGATCGCTCTCTCCCATTCTAGAGGTGTTAGAGAGTATCTAGGGGTCGGCAAAACATTGTTCTTACCCCCAAGTGTGTTCCCATCTGCGAGGCCGTGCTCTGGTGCGGGAGATGCACTCTCTCTTCAAGGCGAGACATCTGATAAGAAACTATAAGCATGAACGGGAAACCTAAAGTTGTTTGACGCATTACTTTTCACACACCCCTGGCTGGTCACTGGGTTGGCACCTGATTCTAGCTGCCCGACAATGCTCACACGCTGTTGAGTTTCGTTTTGAATTGCGGCCTCGTCTCTCTAGATTCATATTAATGGAGTCAGGCGGAGCCAATCAAATCGCTAGATGGTGCAACCTCCTAAATCTAAACTTGAACTCTATGCGATTTAAGTCTATAGAGTGTAAAGGTAAGGCATAGGCAATTAAAACAAATGGACGCAGATAGGATGAGGGTCGGAACTTCGGCAAAGGCAGTCAATAACTTCTTTCAAAATTTGAACCAATTAAGTCTTCTACTAACATATTACGCTACAAGCGTTGATTGGTCATTTTTTTTATTTTTGGATTACTTGAGCAGTGTAATTGACTTTGCCTCGGGTACCCTGTTACCGAAGGGCGCTACTAGTGGGGCTATATCCGAAACGCACCCGGGTATAGCCTGTGCCTTAATTGGACTATGCCTCAGCACAATAGGATTAGGGACCATAGGCCGAGTAGTGTACTATAATTGTAGTCGGAAGCAATATGCGTTCGATACTAAAAACCATAAGTACCTTTATATCACTGTGGTCGATAGTAGGATGAGATCTTGTCTACTAGCGCAAGATATCTTACGCTAGTATTACTAGCGTTATCTTGCCTGTATAATACAGGAAGATTAAATCTTAGCAGCATACAATATTAATGTGAAATCTCATGAGAATCTCATAGGATTCTGCACTAAACACATGATTAATCCTATGACTTACAAGGCCCGTGCAATGCTTGTACAAACTTTTCTACGAAGTTATTCCCAACTTTCCCCTGATTAGCAACTATTAGACCACCTGTTAAAATGTCATCAGCGCTACCAGAATCTAGTGAAATTTCTGATCTTAATTCTGACATCTTTAATTCTCAATTGGTAGAATCTCTACCTCTACCATCAATTCAAATCTCATTGTCATCAAAGAATGTTACTTGTATAAGCTGGGTATGGAGTCATATGCCTGGCCCTATAGATCATATGCCTGGCCCTATAGACACGGTATATTGCAAATTAGGCTCTAACGTTGTACTCTGGCGATATATGTATTGTACAAGCGAATATCAAATTCATAGGGGAATTGCTCATATTGGGCAACATCTTAATAAGGAGCACTCAGTATTTGAAAGTGAAAGGCCTATAATTATTGCTCGACAGTTTAGTATCCAGACTGCAATTCAGTATGCACAAGAGTCTCAGTCAAAGTGCTGTCGAGTCGATGTGAATATCAACCAGGGAGAGCTAAAGCAGCTTCTCATTCGCTGGATTGTAGGCAGTTCTACTTTCGTATGATTGAATCCTCCCAGTTTCGAAACCTTCTTTACTTTCTGAATCCAAATATCAATGAAGCCCTTCCTATGAGCCAGTCTACAATTCAAATCTGGACAGTTGAAGCGTATACTACTGAAAAAACCCGAGTATAACAAGCCTTGCAATATGCCCAATCTAAGGTTCATTTTACAGTAGACCTTTAGACCTCAGTTAATAGTAAGGCATTAATGGGTATTATTGACCACTGTAAGGATGCCTCCTTACCCGGTGCTGTCGCGGGCCACTAGGCCACCCCTTATATAGTTACTTCCTTTACAGACCTGACTCAGGTCCTATAACCGATAAAAGTCATAGACCCTGCCTGATGGAACGAACCAGAGTAGGCGCCGAGGCGAACCAGCGATGCTTTGTATATCAAACCGCACTCAGGAACTCGGGGTCAATACGGGCCTATTGCGGGAGTAGGGGTAGGGTTATAGTGAAGGGCTAGCTAAGTCGGACCCATTTCGGGTACTTCACGATTCTGGGCGACAAAGCTCCCCCTTCATCTTTTTTGTATCTTTCGTAGTAGACCTATAGGATAGCACCGCAACCCATCAGACTCGCACTCTCATATGCTCTCATTCTGAAGCCAGTGCCCTATGTCCTTACAAATAGCAGGCTCACTTTCTTAGATTAGATACTTAACTTATACTATTGTAAGGATATAGGGCACCGGCTCAGAATAATAGCATATAGGAGTGCGAGTCTAATGGGTTGCAGTGCTATCCTATAGGTCTATGTCATAATCGGGTCTTAGGCTAAGGATAGAAGGGATCTTTTCTAGTGATATAGGGAAGGTTAAATTATAAGATGTTCCTTAAGGAGAGGAATATGAGCTATAATAAGTCTCGGGATATATAGAACAACAGTTACAGCCAGTAACATGACATAGACGCGTTTCCACTACCAATAAGAACAGAACAAAACCATTACAGCTTTGTTAACTTTGTCCCTCAACTTTGCACTTCTCAACTTCAAGTTTGATCGTATCTTGGTTAACCACAGCTAACCCTCGATTTCATATCACCGCATAACCATCTGTAGTTTAAGTATGGGCGGCTCACCTCACATCTCCGCAGAAACGGTTTCGAACTGCTCAACACTTGTCGACTACGTGCAGTTTCAGGAATGGGAAGCTAAAGACTGCTTCTCTGATGTCGATCAGTTGCAAGTCTCCGCCTCCTACGCAATGGGAATCGTATTCAGCCGATTGATTGGGAAACACAAACCATACCGTGGGATCTCGGGAAAGCCAAGTGAAATAGCCCGGTCTTTCTTCAACACAAACGACAAAGCTCGCTTGGGGTGCTATAACTATGGCCATGGCATAATATACGAGGGCTGCTGGGTGTCACTTATGACGATAAAGTCATGCGTGGCAGTTCAATGCGAAAGCTTCCATCTGGGAAGAGTTTCACCGTCTTGTGTGGAGATAAGAAGTCCCAGAACTGGTTTTCCAAGGTGCTGAGCGGTACCTACAAGGAATATGATATCGACACAGTGCCACGCGATATTTTGATCTCCCTCACATCGCCCAACACGCCAGGATCTCTGGCATCAAAAAATCCGGCTGGATTGGGACCCTCCGCTGGTCCATTAATCCCAATCAACCAGGTTGCTGGTCGCACCCAACAAGGCGCAACTGGAATAAAATTGAAGTTCTCTCAAATGCCCAACAGTCAGATTATGACTCCTGCCCAGGGGCCAACAGGGCGCGATTGCCTCTACCTCTCAGGCGTCAACCGAATTGACGGAACCATCGAGCATCCTGGCTACAAAGCAGGCAACCAAACCAGGAGACGTCCGTTTATCAATCACCAATGACGACCAGGCCGAGACGGACCAGGATATGGTACACCCTTCTAACCTAACGGCGGCTACTTCAAAGGAAGAGAATGGCACGCCCGTTCAGGCTTATAAGTCGCCATATGAAACAGTTATATCCAAATTGGCTGCCGCCCAATCTTCAAAGAATGCCGCGTCCATTCAAGTTGGTTATAAATCACTTTATGAAGCCGCCGCTGTCTTCTTGGCTGCTGTTCAATCATCAAACAATGCCGCTGCAAGCACGAAGAGACAGAATGATTCACCACTGACGAGTTCTTGGGATAAACGCGCAAAAATCGGCCTTACACGTCAACAGCAAGAAACCATTGATATTTCTAGCAGTGACGAGGAGAATATCAATCCCAGCCAAGATGATATCAAATCACCAAGCAATGCCGCACAAAACCAGAAGCTAATGAAAGAAATCACGGCCCTGAAGCTGTCTGAGTCCCTTGCGCTGGGCAAAATTGAAAAGCTGATTCAAGAAAACACAAACCTCAAATTGGCGAAGATGTGTGCTGTGAATAGGGCAAAAGAGGCATTGACCAGGTTGCGCGCGGCTAACAGAGCAAATGAGGTATTGGGCGGGAATGATGATCTTGTTGGGCAGATTGAGGAGTTGATGCGAGAGAATGCGAGCCTCAAACTGTCTGCTCTTCGTCCTTTTGAGCTGGATACGGATGGAGGCTGCACTGGTGGAATCAAGAGTGAAGGCATCACCCCGCAAGTCAAGAAAGATGTCGCTGGACAACGCGGAGGAAACGCATGAAGAATGTCGGCCTCATGTTGTTAGGGTTTCACACTATCTCAGCATCTGGCTCTCAGACCAAGAGGATATCGCAATGTCGGATTCTCAGACTATCGGAATATGTCGACATCACATTTTTGGGGTATCAGAGTTTCTTGCTGCTAGATATTCACACGATTGCGATATCATATCTTCAAACCATTGGAAATTTGCACTATTGTACTCTAGACTATCGCGCCGTCAAGAGTCTTTGAGCAATTGGAGTATCAGAGTTCTTGAATATCCGTGTTTTCGCGCGTGGAGTCATCCACGGTGCAAAGATTGGAGATTGGGCAGGATATGTCTTGGAGTCGGTAACAGCAGAGACTAGGCGGAGATAGCGGAGAACTGAGAGTCGAGAAGGAGTAGAAGAAGAGGCGAATATGGTGGACACTGATGAATCGATAATCAATCGTACTCGTAGCATCGAGAAGTGGAGCGTCTGTCTGTTTGCCTCTCAATAAATCAATCAATCAACGTCAACAACAACCTCATGATCACAATCATATCGCCGTGAGACCCCTTATCCCCATATAAACCCTCACCAAGATAAAAAGTAAACAAAACCCAACCCTCGTGTTCTTCCGCAATAGACGCATGCGGACGACATGCAGCCTTTCAATATTTGCGATGACGTGCAGGGACGTATTTATTATGTATTGCATAGTTTGTACTACTGTTACTGTACCAATCCATTAATCAATCACCATCCCAACCACCCACCTGCCGTCCAATCCCGGCCCGTTGTCTTACACATGTACCCGTCGACAGCACTTTACTGTACACACACACACGGTACACACAACCAATCTATCGTCATCTTACCTTCCCAAACAATCAACCACCGTTTTTATCCTATAGTACCATACCACCACCACCACCACCACCACCATCCTCCTCCTTATCCTCGTTATCCATCACCAAAACCCATCGTAAGCACTACTACCCCCCCTAGCGTTGTCACAGATCCTAGCCACCACAGCTGGCACGAAAAAAACACACCCAGATCGCCCCCCCTCTCCCGAAAATTGACGGATCTGGCCCAGCCTATCTGTCCAGCAGCCCACCCTGCCGCGGTGCCGTCGCCTCGTGTATGCACCCTTGCCAGCAATCAAGGGGCCCACTTGGGCGCGCTCGGTTCAGCTGGGATGGAGTGTGAAGTTAATCAATTAATCGGGCGGCGGCGTTGATTTTTTTTCATTCTTTCTTTCTTTGGGCCGCTTGTGGTACCTTCTCTGTCGGTGCGTGCGTTCGTGCGTGTGGTTGTTCGCTGGGGGTTGGGTGGTTAATTTGCTGGGCTGGGTGGTTGGTGGTGATTGTGGTGGTGATGTGTTTTTTGGTCTGTGTTCAGCGACGAAAAGGCTGGTGATAGGGGTCTTTTGGCGCTGTGTTATGTGTTCGAGGCACGCACTGTCACGGGGCAGCTGGTTTGTCACGTTTGACTCGGATAATGCTGTGTGCGGATATGGTCCCAACCACTCCAATCATCCACCCATAGACTTTCCCTGCGTTTGTTGTGCGCTCTGTGCTCGCACGAAGGCACTGCCAATGCAATACAGTGTTACCGTATAGTGAAATGCTCACTCACCACTATCTGTCCCAGTATACCCACCTCGGCTCCCCGTCGCTGTCGCCGCGGTGGACGAAACCAGTACTGCTAACTAACCACCCAACCACCCACCAGCCAGCCAGCCCCTCACTACTGCACTGTATTGTACTATCGTATACCTTCCCAGGTCGGTCTGCTTACCCGATCGAGACCCACGCGCGCGCTATCGTTACGGTACAGCCAGCTAGCTGGACCTCTAGCTGGACCGGAGGGATGTCGCGCCGACCTCTACCAGAAGGAAAAAGGTCCCTGACCCCCCCCCTGGCGGTGGCGGCGGGCTGGACTACTAGACTTCTAGACTACTGGGGCTACACTATCGCTAGTGTCCGTGCTGGCGCTGGTGTGGTTTTGGGTGTAGTGGTAGTGGCCGAGGTGGTCTTTTGGTGGCTGCTTTGCACGGTTCGTGGTGTAAATTGGCGAGTTATTTATAGGGATCTACGGGTGATGGGCGATTGGATCTGAGATGGGTGGGTGTTTGGTAGTGGGCATGCTCAGGAGCCGCGAAAGGGAAACTGGGTTTATGGCGTTTTTCTTAGTGGTTTTCTTCTTCTTCACTCTTTTCTGCTCGCCTCTCTCTTTTTTTTTTTTTTTGTCTTTGGCTTCGTGATGGTGCGACAGTAGTGGGTTGGTGGATTGGGGTGCTAGCTGTCAGGTGGATGGGCGATGGGGATAGTGATGGGAACGGGGACGGGGACGGGGACGGATGTGTGATACAGTTGTTTCGTTGTCGAGGGGACAAGCTTTTGTATGTGTTCAGTTGTTCAGTTGGTGGAGGAGGAAATAAAATGGCTTCCCTTGATTCATCTACAGTATCCACACACCAAGTGCCATGGACGTACTGTATATATATGTGTATGTGTGTATTATGTATATTTCTTACTGTACTGTACTGTCCGTCATTCACTACAAGGGATGTGGTTTGTGGGATATCACAGAGAGTACAAGACACACCTCACTTTCTTGGCAGTAGTTGCAAGTCACTTATAGCGCCATCCCACCCACCAACCAAGGTCAGTGTCAATACGATTCAACAAGGTCCCGCCCGGTAAGAACTGAAAAAAGGTAAGCGACATCTGCCACGTCGTGTCGTATCGCACAATATGTATCCACTTCCGTATTGCCTGGCCCGCTCTACTGTATTCTATACCATATACCATAGTAGTAGTCGTAGTCTTCAACCTTCCTTCCCTACCTCCCATATTTTCTTCCCGTTGTTTTGTCGCCTTGTCGGTGTCATCGCTCCCGTCCGCCCATCGTATTGGCGAGTGACTTGTCTTGTCTTACTATGGTCTCAGTCCCGCGCTTGCCACTTTCTACTGCACAAATATGTCTCCTGTACTGTAAATAGCAAGGTTAGGGTTAGTCCACACTCGTCTGTTTCGTTCTGTCGCTCGATGGTCCCGCCGCCTTACATCCATACATCCTGGTCCACCACACAATTAACTCGCATATAATACTACTGTTGTACTCTACTTTATACTATATACTATCGCTCCTGTACTATTTTAGACTATTCAATACGACAGTCCCACCTTAACTTTTACTCCGAGTACCTTGTCTCCTTGTCTCTTGTTCCTGTAGGGCTGTCCTGTCTGTCTGCCTATCTAAGGGTTCTTGTCTGTTCTCGTCTGGTTTTGTGTCTCGCTGTGTGTCTCTGGTCTTGGTATCCATCTTCTTCTTTTCTCTCCATGTACTTCTCTTCCCCTTCTCCTCCTTCTATCTCTCCTCCATCCTCTCGTTGTTGTTGTTGTCGTCGTCTTCCATCGTCTATACCCACTACTACCCTCGTGTAGTCTTATCCCTTCCTCTCCTCCCACCACTCGTTCAATCAACTCCTCATCGCAATTGAATTGCCGCGCGCTCGATTTGTGCAAATTAATCTTTTCTCTGCATTGCATCGTCCTTGCCAGCGCTCAGGCCGTCTTATCACCATCCTCTCTCAAGAAGGTGGGGGTCTCCAATCTTCCCGCGGTACTTATCGCATTATCCTCCCCAGTCCGACCTCATCCTACCCGATTCAGCTCAGCCGCAATAATATCTATCGATTTTGAGTTGCCTGCCGCTTTTCATTGCCTCCAATAATACGTTCAGCCACAGTGGTTGTCAAGGTACCTTACTTCCTCTTCTGTCATCAATCTCTACGTCCCGCAATTGCACCGTCTTGACTTCACACCGCACTCGTCAAACACCTACCAGCCTTCCCTCAACTTACACATTCACAAACAGTCATATACCTCACAACCTCTTACTAGCCTCAAGGCTTTAACCGACCTACCTACCAAGGCATCTCAACCTTGGCGAGTGAACATCCAATCCTGATCACTCATCAACCAAAGGCTTGCAGCAAACACCACGACACACGCCAGTAGCCACCGCCCTGAGCGACGTGGAAAATGGCTGCCAAATCGTCACCGTTCGGTGACAACAATGCAATCAACTCCGAGACCTCGTCGATAGCACCGCACTCGCGACATGGCTCCGAAGGCACAGGCATAACCAGGCACAGAGACTCAGGGGAGAAGGAGAAGCACCAGTTCCGCAGCTACAGGCTCATTGGCGAGTAAGTGCTGGAGAAACTGCTGGCTAGGTGGATATTTACTGACTGGCGTAGATATGAGCAGCCATGGATCAAGGATAAGCGGATGAAGAAATCGAGATATAACAACATCATCGTGTATATTTTCATGTTTATTGGATTTGGTGTGGCTGGATATATCTGCTATACCGCAACGCAGAGCGTGCCCAAGCATGATGTGTGTATACATATACTCTCACGAAGATCCAGACTAACATACAGTAGTACTGCTTAATCCTCGACGAGGAGTTCAAATCCCTTGACCCGAACGTCTGGAACCACGAGATCCAGGTTGATGGGTACGGCACTGGTTCCTTCGACTGGACGACCGCAGACCCCAAGAACTCTTTCGTTGATGCCGAGGGCCTTCACATTGTTCCCACGCTCACCAACGAGTCCACTCCCATCACGAACGAGCAGATCTCCAACGGCTTCACGGTCAATCTCACTGCTGACGGCTCCTGCACATCTGACACCCCTTTCAACTGCGTAATCCGCAGCAACAACACTCTCGGCTACACCATCCCCCCAGTGCGCTCCGCCCGTCTCAACACCAAGGGAAAGAAGACGATCAGGTACGGGAAGGTTGAAATCATCGCGAAGATGCCCGCAGGAGATTGGCTCTGGCCCGCGCTTTGGTAAGTTGAGACGAATATCTGCCATTGGTGCGTCACTAATAACGTCACAGGCTCGTCCCACAAGACGATGTATATGGCGGCTGGCCCCGTAGCGGAGAGATTGATATTGCGGAGGTCCGCGGTAACGACCCCAGCTACCCTCTCGGCGGACGCGATACATATACCAGCACCCTTCACTGGGGTGAGTCTCTTCCCGTTTTTCCATCCCACCCACACCATACTAACATCTCTCAGGCCCTACCACCGACCTCAACGCTTTCTGGCGCACCACCGCAGGGCGTCAAATCCGCCGCACGGATTTCTCCAAGAGCTTCCACACCTTCGGCTTCGAATGGTCCGGCGACTACATGTACACCTACCTCGACAGCCGTCTCCAGCAAGTCCTCTACGTCGGAATCGCGGGTAAGCACACGCCCAAGAATTTCTGGGAGAGAGGCGAGTTTGGCGATGTCTTTGTCAACAACACGCTACTTCCCAACCCATGGGCTGAGAGCAAGAACCGCGGTGCGCCGTTCGACCAGGAGTTTTACTTGGTCATGAATGTTGCTGTTGGAAGTCGCAACGGATGGTTCCTGTAAGCTTATCTCATTCCCAATCTCATTTAGGGAATAACAACTAACGCACAACCAGTGACGGTGTAGGCGGCAAGCCATGGGTCGACGCATCCACCTACCTCGCACCCGGCGCCTTCTACCAGCGCGTCGACGACTGGTACCCCACGTGGGGCGAGGGCAACGCACGCGGAATGACGGTCAAGTCCGTCAAGATGTGGCAGGAGGGCAAGTGCACCTAATCATCCCTCCCCACTTAATTTGTTTTTTAAAGTTGTTTTCATGGCTACTGGGGGGTGGAGTGCGGTGTGTATCATTTTTTATATTTTTGAAGGGCGCCGTTTTGGGGGGTTTGTTTTCTCTTCCAAGTCACTCATTTTGGGGGGGAAGGGAGGAGATAAAACATCAAAGGCACATATAGACGGATTATGGATATGGGGTTACGGGATGATTTCTGAAATTGCGCCAGGGGGGGAGGGAGGGTTATATAAATGATATTTTGAGGGGTGAAAGGGAGGCTCGTTTGGTGGGAGTGGTGGAAAGTAAAGGGTGCACTCGGAGGGGAGTTATCTTAATGTTGTTGAATCTTTTTTTCTGCACGAAAGTATGTACTGGAATTGAAAATACTTGATATTTAATGATTTTTATATGGATTTTAAAGTTCTTTTTGTTGTCAAAATAGGCAGTGATGCTAACAGTATTATACTACGAGGCAACGGGCAGCCAATGAGCATTGTAGTTAGTATGTACGCCTGTCCGTTTGAGGCATCCAAAACATCATTACTTCAACCTTTACTTTCTCACTTCACTCTTCGCCATAACATAGCATCGCTTTTACCCTCAACTCTCAAATATATCCTCCTCCGAGCCATGGCGCCGCAAAAACACATGTATTATACTGGAGGCGAGAAAATCGACCTCGTTTCCAGTGACGATGAAAACAAAGGCGAAAAGCGTACCAAGCGCAAGCACAATGAAGTCGATCCACCTGCCAAGGTATGTGGGATTTGTCTTTATCACAGAGCAATAGTACTGATAATTTGACATGGGAACTAGTCACCACACAAGAAGCATCGGATGATGAAACTTTAAAGGACCTACAAATGGACGCCCATAAGAGACGAGAAATAATCAAGGATTCACCATTTTCTGACGAATTCATGGACAACATTGATACCGATGAATTCGGTTAATTTCAGGAAAATGTAAGAAAGGTCGCTACGTCGCTCTGGTCAGTACTTCTTGTCGTCCCCCCTTTCTTTGTCGTGCCGCACTTCTTCTCACTGTTTGTATTCTTGTCGCCGCTGCTCGCGTTTTCTCATCTGATCGTGATTGTGGTAACTTATGGAGGCTCTTTATAAGGTTTCTCGAACTGGTTGGACTTTAGCCGTACCTGGTATAACGCGAGGGTTGGGCTGATATGGGGTTTACGTGGAAGGGCCGAATTGTGCTTTTTATTCTTGGGTTTATTATTATCATGGTACAATATATCATCATTGGGGATGCCCGGGTTGGGGTTGTGTGGGAAGAAGATCGAATCGAGCGTGTGAATGAGAACATTCGCAAACAAAACGGAGCTCACTATGAGATTTGGCATCAAATTGTTCGAGTAATATATACTAGGAGCAATGCGGGCCACGAGACCAGGGGAAATGCCCGCCTGGTTAACGGAAAAAGACGTTGGGAACATCCAATGGGAGGCGATGCTCGAGTTATTATAACGCATGGGAGCTCTGTGGTATTCGGATACAGGCGATAACACAAGTAAACGCAGATGACACCAAGATCAAAGATGCGGCCCGAAAAAAAAACTATCAATAAAATGCAGAGACATGCTGCCATGTGCTGCTGGACTGAGTGGCACTTCCAATCGTTACCTCCCTCTTCTCACCGGTTCCCTCTCACTAGTATGTTCCTGCTGTCGCCTCTCTCCCCCCACGGCACTCTTCTCACCACTGAGCAAATTCTCACTACTGGTCTTCTTTTCTCACCATGTTGTCTTCGGACTATACTACCTCTTCTCTCCTCAGAAACGGCTGTAGTAAAATCTCGTGGTTTCCCATAATGACGAAGACACTCGATCCATTTTGATGTGTTCGACATGGCATTGTGTTAGTTGGGAGTTGAAAAACGAGAATGCCATATGAAGATTTATATAATGGTTGAAGCTTAAAACGTGCTAATCACTTGGGAGTTGTCGACTAACAATGGAGTGGGGATGTTGTATTCACACGCAGAAGACTACTTCGGTGCCTCGAGGGAGCTTGGTTCAGTCACACTAATCATACGGCGTTCATTTCAAATAAAGTAGACACTTACCAGCAATTCAGACGATCGAAATGACAAGATGAGGATTGGTGGCACAAGATATGACATCAAGAGGCTGCATACCTCAAGGATTCTATTAGAACGGACGTCGGCGACCAAAAACAACGGCATTATTCTCAGCGCCCTCTTTTCAACACCATCAAGTGTATTGCCAGCATACTCTTCTCGCTGCACTCCTCTCACGGAGTCCTTTCCCCGCAATCCTCTCACCACTAAACGTACTTCTAGTTAAGTCACCAGGATACCCAGGCTCCCAATACCACCCATATGCCCTTCCTTTGGATCCAGGACATGCGTCTATTCGGCCGTTGAAGGTCCAGATCTGGTATCGTCGATTAGGTAAATGCAATAAATGATGGGCCACTCGCTGATTTGTGACAATGCCGGCTGACAATTCCTCTTCCACACACCGATTCGCTTCAATATTATCTTCTTCCCATCCCCCATCCGATGATACAATCCAGTTTCGTCGCGGCTCCTCGTGAGAACACCGCTCAAGCTCTTCTTAAATTAAGGATTTTTACCAGGATCGTAGAGTTTAGGGTGGTAAATCCACATTCCCAGTCTGCAACAAGGAGCATTGTGCAGGCTGGGCGAACTGGAAGAACCAAGCTTATCCAAAATCAAGTTTGTGCCACGACGGTTGATTTCGTCCCTATGCGCCCACGCTTAACGGATTGTGCCTCCGCCTCGTCCCATTGTTCTTGACTCCCATAGTTTTCATTAATGCCATACTCGTTCGTCTGCCAAATCTTCAGCGGCGACGGCTGCTTGGCTGCGAAATTTTCAGTGCTCTCAGACCCTCCATCGTCAAGTCGGACATCGTGCTTGCTCGGGCGCCTTCGCTTTAGTTCTGTGGTCGATTGTACACCATTCGTATCGTGTGTTTCTCTCGTCCGTCGAATGCCGCTGGCTAAGTTGCCGAAAGCTTCGAGGTTGAGGACTTTTCGAAGAAGAGCGTAGCAGTGGGGAACATTTGTCACGATGACGGCGGTGCTGGCTTCTCGCACGTACCAGAATATCCACATGATGCTCTCTGGGTGTGCAAAGCAGTAGTATCGATTGAGTATCGCTGAGATAATCTGTTTTGTGTGAGGACATTTTCAGATGGTGGGATTTATCAGAAACAACTCGGGCAAGGGAAAAGACCTACGACAAAAATCCCAAGGCTGAAAATCCCAGTAATGACTGACTTTCTGGAAGGGATTAGCTCAATATGTAAGTATGTGGACATAGCCAAAATAAAGGAACTTACTGCTTCCATGGCAGCTTAGATCTCAGTAATAATGGTACGGAGAAAAGGAGCATCAAGATATCAGACGAAATGTTGAACACGAATGACATAATTAGATGGTGTCCAGATGTTTCGCATTGTGCTTTTATCACGATGAAGTTAGTTACATCAGAATAGGAAGCGGTCATGGTATGGAGAGAACGTACGGTCATTATCGTCGAAGACCCGAAAGTAATTCAGAAAAGGGCGGCACCAAACACCGAAGAAGAATATCTCGGTCACCAACCATCCAAATGCAACATACGCCATTAAAAATTGAACTTGTCGCTGTAGACCTAATCCTATCCTGTATTTGTATATAATCAGTATTGGCCAAAAATTAGGTATGTTTACTGCGTACGTTAACTTGTAATATAAAAGGCACATGCAGGCCTTGCATCCCCACTGGGTCATAACCATTGACTCTTCAATAGTGAAAGTTATCTTGCTTCCATAGATTCGATCATTTATTTCCGCCTCTGTCATGCCCGCTGTTCCAGTTGAAGGCAGGATATTTGTATAGGGGTGCTTTTGCTGTATATTAACAAAGACAATGACATTTGTGTAGAAGCCCTGTGCGACCAGTCAATCGATCAGAACTCCCCTCAAATGAAGATGAACACCATTGAGTGCTTACGAATGTTAAGGTCATGATCAGATCCTCCAGCTCCAATTTGCGCCATCCTCCCAAACGGATCACACGAGAAATGCTGTTTGTCGGTATTCATCAGCCTTGTCGCATTATACCTAACATTGTGTTGGAGTCAGGCCAGACTCACCAGCGCCAAACAAACATCAAACTAGCAAATGCAAACCATGTCCACGACTCTACAAGGCGACTGTCTGTCATCGTGGGCATCAACTTGTACCAGCAGTTGTGGATTAACGGGATCGCATTTGGAGGTTGTTAAGTCACCGACGACGTGTGGGAATCTGCGGACATCCAACGGAACATATGTACTGAAGAACTGTAATACGAGCATTATTACGGATCTACAGGGAGAAACAGGTGTGATGGTTGTGTAACGCTCTGAAGGATCTCAAAGGGAATGAGGGCTGTTTGTTTTATTCCCCGAAGTTTTATCATTGGAGAGAATCGACAGGGTTTCACGGGAAACTCCACCCATATAATACACAATGCATCTCCGTGCAGCAATTTCTCGAAACGCCCACACACATTTTTTTTAGAAACCCTGCCAGCAATGTTCAGGGACGCGATGTAATCCTGGTAGTAAATGCTTTGGATGCTTGCTGCTGATAAGCATGGGCCCTCGCTTCCTTCCTTCCACGGCCCGCCCGCCTTGGCCGTGTACTACCGATCGTAGATTGGAAATCAACACATCCATAGATAGGCACGACTTTGATCCTCGCTGCCATTTAAATGGCCTGTGTACGGTACAACGTAGTATATAATATTCTGTGTCACTTTGCTTTTCCCGAACATTTGCGATCAGTGACCGAGACCACCGAAGCGAGCAGGCGAAGGATTGCAGAAAGTGAGGTATAAAGCAACCTTGACGGTGCACCCATGTTGTAGTCCCAGCCAGTGACCATTCACTCGGGTCCAAGTAATTAAACATGCTAGTAATGTCGTCGCAGCGTGCATTTGAATCCAAAACCATATAGTCCAGCATTTGTGCATTAGTGCTGCCCTTTCTCTTTAACCCGAGAGCGTGATTTGGGGGGGGACAAGTGTTTCTTTTCTTCATCTATTTGCATATCTCCGTTATCGTTGAAACACGTTTTTGTGTGCGATTTTCGTGTCTCACCTCACTCTTCTTTGCAGAATCTCGCGCTTGACATGGCGACTTTAGTGGATGTCGAGAAACAGACCCAGCTCCGCAATGCGCAAATAGACGACGACTCTGCTGCCACATCTAGCGATAGGGATGTCGGCTCTGCTGAGAATTCAGGCGATGCGCAAGTCCGCGCCATTCGCGATAGCAATGCCATATTACGATTTCTCGTGAACATTGAGAAGCGCATAGATGGGCTCACGAACTTCGAAGCTATGGGGGTGGAGCGCATTCCTGAGGACAAACGAACTCCTCCACAGAAACTTAATGTCAGTGGTCCCATATTCGTCCCATACCTATAATACTCTCTGGTGGAGCGGGAGGAGCCCTTGGATTACTACCTTGGAACTGTATCTGACTGTCTAGTAGATGATGCTGTTTTGGTTTTCCCTCCTGTGCAGTCCCACACTTGTTCAGATTGGCATGCTTGGGCCGATCTTTGGCCTCTCGGTCAACGTTTCAATCATCCTCACCATCTTTGCAACGTTGATTGGATCCACTGTCCCAGCGTTTACTGCGACACTTTGTCCACCCACCGGTTTGCGCCAAATCGCCGTAGCTCGTTACTCTCTGGGTATCTGGGGAGCTAAATTTTGTGGTGTGCTCAACATCATTGTCAACATTGGCTATGCGACAATTTCCAGCATCGTCGGAGGGGAATTGTTGCGTGCAGTGTCTGGTGGCAGTCTTTCCCTTGTCGTCGGGATTGTCATTATCGTCATCATTTCTTTTGTTGTCTCGTTCTTTGGCTTTGCCATTATCCACCACTACGAGCGATATGCCTGGATAGTTGCCGCCATATTGCTGTGCGTCCTATACGGACAAGCATCTGAACACTTCACGCCAACCCCCGGTTACAGCTTAGCGGTTGGACTGGACTACAGCGGTGCCTGTTTGTCCTACTTCGCGATCATCTTTGGAGTATGCTGCTCGTGGTGTCCCATTGCTGGCGATTATTACGTCCACTACCCAGTTAACACGAGCAAATGGCTGGTGTTTGGACTCACATACCTTGGTCTGATGATCCCAACTATCTTTGTCGGAATCCTAGGTAATTACTTTGGGGGCATTATTGCCACAAATGATGACCTTGCTGCCGTCTATCACGAGGGTGGAGTCGGCGCTCTTATTCCCGCAATTATGTCACCTCCAGCAGCATGGGGAAGGTTTGCGTGTATAGTCTTCGTCCTGTCATTTTGTGAGTGTGCCTTGAATTGCATTTGATAACGCAAGATCTAATCACAAATAGTGGGCAATGTCATTGCCAACATCTACTCTAGTGCCCTGTCGATCCAATTGCTTGGAAAGCATTTTATCGCCGTCCCTCGCTTTGTTTGGTGTACACTCCTGTCTGCTGCTACCTTCGCCCTCGCATACGGTGGTCGCAATGTCCTCGAAGAGATCATCAATAATCTTCTGTCTATACTAGGCTATTGGACCCTCGCATTTGCCTTGATATTGTGCATTGAACATTTCTGGTTCCGCCCACGCCTTGGGGGCTACGACTTGAGTGCTTGGCAGGACCAGAAGCGAATGCCCTGGGGTCTCGCTGGAACGGGGTCTCTCCTCATTGGGATTGGATTTTCTTTCCTTGGGATGGCCCAAACCTGGGTTAGCTGTTTTATTTCCCTGACACGATCGTCCACTAACCTTGTCGCAGTACATCGCTCCGGTTGCAAAGAAGATTGGGGCGTACGGCGGCGACGTGGGTGACGAGCTTACATTAATCCCTGTACTAATATTGTATCCTATTCTGAGAACACTTGAGATCAAGTATATCGGCCGATAAACGCATATCATTGACATGGCTTTGTACTGGTGGACTTCTTAACAAAATTTCATGTGGAGTTTAGAGGGCATGGCGATGGCGGTCTGATAAATAGCATGGCGGAAAATCAGTTTCATATTAATGCCATCACTGCCACCATAATATAATATGCAGGCATATCAGTCATTGTGATTATTGCAATAGCACCTTACCTATTATTTACTCCACATATGTCCGTAAAACTTGATCCGATAGCCTATTACAGTACAATGGAATGGGCAGCGAACCATACATTAGCCATGGAAAGGAACTTTAGTACTATATATTTCAGATAGTCTATCGTATGATTGCTAGAAGTTATTTGCCATATACCTCGTGAACGTTTGTTGTGATTGGATTGGTATCAATTTCATTCGTCTCGTCATGAAACATGATACACCCTGATGCAGTTCAGAAGCCCGAAGACTCCAACAGACTTGAATTCGAACACTGATTACAATATATTGCGCATTATATACTTAATTATTTTTCCCAAACCTCAAGTACACATGTTTTTAAGTCTTGCGCTTCTTCCTGTATGTGCATTTTTACTCCTTTAATAACCCAACTTGACAGTCTACACCTTGACCCTCAACACAAAGCCAACCAGCGACACCCGCGCAAGAATCAAAAACACAACACTAGCTACCATCATCACACCAGCAAAAACTTGCAACCCCCAAAAGGTACCGTGTTGTCGACTGAGGATTGCGCCCGCAATAGGGCTGCCTGTCAGTGTCGCAGCACTGATACAAGTGAAGAGGACCCCTTGCCGCATACCTATCTTCGTTATGTCGGGAGAGATCTGGCCAAGTAGGGCCGGTACCATCCCTACAAAGGCTCCAGACGCAAAGCCGTAGAGCAGACTGGTGACAACGTAAATGGCTGCCGAGCGAGGGGCAATTAGAGTTCCAGGCAGCCACATGACAAGCAGCACCAGTGCCGAAAACGTGCACATGGCAATCATAACATTGAACCGTCCAAGCTTGTCGCCATAGTATCCTGGTAGGATACGGCCTGGCAAACTACCCAAGAGGTTAGCACTGAACAGATTAAAATTAGAACGGGGAGTTGTTCGAACCTTCCGGCGTTTAGAATTGCTAATAAGTAGCCTGACAGACCGGCGTCTATACCATTCTTCACCGCCTCAAGCACGATGTAGTTAATTGGGATGAACATGGCAAAAAAGCCACAGGTTACTGATAACATGAGCAGTACAAACGTTGGTTCCGTAAAGGGGTCAGTGTAGTCCTTGATGCTGAAAGGTCTTGGAACGGGCTTTATCCTCGAGCGAACCATGATGTTGGCAATAATAAGTAGAGCTAGTACCAGAAACCCAGAGATGCGTAACGACCATCCAAAACCCACTGTTGGCAGCAGTCGGGTTAGCAGGGTCGGAAAGACAATACCACCTAATGACGAGCCGCTCGCCACAATTCCAAAAGCGAGAGCGCGCCGCTCCTTGAACCAGGTGGCTGTGCAAGACAGCCCGGCGTAGAAAATAAAGCTCGCTCCAAGGGGGCTACAGATGCCTTGGGCCAGTACAAATTGGTAGTACTGAGAGGAGATCGAGGTCATCATAAGACCAAACGCATGTAGGAATGTTCCTGTGATAAGGAGCCACCGAGGCCCATAATTGTCAAATACCCATGCGGATGTCAGCTTATTCGAGTGGCAGTGGTCGCGTGTAAGGAGGTGCCACGCTCACCTTGCCAACGACGAGTCCAGTGGCGAAGAGGACAGAGGGTTCTAGTGAAAGAATCCATGAAATGGTAGAAGAAGAATAGTGGCGGAGCTGATGAGTCTCATAATACTCCTGGAAATTACCACTGGCTGTCCCAAATTTTGTTAGGGATTTATAACATATGGATCTTGAATGTGATTGTATCATACCATTAACCCATCCAAATGCACAGAAATGGCAGCACCATGCCCCAAATACTACAGACCAGGCTCTAAAGCCTCCATCGAGGCCGCTATCTGTCTCCTGCCTGGATTCCGTCTCCTCCTCACATCTCTGTGAGTCCTTTGATTCCGTGACATCCTCGCTCGACTGCCTGGCAGTTTCCATACTAGAACATACAGGGAACCCCCCAACAACAGCACCGTGCAGTAGAGGCGTGAGAGAGATAAAAAGGTTGGTATGGTTCTACGTTATATTTACTATATGATTTAAGGAAGAGAGACTCACATTAACAATAATATTTCTAGTTTTGCTCCACATGTTAGCTAAGCACCATTGCCATGGTCAGGGATGCCCTATCGCCTGGGACAGGGTTGTAGCATTGAGCACGCGACACCACGTCCAAATTAGCAAATCACCAGTTCGTATCCGATCCTCTTCAACTATCACAAGCAGATCGTCGATATCACACTGGAGCAACGAGAATTATAGATAGAGCGTTATTACGGGGAAGGCAAAGTGGATCAGCTAACAAAACTTACACCATAGGTTAACTACTCACCAGTACCAAATAGCAACAGATACTACTGTGTACAATTACCCGCTCCGGCCGGTTAAAACGCCTTTCGGATCAGCTCGCAAATAAAACCCGAATCATATCAATACTACTCCGTGTTCTTCTCCATCTACGGAATTTATGTTGCCCTTCTCCTAATCCCAATCTCGCAATTAAAACCCTTCCTCAAGAACCCCTCCCATGTCTCAAACTTCTCCTGGTAGAGCACAAAGTCGTAGCGCCGGACTAATGTAGCCATCGCTAGTGTTAGTTCCATTTCTGCAACGTTGCGTCCTATGCAAGATCGCGGCCCGTGACCAAAGGGTACGAATGCCTTCTTCTGGTCGTCGCTCAAGGTCTCCCAACGCTCGGGCCGGTACTGACTGCTGTCGGGACCCCAGATGCTCTCGAGGCGGTGAATGGTGTAGTTAGGTACAGAAAGCACAGTGCCGGGCTCGAACTTGCGGCCGCAGATCTCGACAGCGGGGCCATCGACTGGGACAACACGGGGAAGGCCGAGAGCTGATGTGGAGTGGATGCGCATGCCTTCATTCATGCAAGCTCTAAGACTGTTTGGTATTATTAGCTTGGTTCAAATTCACGCGAAGAGATAAATAGTCATACTATGGGAGGTTTTTAACGGTTTGGAAAGCGACCTCGTCGTTTGGTGAGAAAATAACTGAATCGACTTCGGCTTGGAGCTTTGCAAGAACTTCTGGGTGTTTTAAAAGCCAATAGAAAATGCTACAAATATTAGATTTTCTGCCTTGAGAAGAAAGATTGCGAAAGTTTACCCCGTTAGAGTATTTGAGGTAGTATCACTCCCAGCAATCAGCTGCGTCAAAGCCTCTGCTGTAAGTTCCTTGCGCCCTAGGGGCTGACCGTTGCTGTCCTTGCCTTCCATCAACCGAGCCAATATGTCCACACGCTCACTCTCCTTCGTCGCTGTAGAAGCAAGGCGTTCGTTCACGCGCGCAATTGCAATCCCCGCAACCTGACTTCCGGAGCGGACACCATTTCGCAAGAACGAATCGGGCAAGAGATGACCAATCTTCTTCAAAAATGGCAAGCAACCTAGCACTGCGAAGGCTTCCCCGCGTCTGCTCAGCGCATCGACAGCGCGCATGTATTTGGAAGGCCCACCAGGATAGTCCATGTATTCAATCGTATCCTGTCCATTCTTCAGCATCCCGAATGGTGCGCCGAATGCGAGATCACCGATGGTGTCAAACGTGAGATAGGCAAACCACGGGAGACAATCAAAGCGCGCAAATTTGGATTCCGCTGGCGCCTTTTGACAGATTATGTCCCACTGACGGAGGAGCTCATTTAGATTCTGGTGCATATACTGCTCAAACTGCATCACGCTCTTGGCCGAAAAAGTATGGGCAACGATCTTGCGCTTACGGGTGTGGTCAGCGCGGCTACGAGTACTGAAAAGGCCGCGAGATACTGCCACAAAGGCGTCATAAAAGTCACTACGTGGATATTAGTCATGTGGGATGGAACATAGATGATGAGATATAGAGATCTTGCCTCTTAAGGAATCCATTTCCATGGCCATAGATGGCATTGATTGCATTGACATTGGCAATGGAGACATGATTAGGCTGGATTCTAACAAAATCTCCATGGGTCTTATGTGCCTTGTCAACTGTAAGATAACGTCTCCCAAATCTTGCTTCCCGGACTAGCCAAAGCCTGGTCAAAGCAGCCCATGGTGAAGCTGAGGGAATATCAGACAAACTCCTATTTTGGATCATGTATTCGCCAATATAATAGAGGACAAGGAGGACAAAGCCTGCCAAAGAATAAATTATGATAAGAGAGAACATTTTGAAAGGATAGAATATACAGAGAAAACTAGAACGCTATAGTGAAAGAAATGAAATCGAGAGGACTTATAATGATCAAGTGAGACTGTCATCGCCAACCCAGTGCGCGCGATCGTATGCTCCATATCCACCCTTGCCGCTTCAATTTACGCGAAGAAACGATGGATAGAGCATAGCTGCCTATCTCACTTTTTGTCACACTCGTATATGTTCCGGCCCAACTGCCAACCTGGCCAGTCGGCCAACCAGTAAAGTTGGTGGTCGGGCCGGAACATACACATGTAGGTGAAATTGATTGACATGAGTACGTAGGATGATGGCATCAGTATACACAAACCGGATAGCGCTCATAGGTGGCATGACAGATTTTCCGGGGAGGCGTTACGCAAGTCAGGAACCGTTTCGAACCTTTGTTGTTGGTGGCTGTACTGGATGATGCACCGGATGATGCACCGGATAGTGCACCAAAGGGACATGGCGCTTACCTAAGGTTGTCTAGACCTTGTACAGTACAGTACCTTTTTCCCGCGATTGCCGCTATGTGATACCGAGAGTAAGGCACTAATGATTCCAAATGGCCTTCACCCATAAGGCGCGGGGTAAGGTCTCCACAATGGAATCTAAGCCAACCTTATCTCCTGTGCGTTACCCATTTGCGATATGCAGACCTACCGTGATCATTGCCGTAGGTTAACGTTAGGTACAGCTGTGGATGCTACAAGGTGTAGCTGTAGGCGCAATAACCTAGTCATTTTTACTTTATTCTTGTCTTCCTCTCACTCATTATTTTAGCTCTAACAATATATATCCTTCGACAGCACTAATCAGTATTTTACTATCTTTGCGTTTCCATTTCATCGGATTCTAGGCAACATACCTCCAACATGTCAGCCGACGCCCAAATCAAGCCCGTCCACCCGAATCAGCAGCGCCTCATCGACCTCGCACGCGAGTTCTTCGCTGAGGTCGAGAACCTGTAAGGCACGCATTCCTCGCCCGTCGCGCACGCTAACTCTTTTCCCCAGCACACCCGGAAAAGACCTCGAGGCCCGTTTGAACGCCGAATACGGCCGCGGTAACCGATATTACGACGGCTTCTGCTCGCTCATCCAGGGCGCACTCACCAACGACGAGGGATGGGTTGCTACAGACCAACTCGACGGGCCTAAGTATCGCCGCTCTAAAGTCGCATGGCCGAGCGAGGAGAATCGCTTTTTTAGCATCACCACGGTGTACATGGAGAGCATCGAAGAGTACCGCGGCCAGTACCATCAGCATCCCTATGGCGAGATTAACTGTGTCATCCAGCTAACACCTGGCGCGGAGTTGATGGGCATGAATGGCTGGCAGGGGGAAGGTTGGACGAGCCCTGGCCCGGGGACGCACCATTATCCTGAAGTGCGGGGTGGGGCGCTTATAGCATTATTTTTCTTGCCAGCGGGAAGGATCAGTTATGAGGCTAAGCCTGGGATGCCGCAGCCCATAAGCGTTTAATACTTGACGATATTCTTTTTTTGTGAAGCTTTTGAAACAATAAGTGATGGGAGCTAGATACCAGGTGCTGGTTTCCAAGGCAGCGGATATTCATTGTTGGAATAATATTGTACATCACAGCTCTTTATTAGGATCCCTGAACCCGAAGGTTTGTATCGTGGCCTCCAAAATATCTTATAGAGAGGTTTAACTATATTTGTCTTGGCGTATTAGAATCTAAAAGAAATCCCCCCCGAAATATCTCTACTGTAGAAATATTTGCTTTGGTTCGCAAGTTTATCAATGGACAAGTAGGCTTTAACCCTGTCTGGCGCCATTTTCCACATCAATGACAAAGGATACCAAAACTCAAATGCGGAATAAAATGCTCATATCTATGGCCTCCCCATCGCTTGCTCAATAACTTCTAAGATAGCCAAGCACTTTTCATCCTCAAACCTCCTTGTTACAAGTTGCAGACCGATAGGCGCATCTGTATACCGTTCTGGAGAATACAAGTCGTAATTGAACTTGTCCTGGTCATTCATCGGTACATAGTTTGTATCCTTCACGTCAGTTTTTTTGTCGACGACGGACACTGGGAACGATACCCCTGGGTATTCAAGTAAGTTCCACTGGCTAGTATAGCTCCAGTATTTTGAGTTACCATGGGGTGGCGCGCATCCAGGTGCTGCAGGAAGTAGAATGGCATCAACAGGATGTCCGTCATTTTGTCCAGTACTCAGCCATAGCTTGTTATACTTGAGACGGTATCTATCGCGGCGGACCTTCAGCTGTTGAGAGACGAGTGAGTAGGTGTACTGAATGCTAGGAGCAGTGGGAAACATACTGCGCAAAGCGATTCAATGCTCTGATACTTGACATTCGGGTTATCTTTCACCAACCATTCGGTGAGTGGGAGCATATCCTCACCACCTTCTGCGTTGACTCTATCCTCTGTTTGGCCACCATCTTCAAAAAAGAGTGCCTGAGTAATGTCCCAACATTCATCATGCCCTTCAGGAACCCAGTCGACTATCTCATGTCCAGCATCTTTGATATACTTTGTAACTTCTCGTAATGCTCGAGTTATTGGCGGATGTGGCGTGACAATTCCATCCGACCACATTACCGCAATCTTGAGCTTAGACGGTAGTATAACTGATCTCCACGGAATTGGAACAAGATAATCATCCTTTATCCACGGTTCATAACTCAGATATGCATCCATAAATAGTGATAATCCGGACCGGGATGTAGACATGGGGCCTCGCGTGGGCGGAATTCCTTCTTGTCCGAGCATTGCTAGCTTTGTTCCCACTTTCGCTAGGCGACCAGGTGTTGGCTTAAAACCATATATGCCTGTATGTGCTGCTGGACAGCGTATAGAACCGCCAACATCTCCACCGACGCCCTAAAGGTCTATGAGTGGTGATCAGAATATAAGGTGCTGGGTCAGACGTACAAGCACACTACCCCGCATGGCAATCAAAGCTGACTCGCCCCCAGAACTTCCACCTGGCGTCAAGTCTGTATTGTGAGGATTGAGAGTGATCCCGTATATATTAGAAGCTGTCTCTAGCTGCATAACGGCCTGTGGCTGGGTAGTTCGCGCGTAAAAGACGCAGCCGGCCTCCCAGAGAACATCATTAACACTGACATCTACGGCCTGTTTCTGCCCAATAAATGCAACATAGGAGGCATGTGTTGTACATCCTTTCATACCCTGGTGCTCTTTAACTGATATCGGAAGGCCATGAAGTGGTCCGATAGGCTCAGGAAGAGAATCAAGGTATCTCGCCCGCGCAATGGCTCTTTCGGGGAGGAGTTCGGTGATGCAGTTGACCTAAATATTAATTAACCAGCAACGCTTTTGGACTGCTACGAAATATATATGAGAATGCACGCTGGAGCCTCCGTACAAGCCATCCTTCACTTAAGATCTATGTTTCCGTATCCAATATATTTGGACTTTTACAGTAGCACGATAACTTACAAGTTTCTGTGCCAGTGCAGCTCGGCGCAGAAAGGCACGAGCTACAGCCTCGCAGGTGTAGGACTTCTCGCGTATCAGCTTGACCAGCTCCGGTGCATCGAACGACGTGATCCTGAGTTCTTCACTGGTGAGAACATCATCTGCGATACGACAGACATTCTTCGCAGAAGAATTAAGTATATTGGATAGGGGAGGCTGGACCTGTGCTACTGAAGTATCGCGAAGATGGAGAGCTTGGGCGATCAGCCTTGTAGACATGGAAGATTGTTCCTCCATAGACAGCGATGATACAGGTGGCGTTTTATCCATGTTGGCCTTTCGAAGATTGGCTCTGGGTGGCCCAAGCTTCTTTTTTTTTGGTGTACTGGTTTACATCAATTGCGGCTTTGGAGCAGAATTATACCAATTAATTGATGGAGGCATTTCCGCAGATGACTAATACTCTGGCAATCGGCATGGTGGTAAACCCCAAACTTTACACTCTACACATACTCCGCACTTGGTGTGGGGTCTAACAATAGCATCGGATGTGGCGTTCAGACATCGGATAAGGACCGGATAGGGGTTTGAACATGGTTACTCTATATGGACGAACTGCCCACTGTACCTAGGAAAATACACGCTAGTCTTTCCGACTCACCGGATAGAACACCACAGGGTTGTTTTCCGTTCATTTTTGTCAGTATGGGGTAAATATGGATCAAGGCTAACATTGTTATCTTTGGCAGCAGTTCAGCTAACGGATAGAGGAATATGTAATATGCATGCGCTCATTGGAAGGCTTGAGGAGCATTGCTACTAGTATTTCCCTGTTCTCCCCCTTTTCACTGGCATACCTTATCCGTTCCCGACCTTGCCGACTTCTTCTCGAAGCAAGACGAACTGACCCACAACCCCATAGCATTATCGGCTATATATGTATTGGTCCCTTATCAGTCGTCACTCTTTAGCAATAAGAGTCTAGCCTCGGGTGTGGACCTGCCCTTGCCGTATTTCCCCTCATTTCTATTATCTGATCCCAATAGTTGTACAGTACGTAGACTTATCTGATAACTCCAATCACACTTTGTCGAGCGGTACTCTTTGGTTATATGAGACGACGCTGGTCTCTTCATCTGTAGTAGATTATTATCTATTACATTCTAAAGATTTACTCAAAATGCCCATCACAGAGGATGATTCTATAACTGCAGTCCCACCAAAGACGTGGGTCAGACTCAACAATCCGGTTGTACAAAACTTTATTACTGGTCTTGTTATTGCCTGCTCGGCTGGTATCTATCTTGCTCTCACTGGTCTGGGTGCCGGCGGTGGCAAACCCAGCTCGCAGTATCTTGCGTCGACATCAAACTCGTGAGTGATTTGAATATGCCAGTTTTCTGATGTTTGTCTAAATGCGAAAGGATTCTGTACGCCTTGTTTGCAGTCTCAGGATGGGTCTCAGCGGGGTTTCTGAATGCCTTTGGGCCCAAAATCACAATGTAAGCATTGCTTCCCAACATACATAGAGGACGTCACCTGAAGAATTCCTAGGGCAATCGGTGTCCTTGGATATCCTTTATATGCTGGAGGATTGTGGTATTTTGATGCTTCTGGGAATGACTGGTTTGCTCTTTTCGGTGCCGTCATGAATGGTATTGGAGCCGGCCTCCTCTTTACAGGAGCCGGGTTCGTTCAATTCGCATACGCCGAGGAGAAAGAGAAGGGCACGGTGAGTTAAGCGATTTCTGCAGTCGATAATATGCTTACTGTTCTATATAGTACATTTTCTGGCAGCACACTATGCTCAGTGGGGGCGCCATCATTGGTGCAATTGTTACCTTTGCTATTAATTTCTACAGAGCGAAGGCGAGCGTTCCAACTTCAGTGTATGCAATATTTGTTGCAATCATGACTTTTGCTAGTCTTCTTGCTTTGACATTTATCATCTCACCGAAAAATATCATTCGTCATGATGGGACACACCTTGCAAAGTTCAAGAAAACTACTGTGAAGGAGGAGCTTGTAGGGATGTGGCGAGCAGCTTCAACCCCAAAAGTCTTTCTCATGTTGTTCCCAATGTTTGTTTCCGAATTTGCCCTTGGGATCCAAACGAGTTTCAATGGCATGTCAATCATCTTCGATGATATTTCCTTATAATTCATGTTAACTTTGTCTAGGATATTACTTTTCTCTCCGCACTCGAGCTCTAAATACAATTCTATACAACATTCTCCAGATCATTCTTCCCGCCATCCTTGCAGCGCTCTTAGATGCGCAATGGATCGGCATCCGTAAAGTCCGCGGAATTATTGGCGTTATTTTCACCGCTGCTACGACGATCTCGCTCGCGGCCGCCGAACTTAACTATTTTAAGCAGAAGGTAGACCGGACGAAATCCGGACCATCCATGGACTGGTCAGATCCAGGATATGCAAACATTATGATTCTCCACTTGCTCTGGGGTGGGTGCTTCTGCTGCTGGACTTTTATGGTGCAGTGGATCATGGGTTCAATGTCGAACAAGCCAGAAGTCCTTTCCCGGTACGCTGGACTATTTAAAGGCACCTCGGCTCTAGGTGTTTGTGTTGCCTTTGCCATTGACGCGCGGAAGCCACAATATTGGGTAGAAATGTCCATTCATTTCGCGTGAGTAACCTATATATGTTGATAATCTAAGGGACATGCTGATATGATATGTTGTACAGTCTTTATATGGTTGCAATTTTCATCATGGCATACGTAGTCTGGTTTTCAATTACTGATACAGACTATCTGAGGGAGGACGGGGTTATTGCTCCCAAGAAAGTGGTTGAGGATCTCGTCGGTCCAGATGGAACTTCTTTGGATACGGAAAAGAGTTATCAGACTGAGTTTGCCGAGGAGAAGAAGTAAATGTTTCTTGAGAGGGAAATTAATAACTTTGACAGTTTATTCCATTTAGTTTAGGGACCCCCTTTCTTTCTTTAGCCTATAATATCACTTCGGTGAAGCTTTTCTCCGTCTTACACACCAGCGGTTCCCTACAATTATAATTCACACACATCGTCTGTCCGTTCCCGGTCTAGGCCAGAAGATACACAGCCCTACCAGGGGAATCGGGCCGTCTACGTACAGTAGTTGACAGTTTTCCCAGCATACTAATATCCTAACTGAGCCCCGACTAGACCCCGACTAGATCCCGACTAAACCCCGCATAGGCCCCGCATAGGCCCTAGTTGGAAGATTCCACCAGAAACCCATGGTGTAAAGGTAAGGGCGCAAGGAGACGCACGACAAACCTAGTACAAGATTTTGGGTTGTGAAGAAAAGGCTGCTGCTCGATAGTGGACATTGACCCTGTTGCACACCGAGCCCGCAGCTCTAGGCCACCATAGTCACGGAACCTGAGGCGGAAGCATGGGTGGTGCCAGCCACGGGGCAATAAACTACCCCACCTAAGCCAGGCGTCGATCTGCCGGCGGGACTCCGTGGCCGGGCTAAGAGCTCCAGTATAACTAGGGGTAGTTAGTCCTCCCTAGGCGTTTTCCCCAGATTCCAAGGCCAACTTAAAGCTTGGATTGGCGGTCGAAACCGGTCTACAAATTGTATACGTAGACCGAGTATATATATCAGTTTAGGTAATTATTTAATTTTACTAGTGATCTATATACTGTATTCTACGTTGGTACCCATAATCTCACTGCTATTATTTGGGGCGTACCAAAGTGATGATTCTATTTGGGTGTGGGAAGCCCAGCCAAATTTGCTACTTATCCAATACGTATGGTTATTTACCCAACAGTAAACTCTACCCAAGCTTTCGCCATACATACCACCTTATACCCCTACACATCCCCTGCACCTCTTCCCACCTGCCCCTACTAAAAAAATACCACTGCAGTTGTTTGTGTCGTTATACACCTTGCAATTCATCAAGGAAGTCTGTGTGATGAAGCATCTCCGTTTCCCCTCCTTCCCCTGTCATAAGACTTCGGGACATCGGACATTATTAATTTCAGCAGCAATACTAGCCCTGCCAGGCACGGCATCTAGTTACTCCGAAGTTCTATCAGATCTGTAAGTATTCTGTTATCATAACTCTGGGAAAAGTTGTTCCTCACGGAATAACAACACGGCGGCCCTATTATCTTCTAGCAGATGTAGATCTGGTCTATCCTAGGATAGCCAGCCTCTGCTTCTGCTAATTTCTGCCCGCAGATACAGCTTCTGCACATCTTGAATCTATTGCCACGGCAAAATTGCAATAGTGCAATCCCAATCGAAGCTATTGAAGGCCATGCCTCAGCCCCCTCAAGTATAAATACTGACCATCCGCGACCTTTAACAGCGATATCGCCAATTTGTCCGCAACCCTCGAGTGTGCGCTTACTTTCTCGACTGTGCGATCCATCACCCTCTACTGCCTCTTAATCCTCTTCTTCATCGCTATCCATTGCTTTGGGAGCCACATAAAGATCTTATGGTTCGCATCTCCATAAACATGTTTATCGCCCAGAACATGCTTGCCTTTGCCTTGCTGTCCCTCGTGTCCGCACAGGTAGGTGCTGGCAGCTCAACTGTTGAACCCGGGCCTAGTGAAATAAGTAGCTCCAGGCCGCAGTTCACAGTGCCGTCAAATGCACTATATGGCGCCAAGTTGCTGCCTAACACCTATGACCCCCAGGCTATCGATGCGCAGAGCGTGTGCCCAGGATATAAAGCATCGAATGTGCAGAATACGAAGCTAGGGGTCACAGCGGATCTATCTATTGCTGGCCCGGGCTGCAGCATCTACGGCAATGACATTGCCGACCTAAAATTGACGGTGGAGTATCAATCGGATACCAGGCTGCATATCGAAATCACGCCGGCATATATTGGTGCGGAGAATAGTTCTTGGTTTTTGCTTCCAGAGGTTCTGATTCCCAAGCCTGTTGTCGAGCCTAATAGGGACGCTACCGACCTAGCATTCAGCTGGGATAACGATCGAACGTTCTCCTTCACGGTCACTCGCGTGTCCACTGGCGATGTGCTTTTCACCACTAAGGGTTCTGTACTAATCTACGAAGACCAATTCATCGAGTTCAAAAGCCCTCTGCCGGAGAACTACAACCTCTACGGCCTAGGAGAGGCTATCCATGCCTTCAAACTCAACCACAATTTTACCAGGACCTTCTGGGCTGCAGATTCTGGAGATCCAGTTGATGGCAACATCTACAGTAACCATCCCTTCTACCTCGACACTCGTTACTTTGAAGTCGACGAGGCCACTGGTGGTCTGACTTATGTCGCTAATGCGACTGATCCATCAAAGACGTACAAGTCATACTCTCATGGCTCTTTCCTGCGCAATGCCCACCCTATGGAGGCCCTCCTGAGACCAGAAGGCATCACTTGGCGTGCTCTAGGAGGGAACATTGATCTATATTTTTATGCTGGCCCAACCCAGGTTGAGGTTACAAAGCAGTATCAGCTCAGTACTATTGGCTTACCAGCAATGCAGTCATACTGGACTCTCGGATTTCACCAATGCAAATGGGGTTATAAGGGTTGGGTGGAGTTAAGAGAGGTCATAAATGATTTCAAGAAGTTCGAAATTCCAATGGAATCTATTTGGTATGAATCTAGCTCTCGGAAATAGCATCATGCCAAAGTTAAACTAATATGCATAGGGTTGATCTCGATTACATGAACCAATACCGTAATTTTGATAACGATCAACGCACCTACGGTTACGAGGAAGGCGCCAAATTCTTTGCTGAGTTACACGCTGATGATCAGCATTGGGTTCCTATCATCGATGCTGCGGTATACGTCCCTAATCCTGAGAATGCTAGCGATGCCTACCCTACCTTTGATCGCGGTGTTGCTACAGACTCTTTCCTGCTCAATGAGGACGGAAGCTTGTATACGGGTGCTGTATGGCCTGGTAAGTCTAGAGATGGGCAAATTCCTTACGCAACGCACGACTAATGTCAAGAAGGATATACAGTATTCCCAGATTTTATCGGCTCGGCTTTGGCTGGAACTGGGTCCCACAATTGGTGGGTTGATGAGATGGTGAGATGGCATAAGAATTGCTCATTTAGTGCTGCTTGGATCGATATGAACGAAGGTAAGCTTCCTAGCTATGACATTGAAGCTAGTACTTACTGATGCCTATAGCATCTTCGTTCTGTGTTGGTAGCTGTGGAACTGGAAACCTCACACTAAATCCCGTCCATCCTCCGTTCGCACTTCCAGGCGAAGGCCCTCTCGATCAAATATACGACTATCCTGAAGGCTTCGAAAGGACTAACGCTACTGAGGCTGCCTCTGCCTCAGCAGCGGCTAGTTCACAAGCTGCGGCAATATCCTCCCTCGCTGGACCTCAACCGATAGTAACAGTCACAACTCCCTACCTTCGAACTACACCCACCCCAGGCGTTCGCGATATCAATTACCCACCTTATGTGATGAATAACATTAACGGCGACCTTGCCAGCCATGGTGTCTCTCCAAACGCAACTCATCACGACGGCTCTGTCCAGTACGACTACCATAACCTCCTCGGCCACCAGTTGATTAACGCAACCTACGACTCTCTGCTTCAAATATTCCCCGGTAAACGTCCCTTCATCATCGGGCGCTCTACATTCTCTGGGACCGGTAAGTGGGCGGGTCATTGGGGGGGAGACAACGAGAGCAAATTTAGCTACATGTACTATTCCATACCGCAGGCGCTCTCTTTCTCCCTCTTCGGCATCCCCATGTTTGGAACCGATACTTGTGGCTTTAGAGGCAACAGCGCCGAGGAGCTCTGTTCGCGGTGGATGCAGCTATCCGCCTTCTTCGCTTTCTACCGCAACCACAATGTGCTCTCGACCATTCCCCAGGAGCCGTACCGCTGGGCAAGCGTCGCGGAAGCGAGTCGCCAGGCTATGAAAATTCGTTACGCACTGCTGCCGTATATCTATACCAGCTTCCACCTCGCGCACACGACCGGCTCAACGGTCATGCGTGCCCTGGCGTGGGAGTTCCCGAACGACCCGACGCTCGCTGCCTGCGACAGACAGTTCATGCTAGGCCCTGCGATCCTCGTTACGCCGGTGCTGACTCAGGGTGCGACGACGGTGAAAGGTGTGTTTCCGGGCTCAGGAAAGGGAGAGGTGTGGTATGACTGGTACAACAAGACGGCAATCTCTGCCGGGTTGGGAGAGAACAAGACGATCGAGGCGCCACTGGGTCATATCCCGGTGTACATCAGAGGCGGATACGTGCTGCCGATGCAAGAGCCCAAACTCACGACTGTGGCATCGAGGAAGACTCCATGGGCCGTGACAGTCGCGCTAGACCAAGCAGGTGCTGCGAAAGGAAGTCTGTATGTCGATGATGGAGAGTCGCTCAAGCCAAACGCTACGCTTAATGTCAATGTAGGCCACAAACCTTTCTTTACACAATAGTATCACACTAACAAAAGCGCAGTTCTCCGTCTTGAGAGACGTGCTCACTGTTGAGCCGCAAGGCAAGTATATTGAAGCAAACCCACTGGCCAATGTGACGGTACTAGGCGTGACGAAGCAGCCGCACAAGGTAACTCTGAACGGTAAGTTACACGCCGGCTGCTGGACGTGGGATAGTAGCAGCCAAGTCCTTGCAGTCACAGGGCTGGAGAGGGTAACAAAGAAAGGGGCGTGGAGCAAGAGGTTGGTTCTGAAGTGGAATTAGTTATATTACCTGCTGAGTACTTGTGTGGGCCAAAAGTCTCCGTAGGGTCCATGCACCAAAGCCAACGAGGAGGAGTACACGATAGGTAATTGGCCACTGTACGCCCACTTTGTGCACTACTCTACATGCATGTATGTACAGTACATAGAATTGGACTTGACCCGCCTGTACCCCATACTACCACAACCCCACATCCTCGGCTCCTCAATCAGACAGCCCGATCCACAGTAAGATGAGATAAGCAACACGCGCCCTCCTACTGCTATGGAGGTGGGTTAATATCTTGATAAGACGTCCATCAGACGCATCTACGCATTTTTCTTTGCAAACGCACTGTCTCTATAAGAATAATTGCATTATGTGAGGGAACCTGAGCAATGCCCCGTCCTAAGGTCGACCCCGCATCTCGACGACGGGTAGCGCGTGCCTGTTGCTACTGTAAGGTCTCGAAACAGAAATGCGATGGCCAGACGCCTTGCTTGCAGTGTGTCAAACGGAAGCGACCAGAAGCCTGTAAACGAATCGCTCCCGACGGTGACAATGAAACAGCTCGCCTCGACCCAGATCACGCATCCCAATCTTTCAACCAGGACGATCGATCTCTCCCAGATGTACCAGATGTAGTTACATTGACTTCGTCGGCATCTGCGGCAGTCTCAAAGGATGGCAAGACAGCCTCGTCGGCATCATGCTCGAGAGGGTTGCGGACGAGGCCTGCGGTGCCAGAGCTTCTCGTGCCTCGAATGTCTGCTATGATGTATGATACTAAGGGAAAAGCAGGTATGTATCGTAACTTGCCCAAATAACCGCTATATGTATGTTCTTTAACACTTTCAAAATACAGTATACCTGGGCAATTGTGCAACACTACACTTTCTACAGAATATCCAGCAGTTGATAGCCGATCAGTCGAGTGACGTATTCTCATCTTTGAACTCAGATGTCTCTAGTTTGTCATTGATGGAGGAGCTACCTCCCTTCGAGTTACATGACATGGAGCTTAATCTCCTTGGCGATGCCGCAGACCTCAAAGACTTGGTCCATGTTTACTTTACTTCCGTGAGCTACCCCTACCCTGTGACTAGAACACACTGAGAAATACAAGGGAGTGTAGGGCGCTAACAGATTAATACTCAGACTTGCGGCATTATCGATATCTTTGATATAACGCAGTTTATGTCTGATTTTAGATACTGGATAAGCGGTCTCATGTCCCCAAAATGTGGGACAGCTGCAGTCGTTTACCTAGTCATAGCCCTCGGTGCACAAGCAAGGGGATCAAGCTTGCTCGACACTCGACGAGCACAGTCGTTCTATCATCATGGACGGTTAATTGCACTCCAAGAACTAACCAACGATCCAACACTGGAGACGATCCAGGCATTTTTACTCATCAGCATGTATATGCTCGGATGCAGCCGAAGGAATGGCTCATACTTAAATTTGGGAACCGCAGTTAGCGCTGCGAAATCTCTAGGACTACACAGACGCGAGGCCAATGCAGCATTCAGCAAAGACGAACAGCAGTTAAGGTAAGCTTTGAAAGCTGAGACTTTGTGGCTTTGAAAATTACTGAAATGGACTCGTAGGTGCCGCATTTGGAAGACGCTTCGCTTCCACGATTTATTTTTTAGTGCTATGATGGGTCGGACGTCTGCCATATCAGCCCGAGAATCCAATATTTCCCATGCTCAACATCCAGTACCAGAATCACCCAGCCTAGAACTACTCCGTGCGGTATCCCTTGAGGAATCAGCCCGTGCATTCTTAATCATTGAGAGGATCATCAACGAGGTATATACTAAGCGCACTGTTCCAATAACTCTTCTTCAATCTATTGGCGCCGAGTTAAAAGAATGGAGTTATCGACTTCCTGCGGCCTTGAGAACATCCGTCAATCCGCGGAATCCGAGAGACTCAGTCTTTCTCTCACGTGAAGTCGTTCTAAGAAATACGCACGTTGCCTGCTCGTATTATTTTGCGATGATGCTTCTCATGAGGCCATTCCTTATTGCGCATCTCAAAGCCAAGTCGATGGGCTCAGGCCTCAGTCAGAGCGCTTTAGATAAGAAAGACACAGATGGCTCCCCTGAGATTTATGATGGCGCAATTGCCTGCATCGACTCAGCAATCTATACGCTCCAGCTGCTCCGCGAACTTTTAGTTGCCGATATGCTCTTCAAAAACATGCCACTCGCAATGTGAGTTTCATAGATCGACATTTAGACCCCAGAAACTAACCCAAGAAACAGTGCCTGGATTTTCGTAGCCGCCCTTGTTGTCAGCTCCTCTCACTTCGGCGGTATAGGCCCGGAGAAAGAAATTGAGCAAGCTATCCGGAATACCGATGAACTGCTACACTGCTTTGCTGCGAATAGTCCACAGGCAGCGCGTTATCACCTTATTGTAAAGAAACTGTTTAAGGCTGGTGTCGACCACCAGACCAGGCTTAAACAGAATGCCCGACTGTCACGAACGACAGTGGTATCAGAGCTGTTCCGATTAAGCCCTAGAGAGTTAACTAAAAATACAACAGATGAGGTGCCTCCGACGGATCCGGCGGAGGAAGCTGTGGCATATCAAAATCTCTGGTCCACACCACCGGAGAACGAACTCCCTTCTTACATATCTACATATGAGGAGCAAAGGACTTCAAGGACGTCAAATATAGCTCCAGGTGGGGCGAGTGGGGATTTTTCTAAATCAGCGGAAACCCTGTTGCATGGCAATGAACATCCTGTCAGCCAACATACACCTGTGTTTGTTTCACAGCCGTCAGGTCTTGCGTTTCAGGACCAGGAGTCCACCGAAGCGCGTATGGCGAACTTCGGGCATCTTTTTTCCGGGCCGATTGACTTCGGACCCATGCTGGATCATGACTCTCTGATACTCGCGGGAAATGGGAACGAGAATGGACACGACATATTTGATTTTTCATGGAGTTAAACTGGATTGGTGGATCTATTATATGGCAGTATGGTTGTCGATATACTTATGTACAAGTGTATAACAGCTGACCTACACGACGAGAAGCCCGGATAGTTAGGATAGCAAGCATAATATGAAATACCAAAAAATGATATCAAGTCTCCAGCCGAAATATATACTATGAGTTATCATTCTCGGACTGTCGTGTTGGCCACCTCCAGGTCACCGATTTGGCACTCCAGTCCAAGTATGTCGCAGCCGAAAGTAAACCTATCATGAAAGACCAGCCACATAGTAGTTGAAGTTGCAGAATCCGCCCTGTGGACCATCTGAAACGTCCACTTTGCTAGACGCTGAAGCAATGACACCTCCACTTTGATCCAAAATCTCGAGTTTCTGTGGGCCGGCTACCATGCCCTCAACTGCGTTGTAATTTAAGCCTTCGTGGGCCGGAACCTTACTTAAAACCTGGCCACCACTGGAGACTTGAATGCTAGCTCCTTCAACTGTTGGAGGAAGGACAACGGCATAGTTGACAGAATTTATTGCCGCCCCTGAGCCGCGCAGCCCAGTGTCACAGGGAGCCAAAACGCCCCGGTACCACAGGGCGCCAATTGGATTATCACCGCTTGGCTTCATCTGACCAGCATCTTCGCCGTTCTTGAACGCATTGATAAATGAGGTGATTAATGGTTGCCATCCATCATGGGGATAGGTCTCTGAATTTCCATATTGAAGGATTTCTTCAGTAAGGCCTTCAGGCCAGCATTGCCCGATATAGTGGCTTTCCCCGGCGTCATTCTCATGTTAAGTCAGCAAGCTGAATATATGTAGAAAGTGTTAAAGTACTTACCCACGTCATGACCTCAGTCAGTTCAGGTGCCAAGGAAAGGATCTGTGTCATTCGTTCAGGGAGGTTGACTTCGCCTGAACGATACCAAGAATCACCACAGCAGTGCTTATATTGAAGAGTAGATAGTCCTACCACATGTTAGAAAATCGCCGATTTTGCTCTTCTGAGCTTAGCTATAACTCTTCTCGCTCACCCATCATGTAGGACTTTCCTGCCCCATCTGCTGCTTCCTTAATTGCCACGTCTTTCTCCGAGGTCACATTTACTGGAGTATCTGAGGCCTCGGGCCAAGCCGTCTCCCAGGTAAAGACACCATCAATTGCATCGCCCCAGTTTTCGAAGAAAGCTGTAGGATTATTGTAATAGTCTGCGTCGCTCTCTAAATTGGGAAGTAAGTAAACGTTGTTTGTTTGCTTGAAATTCCGCCACACATCTGGGCCGAGGGAACCCCCGCTGTACGAGGAGACCACTGGGAGGCTTTCAGGCCCATAAGTCAGGTATGCAGCCTGATCCCTCCAGAGGTTGAAAAATTCTTGATGTGCTGCAATGTCGCCAGCTGCATAGAAGTCGAAGCTGAGAAATAGCTTGAATGGCTTATCTTTTGCGTAATCGAACAACTGCTGCATAGTGTTTTTTGAAAAATCTGCCCCAGGAGCTCCAACGTTAACCGCAAATGCATCAAGTCCCACCGCTATAGCCTGGTCAATGTCTTGTTTGACGTGATCGGTAGTCGAATCGATGGTTGAAAGCTGTCAAGTTAACTACCACCCATCCCAATAAATGCAATCATAACTGTTCTGGTCGTTTCTAGGATTTGAAGGGGCATACCATATAGTGTGCAAACACTGATTTGGCATCTGCCATTGGGTAGGGCCATGTAGAAAGCACAGCGGCCAAGAATATTTGTTTCGAGACTCTCATATTAATGTAGTCGTAACTGGGCGGCCAATATTTTTCCACGGTCTTCTAAATTGGCTAAGTGAACATATCTATAAGACGTCCGTATCGTCGTATATATAGGCCTTTTGTTCGACAATATGATAACTATGGATGCAATGGGGGTATCAATGATCTACAAATCCTGTAAGCAGTAAAATGGTCGCTCAGTGAGTTGCTTTCCAAAGGGCCGATGTCTAAATTAGTGGGGTAGGCCTAAGCTCATTAAGCATAACCTCGTGCCTACCTCCGCAAAGCCCTGTCTGAACCCCCCATCTCTACCGAAGGCCGTCTCCGCTTTCTGCTGCAAGCTACACAAAGTATGGCAATTAATTGTCTTTAGAGCCTTGTTTATTATTGTTAGTCTACAATTATCGTTGTTGGTAACTGACAATTGTGCCTGTCAACAGACCAGATAACGGCCCGATTGAGTAGGAACTCTGAAACATCTCTGTAATTTTCTACCACAGGATTTAAATACATGTCTATCACTGAGGTTTCCTTGAACCGCTATTTCATAGTAGGTCTAGTGCAAATCCTACAATCCTACAATATATAGGCTAGGATAGATTGAGGGTCGAGCCGAGATGGGGCCGAGAACATGCCAAAACAAAGCCTATTTACTGGACGGCAACCAGATAAATCAACAATAATCATGGAACGTTAATGGAGAGTTGATGGAACGTGGGTTTAGGATCGGATAGTTATTAGCACTGAAAGGTAAAGCGGGTTCCAGTAGAGATGGTGGTGGAGATAGCTCAGGTGGGTGATGATGCCATGTCAAGGTTGGAGGGCTTGGTGTATTTCCGGCGAGTATTCCCAGCGAGTATTCTGAACCAGTATTTTGAGCGAGTATTTTGAGCGAGCCAGAATACTGTAGTCTTTTTGGCTCAGTGAGATGTAACCAAGTGTAACTGTACATCATTACAACTATAAACCCCATTGGTGCATCGCCTCAGGCTCTTTACACCTGCCCTGCTTCCCAAACTTATAAGATGGATGTGAACCTATGCTTTCTTTTCTTTCGAACGTCGAACTCTCGATCAACCCTAAATTTTCTTGCCACCACAGAGAAACTGTCTTAGCCGCAACCCCATTCTCAGCTTAACTCAATATTAAGTATCAAGGCTGGGAATAAAAACCATAATAATTAAGGCTAAATCCCCGCATTATAAAGCTCTTATTAGGCGGCCCGCAATTTTAATATAAGAGTTGATCCGGTTGTCTCCACTAACGCTCCTATGTGGTATTAAACTATCAACTTACCCCGCTAATCCAGCAGGGAGTTTCCCTCAATTCCCGCTCGTTATTCCGATCTTATATTATGCGCTTCTTGATTGCAGCTGCGAGCATTTAGCTGGCCAAGATTCGAGAAATTCCCACTTCTTAGAACCAATTTCTTTCTAAATTATCCTCATATCGTATATCAACTCTCTTTAGGTCCTATTAATATATGGCAGGAAGTGGGAGATAGATTAATTCTACACTCCGCACTACCCCGCGGCACCAACCCACGGCATTCTGTACCTCGGTTCACAACATCTCTGCGCCTCAAATGAGTACCGAAAATGTTTGCCGATGTTTAGTCAATATAATCAACCTTGCTCAACTGCCAGCGAAGCAATTCCTTGTACTAAGTGCTGGTAGTTTCGAATATAGGCAAAAAATGAATAAGGTTACGACCAACATCTTGCTGTTGTTTTTTCCAGGGCAGATAATTCGGAAGCGGGTCTATAAATATGTTTCTTTCGCTCATAGCTGTTGTAATAATTGAATCTTCTGAAATATTGATAACCCCAAACAAAATACTATACTGGATACAGACTTGTCCTTTCTTTCGCAATGTTTGTACACTATTTCTTTGTACTTGCCTGCTCTATGGCCCTCACCATAGGTGCCAGCTTGCAGCAGGTCACAAACTTTGGCGAGAATCCCTCCAACATCAATATGTACATCTATGTTCCAGATAATGTAGCCTCCGATCCTGCAGTTATTGTCGCGGCAAGTCAATGGCAAAATACCGAGTTCTACATATGTACCGAAAATAACTAATGGTTGCAGCTGCACCCATGTGGTGGAACAGCATCGCAGTGGTACAGCGGGACCGAGCTACCATCCTATGCCGACCAATATGGCATTATCCTCATTTATCCGGAGACACCAAACATGAGTAAGTGCTGGGACGTCAATAATGCTGCTAGCCTGACGCACGACGGAGGTGGCGATGCCCGCGGGATTGTCAACATGGTGGACTATGTGTTGCAGACATATCAAGCCGATCCAGCTCGGGTTTTTGCCATGGGTTTCTCGTCCGGTGGAATGATGACAAATGTCCTAGCTGGGGCATATCCGGATGTCTTTGCAGCCGGTTCTGCTAACTCGGGAACGGCGTTCGCATGTTTTGCAGGCTCGCCGAGTGCTACGCCCAGCGGGTCCAACCAGACATGTGCACAAGGCCAGATACAACACACCTCCGCAGAATGGGGTGATTTTGTGCGCAATTCCTACCTAGGGTATACTGGGCAAAGACCGAGAATGATGATTTGGCATGGGCTAGATGACACATTGGTTCGTCCGGAGTGTGCGAAGCAGGCACTAAGCCAGTGGTCGGATATTCTTAATGTGACATTTAATAGAAATGAGACAGGTGTTCCGTCCGCACAGTTCACGCAGATGGTGTACGGAGATGGGTCACAGCTGCAGGGCTTCTTTGCACAAGGAGTTGGACACTCACCAATGGCGGATCTGGTACTGATGTTAAGCTTCTTTGGGATTGATAGTGTAGTATAGGCAACCTCGACCTAGCGGTTGTCTTCTCTCCCTCCTGACTACAATTACATGAAGCTAAGTGTAATATTATTAGCAATCAATATCAACCGCTATTCAACATTATTACTCCTTAGCGCGCAGAAGTGTCCTAGGAATTGAATTACTTCATAGACGCAATGATTTCCTCTGCGTGAGCAAAGTTCAACTTTAGAGTCTCATTCTAAACCTGCTCCTTTGATATGCTTCGGTCGGCAGTATAGAAGAAACTCGCATGTCTACCAATAGTTGCCAGTATTAGCGGATTTCCAAAGCTTCACAAACCCTTGGGATTAAATAGGAGGAAATTTCGATGAGGGGTACTCACGATGAGATTTTAGTATTCATGAGATAGCATCCGTATGATTCTTTACCATGGCTCAACAAAGTTTCAATATATGTGGCGGCCCCTCCTCTTTCCATAGGTCTGCCACCAATTGCAAAGAACCCTTTTGTAGCTATGGTAGAAGTTTAGTTAAAGCGTGGTAATAAATAGTCAAATATTTCGAAAACCACGTACTCGCTTCCTCCCCATTTCTACAATGCGCATCTCACTTACTCCAACCTTGAGCGAAGGCGAAAAAAGGTTGATTACAAAGGTTATTACTTTAGTTTCACGACTAGATGATGCTGCCGATGCTGCTAGTGTGGCTCGGCGCCGCTCGGAAATCCAGTGGTTTAACTCCGTCCTATAGCGTCGGCGTCAGCCACACCGCAGCCCGACCCTCAATTCTCACGCCGCGCCCCGAATTGGGCATATCAGGATTACGTGGTACGTACCGCGACTCCCCTTTCCGTCGAGTCGCTGCGCCCCCAGCGCACGCGTAGTCATCCATAAAGCGGCTGACCTTGGCAAATAAATGATTTGGAATGGAGATTTTATAATGGTGAGAATTTGGAATAGAGGTATTTTGGCGGCGAGTCTGGCTGGGGAGGACGACAAGCTAGGCGGAGAGATGGTGGTGAAGGTGAGTGATGGTGAGTGATTGGGGCGGAGCGACCGAGGAGAATGTAAAGAACGAGAGAGATGATGAAGATGAAGTGGATCAAGGTTGAAGATAGTATGAAGATTTGAAATGTGGTGAGGTTACAGACGATAGGAGCCTAATGGGTTGGATGGGTATATATTTCTCCTATTTTCCAGGGAAGTTTATACTTTTTTTCTTGCTTCACCATCATCATCATCATCATCGCAGAATCCACATCTCCCTACTTTCATACATACAAATTACTCATTTTTATCTCATCTCATCGCCTCCACAACTACTGAACCAGCACTCAAAACAAACCCCATCAACCACCACAATGCATTTCACCCCCTTCATTGTCACTGCCATCATTGCAGCCACTGCAGCTGCAACCCCTATCGCCCCCCTTAGCGGCGATCTCACCGCCCAACTCACCATCGCCGACACTCAGGCTGATCGTATCGACTTACTCCCCGCGAATTCAGACTTCCACTTCGATTTCAGCGCAAACCCCGCCACCCCCGTTGCAACCCGCAAATCCTTTCCCGCCCTCGTTGGTTCAGGCGCCGCCATGGCCGCTGGCGTCTTTGGCCCCTGTGGCTTTAGCCTCCCACACATGCACCCGCGCGCCACGGAGCTTTTCGCTATCACGGCAGGCAAGGTACACACGGAGATGATTGTCGAGAACGGTGTACGGGTGGGCAACGCGACGACTGGGCGCCGCCTGATCGAGACTGATGTCAGCGAAAACCAGATGACAGTGTTCTACCAGGGCGCGGTACACTCACAGTTTAATATGGGTTGCATTAATGCGACATTTGTGGCGGGCTTCGGCAGCGAGGACCCCGGCGCCTCGGTCGTGGATGAGGAGGTGTTGGCCTTGGCTGCGGGCACCTTTCTGGCTCCGTTCGGAACAGTGATTGAGGGGCATGATGTGGATTCCTTTCAGGGGCAGATCTCGGCTAGTATCACTGAGGGCGTGGAGAAATGCCTGAAAGTGTGCGGGATCGAGAAGAGGGCTGTTGTCTAGGCGTGGACAAGTTGATATGTGAGATATTTGGGGATTGGATATTGTTTGTTTCTTGATTATTCATGTTAGACGTTTAGAGTGCCTTTAGTTTCGTACGCAGAATAATTTTTATGTACATTTTGTGATCAGATGTACTCTAAGTCTTTAAAAAATGAACCCTATAAGTCTCATAATAATATATATATATTCAAATAGTAGCGCTGGGCAGTCAAACTCCATACCCTTCAATTCTGGTTTATGCCACCCTAGCACCATTACAATATCATGTGTTTCTAGGCCACGAATCTCCAGTTAAGTAACTTGAATTAAGCTCCCGAGATACGAGCTACGATATGCAGCTTGCGTATGTCAGCGCATCACGTTGCCGCCAGTCCCACCGGGTTTCTGCTTTTTCGGACGTATCCAAAGCACCGCAGATCCGATGGGTTGTGGTTTTCCGAAATTTCTCATGGACGACCAAGACTCACAATCTTTCACCTATTATAAACGGTGAGGGCAACACACATATATAAATCAGCGGAGTGTACTAGAACGGCTATGAATGATAGAAATTTTTGTATTTATACCGCATACATTCCCTCAGTTACTCAATAACGTGCTTTCTCAGCAATGGCCACCGCTCTGCGTTTGCTTCAACAGGGGATGTTTATTCCTCATCCATCGCTCACCGAAGAAAATCTCTCTGATCAAACAGGCAAAGTCCATATAGTCACCGGAGGTTACTCTGGCATTGGCCATGAACTGGTTAAAATTCTTTATTCGAAGAATGCGACGGTTTACTCAGCTGGACGAAATAGGGACAATGCGCTAGAGAGCATCGAATCTATCAAAAGGGCTTACCCTAATTCAAGTGGCAAACTTCATTTTCTTTCCCTCGACCTATCTAATTTTTCTACCATCAAGAAATCTGCCGAGGATTTCTTAGACAAGGAAACGCGGCTGGACGTGTTGACCAACAACGCTGGTATCATGGTGCCGCCAAAGGGCAGTAGAGATGCACAGGGACACGAACTACAGATGGGAACCAACTGCTTGGGGCCATTTCTTTTTACATCATTCCTGATTCCTATTTTGAAGAAGACGGCGGCATCATCGCCACCTGGGACCGTGAGAATTACGTGGGCAGCATCATCTGCCATCGAACTCTCGCCGAAAGGCGGCGTTGAATTCGACCTCGACGGCGCCGTCCAAATACACAGTGATCCGCAGAAAGACTACTGTCAGAGCAAGGCGGGGAATATTTTCTTAGCTTTTGAGACAGCTCGACGCTACGGAGATGATGGGATCATCAGCGTGGCTTGGAATCCAGGAAACCTCCAAAGCGGGCTTTATCGACATATGGGCCAATTTCCAAAGTGGGTTATGGATAAAACATGGCTACATCCGCCAGTTTTTGGTGCCTATACCATTCTATATGCTGGATGGTCGGGTGAAATTACTGGGGAGAGCAATGGCGCGTATATTATACCTTGGGGTCGATTTGGGAAACTGAGGGCCGACATAAAGACCAGGAGACTAGGAGCGGAGGAAGATGGCGGATCCGGGGTGGCAGGTCGATTTTGGGAGTGGTGCGTCAGGTCAACGAAGTCGTATACTTGACATTAACGAAGGGTGACTTATGTTATAACCCCAATCCAAGTAGTCGTGTTTCATCTGCGGAGTTCAGCTGTGTCAAGCAGTAGTAGGGTTTTTTGACAGTGTCGATATCAGTGACTAGAAGCAAACTACTATGGAAGATCACACAACTGCAAGAAAATAGTATTAAAAAATGTTATAAATAAGCCAAGATATTATCACTTGAGGTAGACTCCAATAAGGTTTACTCACTGCCTATAATAAGTTTATGTGTAATTTAGCCAAGAGAGTAGTCAAGTTGATGAGTAAGTTGTTGAAAATGAAGGTTTTCATAGATGACTGCAAAGATAGAAGGTATGATGGAATCTTAGAACGTATTGTTGTGCAAGGAGATCACATCACAATATCAGACCCCGACATGTGGGGATATTCAGAGGGGCTTTTACTATCTAGATTGAAACGGGCGGGGCATGCAAAGCAATTCAGCAAAGCTACAGAACAGCGGAGTAGAACATAATTGATATTGCGTTTAAAACCATCGCCTTTGTTTACGAGCTACTTACATCACTCTACAGAGACGAACTTTGCATTAACCTGAGCAGACACAGTGATTGTTCTCGGTTCGAGCGACGGCCCGTCCATAGTGACACTTGGAGCGGCAGCCTGCCGGGTTGCCATCTGTTGTTGTTGTTGCATCTGCTGTTGCTGCATTTGGACGGGTGCGCCAAAATAATATGGACGAGAAGTTGAAGTTGAATTGGATGATGGACCGTCTTTGATCTCAACGGCAATGACCTGCCTTCCAACAACCCCAGCATAGTCTTCAGCCTTTTGCACTGCATCCCTGATAGCCTTCACACGGGCCTCGCGCTCGATCTCGGTGCGAGTGGCTCCGGTTAGCCGCCATTCCGAGCTAACGATGGACACATGGGGCATATTGGCAAGCTCATGGGAAATTTCACTGAGCAGTTCGAGGTTACGAAAGACGACTTCGGCAGTCGACCTTACGATGAACTCCTTGGGTTTGGATTTGATCTCGTGATAGTTATGGTCTCGTTGATAGTGCGATGACGTGCTCAATGGGGATACGGTGAATGTAGTGATGCCTGCCGATGGATGAGGAAGCCCATCCTCGGTCTTAGTAGCAAAACTGCGGAACTTCTGGGTGAGTGTTTCAACGGTGCCTTTGACGTTGACGAAAGCCAATGACTGGTCTATACTGGCCGACGAAACGCTCAGATGAACAACGCCGCGTTCAGCGGTTCTGAAGACAGAACCCTTGCCATCTACATGTATTTCGAGCGTAGGTGCCATAATTCTGTGAGGTGGTTTCAAATGAATGTCGAAGTTGATCGTCGGAGTTGCCATCGATCAACTTGCGAGGGGGAACGAAATTAAGTGCAAGGCACCAGCATCATAAGCGAGCAATAGTTTCCAACCCATGCCTTCACGATCCTCGGTATACACACGGATAGAAAATCCGAACTTTCATCTTTCATTATAATACCTAGAGTCATGGCAACTCGGGTTGCTGTGATTTGCAAGTCTCACCTAATGCCCGGTGCCAACAACGCGAAGTATGCGCTGATGGCCAACATAACATGGCCTGCCACCACATCTGGAATCGTGACTTCGATGCCTCCCAAGGCCGCTTGATAACTAAAGGTGGATGCGACTTTTATAATCAAACATGCAATCCCGTCATTGACAACATTTGCCTCGAGACTGCTGAGCAGCAAATCATTGTCCTCAAATGGCGGGGTCAAAAATTATAGGCACCATCCCAGCCAACCCAACCCCGGTAACGTAACTAAGAACATTAATTCCTGGTCCAGTACATGCCTATATTCAGAACAAGCCACGGGTTCAGTTCCACTTTAACCCAAGGGAGGCCAGACATGTAAGATCCCATCATCATTCCTCTTCAGAATATCGTCGTCGAAGATGCTCACCTGATTATAGCCGGCATGCTCGCCAGAAGAGTACCAGGACAAATTTTGGACAGGGGCATACGAGAACATGATGCGGCAGATTTACGAAGAGATTAGACAATGGTTTAAAATGGTAGGCTTCAGCTTCAGAAGAGGGCGAGCTGCTGTTGCAAAGCAGAAAAGTGCGCATTGGTTCTGGTGATTTCACTCTTACAATAACTGCTGTTCAATGGCTAAAACATCTGTAATGTGCAGTCTTCGCCATCAGAAACCATCCCTCTATCAGCCCACACCTCCTGGAGATCATCCCTAATCCTTCCCGCAACCACAAATCCCCTCTGTTCCACTCTCGAAATCATTTCCAGTACCTCACCTCTCTGAGCCTCCCCCCCAGCTCGCGACCCTGCCACTCGAAGCGGAAAAAACATTAGCGCCCCTGCAAGTCTTGATGTCTTCAGTGCCATGTCCGTCAACTGTAGTATCGCGGCCACGTGAGCCGTTACTTCATGCTCGGGAAGAATTGGCGCGTTAGGGGCGGCCCAATAAGGAAAATAATCGAAGTTGCCAGAGAGAAAGATGATGAGAGCATTATAATATGCGAGGGAAAGTACAAGGGGAGAACTGTTGCCGGCGGTGGCGCTCAGAAGCTGCAATGTTTGAGCGTGCCATGCGTACATGGCATTTTGGATGGCAAGACCCTCAAGGCCCAGAGCAAAAATTGTTGGGTCGTTGTATCGTTGTTGTTCAGGAATCTCTAAGACTATTTTATGTGCCCTATAGAGTCTTAGCTAGAATTGAGTGAAGAAACGGGGAGGCTGAGTCATACTGGAGACTAAACGTGGAGCATCGGATCATGAGAGCCAAAATTTCTTCCATCGGGTCCCATATTCCATCGTTAGTGACAAGTTCTTCATGGAATTTTACCCATGAGTCTTCTGACAGAATCGTAGCCTCACTATATAGGAGAGTTCTGCTCGCTTCAAGCATGCGGAATATCCCATAAAATGTTCGCCGCAGGGAGGACATGTTCTTGTTCGGCCTTGACAATCTGAGAATCGTTGATGTTCCGTGGAGCATATGCTTGACCCAGCCATCACCAGATGAGTCCGAGAGAAGCTATACTGGCGGTTAGATGCTTATTTTTGATTAAGGGTACCAGGACAAACCTCGAAAAGGCCGAGAAAAAAGGTACCCCAGAGCACATCATCTCTTTGCGCGGCATCTTTTTCCGATACGCTCGCCTGAAGAACGCGGATAGAGGTACGGTAGGAACTGAAGGCCACATACTGTGGGGATTCGCGTCCCTTCAACACACTGATGGAGCCCCGGCGACTGGCATCCAGAGCGCCGATTGCAATGGCCGAGTGGTACAGGACGGGGGAAGTGTGGACCAGATGCAAAATCTCCTTGTCAAGGCTCTGATAGCTTGCAGTAAATTGGTTTTGCTGAATAAATAGGAGGAAGCAGCCAATGAACCGATCTGCGGTGTTCCCTTTGACTGGGGCGGCCGACACTATATTCAATTTGGAGCAACTCAATGCCGCCTGTTGTTTGGTCTCTCCAGAAACATGCCCTTGCACAAACACTACTGTGCCTGTGGCAGGCTTAGGTGGCACACATGATTTCCCCGTCTTGATACAATACTTGCAGGGGAAGCCACCCTCGCACTAAATTTCTCAGTTAACAAATGTCCATGTATCCACCTGAGGTCACTCCCAAGAACAGGGCAGCGAATAGCGCGAACGAACCTTAATCTTACGAGCAGAGCACACGCCGCAACGCCTTACCTGCCGACGCTTATCCGCAGGGCCAAGTTTCTGTTTTTCGAGCATTGCATTGGCGTCAGGTAAAAGTAATACTGATACTCGTTTGCTTTCGGGATGGACCACAGATACACCGCCTCAAATGCTTGTCCATTGTTCCAAATAGGCAGTAATAGGGCGAGAATAGCGGGAGGGGAAGAGGCATATTATAAAGCTTCTGCCACGTGATTCGAAGTTCCACCTTGCGTTGGCCTATTTTGTCTTTTGTGTTGAGGCTGAGATTTAAGAATGCTGGTGGCACCCCGCCAGCTAGGCCTAATCAAGAAGTAATCGAGCGCGCAAGGCTTGGCACTCACTTTGTAGGACCTGAAGATCCTCCCCACGACCCATCACCACCCGCTCTATCTCCTCCTGTTTAGGTAAGTCTGTTTCTTCAGTTCCCCATCTCTTATGATTGCATACAACTTTGAATACGCCTTTTAAGCCCACTGCGATGAGGAGGGCCACCATGATGTGTATAAAACCAACTGGAGGCCCAGTTTATGGGAAAAGGAAGTATCAGCAACAATTGTTTCACTTCGCACACACCATCCTCCTGCAAAACAATTCTTGTTCTTTACAATGCTTGTCCCTACCGCTTTCTTCCGGCGTCTCGTGAGGCTCCTTCCAATTTTCCCATCAATTATTTATGCAACGGCACTTCCAAAGCCTTCAGGCCCATTTGATGTCTATTACAACACCGCTAAGATGGTCGACGGGGGCCGTATCGACCCGTTTGACCCAAAAAAGGGGCACCGCGCTATCATGACGTCCATTTACCTGCCGGTCCGTTGCCGAGAGGGCCTACAACCCATCGCATATCTCCCTCCAAAAACTGCGGAAGTGGAATCTGAGATATTTTCCGCGTACGGTCTTCCCAACGGGACTTTACAGTCTCTAGAGCTCCAAGTATGCCCTAGTCTGCCAAGATCTCAGTTGCAGGAGGCAGAACGGCGCCCGGTCGTGATATTCTCCCCTGCCCAGAATACGCCGAGGCACTTGTACGGATTAATCGCCCAGGCCGTCTCGAGCTACGGATATATCGTCGTCTCGATCGATCATCCATATGATGCTGATGTTGTCGAGTTTCCCGATGGGTCCGCTGTATATGCGATCGACTTCACCGATGAACAGATTCCAGTGGATGTGGACATCCGGGCTGGAGACGTCTCCTTTGTACTCAACCAGCTCACCTGCCCTGGGAGCGTGAAGGACCTTTTACCTGGATCAAAGGGGCTGAAGACGAACAAGGTGGCCATGTTCGGCCACTCTCTTGGTGGTGCAGCAACTGCTCAAGCTATGCTCCGTGATAGGCGCATTGTTGGAGGTATCAACCTCGACGGGTCTTTCTTCAGCACAGTGGTCAAGAAAGGCCTTGATCGCCCGTTCTTCATCTTCGGGCATGAAAACAAGACGCAGGCGACTGATGATAGCTGGGCCGAGACATGGTCTCATCTACGATCGTGGAAGCTCGAGCTGGGCTTGGCCAAGTCGCAGCACTACACCTTCTCGGACTTGCCTGCTCTGTTAAATCTACTGGGTGCGCCGAAAGAGATTCTCGAGGCAGCTGCAGGGCGGATTGGAACCCTAGATGGGCTAAGGGCATTGAATATTGTGGAGACGTATGTGGTTGCCTTCCTTGACCTCGTGCTTCGTCACAAAAACCCTAAGATCCTCCAACACGAAGTGGCTGAGTTCCCCGAGGTATCATTTATTGATAAATGATTAAATATATCATTTATGTATCAAAGGAGAGGTGAATGCTCTTGATAGTTACGGGTGGGGCGTGTGGGAAGATAAGTTATAGATCTCAAGTAATAGTTGTAACTCTATCTTTATATTTCTATTTATTGAATATTTATAATTTGCAAAAACATGACATAATAACAGGACTGAGATGTTTACCGCCAATGATAGGGACACAAAAGCCCAATCAATCTATGGAAATACCGTGATATTTATTTACATCTCCGTCTCAAAGTAATGAAAGCTATAGGAATATACTGAGCATGTACTCGTGAAGAATATGACCGATGTTGAAACATGCCATTTGCACAATCCACCAACCCTTTACGTCTATCACATTATGGAAAAGTTCAATTTCATGCTGGCACCCAGTAGCTCAGAATAAATTCTTGGTTTCTCTGTGCAGTTCTATGATAACAGCCAGCCTCTGTCGGAAAATTACATTTTGCTAGTCAACATCTGAAACCCTGTGGAGATGGAATCTCTCAGTTTAATTTCTAGAACCGGCGATGCGCCCGCCCAAAACTCATCGCAGTATAATGAATCCAAATAAACAGCAATCCATGGCCTGTCGTAGTATCGCAATTACAATGACGCCAACTGCTCCGGCTCCTGGCCCCAAAGTCCAAGTCTCGCAATCACGAGCCGCACAGACTCAAGATCTTTACCTGAATCAAGATAGACAGCACCTATTACTGCCTCAAATGTATCCGTGATAGTACGCGAGGGCACAATGCCTTGCTGGGACGGGTTAACGTTGACGAGCTGTTCGAGATTGTTTTGACGCCCAATCCTCTCAAGCTCCGGGTTTTTGACAGTTCTCTGGACGATAGTGTCCATGGAACCTATAATTCCTCTTAGCATATATTGATGACAGGTAGAGATAGTTAGCTGTATAGCTGTGATTATCCATACCTCTATTCATGTTTTGGGGCCGAAGATCCTCGAGGACGACTAGTTTGAGCACTACATCGCCTATCATAGCAAGTCGTTTGTTTCCCTCGGGATATATGTGAGCTACGTTAGAGCCACTGGCCTGTACAGCTTCCCATAGTAGCTCGTCGTCATTAAACATATAACCGGTGAGGATTTGCCCGGTGGTGATCGCGGTCTCCCGTCTAGTCGAACCGATCGTAGCGATGCTTCCGTACAAGATTGGACGATGATGGGGTAAGACACTGAAGTGGTCTCAAAGATTAAGTCCTAGTTGTGACGTAGTAGATGGATGAATAACTCGTGCGAAGGTGAATATCTTCCGTGACTGCGAGTAACTCCTCGAGCTATCGAGGTGAGTGGAGTATGGGATAAGATTGCTGAAATATAGGGGATGAGACTAGAGATCGAGAGGTCATCGTAGGGAATTTGGCGTTTTATAATCGTGCTATTTCTCACGTTTCAAAATCCCTCCCTTCCTTGCTCAGCCTCTCTCCGTGATGAATGTGGTCGCATTTGGCTGACCGTGGCCAACATTCCGCAGTTCCAACGTCGCGCAGCTCCAACCCTGTAGTTCCAACGAGTTGCTAAAAGTAGAGTATGCCTCCCAGGTCGGAAACACTGGCTGCTACACCTTGTATCGGCAAATTGTAATATAAATGTCGCTCTATTTGTCGTGCTTTTCTGTGGACCTAAAAAGCACCATTGCTGGCAATTCTAGGCGGGCAAAGCAAGGCTGGTTAAATACGGCTGGGTTGGCCTTGCAAATCCGGCCACTTTAGCAGCTGGAGCCCATGCCTCTTGAATACGCCTGGTTGCAGCGATGCACTCCAACGGGTTTGGGTTGTCGATTTTCAAATAATGAAGTAAGGGATTGCATTTGTGAAGGCATGATGTAGCGTATTGGTTTGCGCTACCCTCAACGCCTGAAGACATGGACTATAGCTGAGAATTGGAACGGTCAATTTCAATTGGTATGATTTTATCTCCCGGGCTGGCCTATTCTAACTACAGTTGCCATAAACCTCCTGTTATATATGTCCTCATCTAGACCGCACAGCGAAGTTGAACTTTCTGTTTGTATTATTCGTCACCTCGTAATATTTAGGTCTTGTCTATGATACACATGCACCTTCATCGCCGCAACTCCTCCTGGTCAAAGCCATCCATCGAAACCATACCGACCCAGCCATAACCCAACCCCGATCATGCGTGCCATACCCCACGTCCTACCCCATATACCCCATCAATGCACCCCCTACTTCCCATTTCGAAAAGAAAATATAAAGAAACCGCGAACGTTGCCAGACAAATTTCTGTCATACCCCGAACGACCATAGACAAACTCCCTTTGCGCTTCTTGCTGCACCCAATACCTTATTTCCTGCCGCGAATAGTAGAAAACAAATTTGACCTCTTGCTTAGATTCGACCTCTTGCTTGATGGTCGCTGTCCCCCCTTATTATCCCGATCGTCGGCATATTCCTGTCTCCTCCGGGCACGCTTCACATCAATCGTATCTTGGGTAAGATGACCAAACCCGTTCCGGCGACGATAGCATGCATCCATAAGAGCGTTCGCATCGACCAATCTGCGCGGGATCGTCTGCACAATTTGGAATACCTCCATCGGGTCGTTGATGGCTCTGATTTCTGCCTCACCAACCTTGAACACGGCCAGTGCGATACGAAAGAGCGTCTTGCTCCCTTCGAAAAAGAACGAATCCCACACCCGTAGAGTAGTTTCGATCGGAAGCGTCCCGATAAAGCAAGACATGAACCACGCTGTGCAACACATACTGATTGGTGGCAATTGTAAGGGGACCACGCGCTCATTCGGGGCGGAGGTGCCATCCAATTCACCTCCAATCTTGGCCCAAATGGCGGGCATGGAGTCCCTGAGACACATCATCAAGACTCCGAGGTCCACATTCGCACCTTCGAGGTCCTCTTCATGCGTGCCGGGGAGATATTCTTTGGTTATGAGGTCCAGCATCCAGAAAGCGCGCTCCTCGCACATAAAAAGCAGAAGAAGGCCTGCAAGAAAATTGAGGCTCTGGCAGTAGCCGATCCTGGGGTTGTGGATTGCGGTTGCTTGTAAGACGCGGCGAAGGGACTTGAGGATAGGCGTCTCCGTGTCATTGGCTGCGCTTTGCATAGTGGCATTTGGGCCTGTCACTTGGAAAGAAGGGATGACTTGGTCGGGCTTAAACATGATGTTATCCGGAAAGGTCCGGTGAAGATCGCGCTCGATAATTTCTTCGTCTGTTGGAGAAAGATCCCCATTCGCAGCTCGTAGGACGAGGTCGTCGTAGACACCTGGATTCTTGGCCAGAATCGTATGGCCACCGGCATACCAGAACCAGGCTTCTCCACGCCAATCGGGCGGGATACCTTTGCGGACAAACCGTTTCATTTTATTCGTTTTTGGTGGGAAGCGGGTCGGGTCGTCGCTACCGAGTCCATTACTCTTCATAACATCAACCCACTTTCTCCGGCGCCGTGCTAGGTATACTGTGTATTCGCGGTTCCAAGCCTCGTAAGAGTCAAGAGGAACATGTAGCGATTTCTTCTTGAACCCATAATGATCACGCGTTGCGTCGAATTTAGAGAACTGTGCCCCAATAACCCCACGTCCAGATGGTTGCCTGGAGATTCCTGGGACTGGCTGTTGTTGGTTTGGGACATTGTCATTATCCGCATCGACATTGAATGGATCCACGTAGGCGGGAGTAGTCCTGAACATGTCGGTAGAATCGCGAATGATTGTATGTTGGAGTTTGGGTACCACAAGGTCGATGCCATCAAGTTCGGGAATTGCTGCTTGGTTACCGATTTCGGATTGGGTTGAGCGGCCAGTTGCAGGTCTATTTTGGCGGTTTTCATCTTCTGTCTCTGCCTCGGACTCACCAAAGCCGCCATCATACATGTCAAGAAAATCATCTATTTGATCTCTCCCGTTTACGGACCTTGCCGAGCTGGCCTTACTCAAGACACTACTCCTTGCTGTGTCAAGGAACACTGATGATGTAGGTGTATCCCAGGTAGCCGCTGTAGTACTAGTGCCAGTAGTTTGAACAGATCGGAGGCTTTCTCGGACCTCCCCATCGTTGTTTGCCCCCGGAAAGCTTGGGCGTATATCAGGGTTTGGGCTGTTGCCTCTGAACCTCAATCCGTTGCGTGAGTTAGCTGGGTTGCCCTGACCATTCATCTGCTGCTCTGGCCCTGAAAGCTCAGGGATGGAATATGCATTCCGTAGTGGGCGTGAGGAGGCGGGGTTGGTTGACATGGGAGCTGGGGATTCAGAAAAGCCTCTACCACGGCCGAAGTCAGGCCGATTTGCAAAAGTTCCGCCCCGAGATTGCTGTGGTGCTGCAAATCCCAAGCTGGGTGCGGTTCGAGGAGGGTCTCCTGGTCTCTTCATGCTGACTTGTCTTGGTCTCGAAAAGTTCTCACGCGGTGGTGCCATATCTTGTTTGTATAGTGGCGATTCAGGACTGGCTGGACTTTGCTGACCTGTGTTCAGGGAGCGGAGACGTGCTGCCTCTGAAGGCATCGGACGGTTGTTTGTGGTGTATGTAGGAGGGTTTCTGCTGGAATGATATGAATCGTTCGATGCCGAACGCTGTGTGCGGGATTCTTGTTCCAGGTCTCTTTGTTTCTGGGTGTTTGCGAGTTGTTGACCTCGAGGGGCCGCAGGAAATTTTGGCGGAGGAGGGTACATAGAAGTAGGCGAGGAGGTTAGAGGCGCAGGAGCGCCATTCTTCCCCGAGAGCAGTCGTCTCAGGCTCCGGCTCCTCTGCACCGGCACGGCTCCATCACCTCTATAGGCGGTTGAGGCGGCATTTCGAGGCTCCCCGTCCATCGCCCGGACTTCGTACAACACTCAATACTCAACGCTTTTACAAAGCCCGGCGGTGTCCAATTTCTTCTTGTATATTGATATTGTTTCCAGGGTTTGTCTTCGCGCTGGGAATTGAGTTACGGGAATGGCGGGCGGTCGATATCGTCCCAAGGGGCCCGTCTCCACCACAACAGCGAGAGCGAGCCGAAGGAGTGTCGAATATCGGGCTAGCGGCCATTGATGAGAATTCTTTCCAAACGAGTGAATCGCTGTACTGTATCTCTCTTGGTGTCGGCGTCTTGTTTGCCTTCGCCAGCAGGTTTTCAATGGCGGCCGGCGGGGAGAATCAGGCTATGAACGCGATCCCCACAACACACGCCTAGATCCCGTCCTCCGTCCCGCCTGTTGAGGCAAACACGTTCAGGGCAGGCCACAGCACAACAGCACCGCGCCTTTCCGAGCAATAAATCAAATATGCCCCTTGCAGCGGTTTGTTTGACTGGCGATATTTAGCTATTTGTATAAGGATACGTGCAGCCTCCTAAATTATATATAATTACGTAGGTGTTGGCTTTAAGATTAACATTGAGACACTGCAATTTAATTCCTGAAATTCTGTCACCTCAGACAGTGGTTCAGTGGTCTGTGCGGACTGATAGGTAAAGAAGCCGCTTTCCGCGAAATTCATTTCGGAGCCCGGAAAATCGTGCAATGCATGATCAGGTCGACTCTTGGATTGAGGGTTGCCAATCGATTGAAAATTCCGCAAAATTTGTGTATCACGCATCAGCTTTGTTTGCAGCAAACACGTCAAGAATTTATTGCAGCTGAGGAACGAATCACATTTCGGAACAACATCCTCGGGGCAAAGCGAGGCAGTAGATTGGACAGTCAGTGTCAGTCTGTGGTACATTCGCCACTCGTACATGTCATTTGAAATATATATATGTAACCATTATTTTTTCTAATGCCGGATCTAGAAGCGCTTCTCCGCAGTCTTCCAGTTAAGCACATCCCAAATGGCCTTGAAGTACTCGGCCTTGCGGTTCTCATACTGCAGGTAGTATGCGTGCTCCCATGCATCGACTCCTAGAATAGGAGTATATTGGCCGACAACTGGGTCTTGGTTTGCGTAGGTCTTGATCAGGACCTGGCCGGTTTGGTTGTCCTTGACGAGCCATGCCCAGCCACTGCCTTGGATGCCTGCAAGCGCTGTGTTGAACTTGCCCTGGAAGTCAGTGAACGAGCCGTAAGAATCCTCGATAGCAGCCTATCATAAGTGGTTAGCCGTTGTTATATCCACCAAAAGCATTTCGTTTTAAGTCGAATAATATGGAGGTGTGCCATCGGACGACGAAATGAGCTTACCTTAAGCGCTCCGGATGGCTCTCCACCACCGCCCTGGCTCTTTGGTGCCAGGTTCTCCCAGAATAGGGTGTGGTTAAGGTGGCCACCACCGTGGAAGTTGATCAATGGCAGCAGAGCCACCTTCGCGGCGATATCTTGCTTGGCCTCGGCCTCTTGAAACTGCTCGGTGGCAGCGTTGTAGCTGGTGACATAGGTTTGGTGGTGCTTGGAGTGGTGGAGCTCCATGATCTTGCCAGAGATGGCTGGCTCAAGTGCGCCATAGTCGTCTGTTAAATGTCTGTGAGTATATTAGCTGAAGGGACAGGCGATGGTTGGAGCTTACATTGCAGATCTGGGAGAGTGGCCTTGCCGCGGACAAAGCTCGTGCTTGCAACTCCGGCGGCTCTCTTTGAAGCTCCAGCTCTGAGGGCTGAGCGGATAGCCGGGGAGCTGCGGAAAAGTGTGGCCGACATTGTGTACTGATGGATATCTAACGTGAGAGATTAAACAATTTGCGCAAATGGAGCAATTGGGCAAATATAAAATAGGTATGTGGAGGATGACGGGTATGAAATCATGAACAAGTAAACACAGTTTCGGAGTAAAACGTCATATTACCATACAGTTACAAATTGCCAAGACCGTTTTTACCGATGGTACTGGTACGTTTACCCGTGATTTTCTGCCGTTTTGGATCACTATAAACAGTCTGGGTTTGAAGCTTTATTGGACCAAACACACCCTTAGAAATTCTCACCGCCCAGACATCGTGGGGTTTCGTTATCGATAACGACGGACGCGTGCACAAGAAAGTCGAGTCGCATTATTGTTCGAGGTGGAATCTGTTTGTATTCCTACGGGCATGTAATTGTCCTGCTCCTCCTCATATCAATCCGATCTCTCATTGCGTAGCGGCTGATTTACTTTTTCTCTAACCGTGTTTTCATTATTATAACTGAATATCTTGGAGAACCTCGACGCGTTACTGTTGGAACTGGACGACAGCCACAAACATAGCTTTGCAGGTATGATATCACATCAGTACCCCATTTCACCAGCATCACTCTAATCATTAGGTAAGGAATTTCTAGTCACTAACCAAACTATTGTCCTAGGGTTCGATATATGGCAAAGTACCCCCTACTGGGCAATAACTACATCAAACCGCGCTGGAACCCGCCATACAGGACCCCGCTACTGCTACCCCTCCAACGGCGGTAAGCATTAATCAGGAATCCCAAGAATACGGGCCATAATACTCGATTTCCATCAACCGCTAGGCTACGGAGAACGTCCTGTCTAAGCAGTCACGTCGCTGACAACCACCGCTCGCGGCCGGAAGAGAACCTGAGACCGACAGTATATCACCTCAAAATCAACCCCACAACAGTCGCCAAAATGTCTTACTACGATGTCGATGCGATCCTCACGGACGCCCAAGTCAGCCTCCTCCTTGGAATAACCTCTTTCCCAGCGTCACTGCTAACTCGTTCCTAGAAAATCCCGTGCCACTTCACCCTCGCAGTCCCCGGCCTCGGCCACCTCGACGCCTCTTCAACACCCACTCTCAAAGCCTCCACGCCACTCTCCCTTCCTCTCTGGCTTGCCGAAACTGTCGCACTCAATTCCCCCACGCCACCCAAACCTGTTCTCTCACTCGACCTGCCTGAGGCTCTCTCCCCTGCCGTCATCGCAGCCCTAAAAGCGTCACCCACCTCTGTCGACCTACGTGGCCAGGCACCCTACTTTTTTGCGCTGGCCGCGCGGCTGCTAGCGTTATTTGACGACGAGCCCATGCTTGCGGTGCTGCAGGACGCGTTTAAACAGAGGGCAAGGGAGATTGTAGACCAGGCGAGTAATGTGGGTGGAAGGAGTGGAGGTGGGGCGGGTGTGGCAGCGGAGGCAGTGGAATTTTTGAGGGGTTTGGATGAGGAAGAGAGGAAGTTATTTAGGGTAGCGCATGAGAGTGCTAAGGCGGCGAAGGCATGGCTGGACGATGAAAAGCGTTAGATTGGTTGGGGCTGGATGGCGTTCAGGAATATACCCCTTTTACTTGCTTTAGGGTTTCATGATGTGATGATATGTGCTAGTGATTTGATATTACATTTACTATTATCCTCTATTGTTCTCATTTAACAACGTCTTGTTATAAAATAAGATATGTCCTGCATGTGGGGGGATCGAGAGTACATGTGTAGAATAAAGAAGGGGTTACACGTAGCACATTTGATATTTTGACAACCTTCTTGCAGCCACTACCTTTTTGATACTCCCTGCCTATTAATTAGTACATCCACTACAAACTATCTCATACAGCTGCACTCAGGTGGTGAATGGTCCGATATATTGATCACGTGGAATGTCTATCACGTGCGCGCGCTAGGTTTCCAATTTGGGCGGATGACAGCGTTGGTTTAGATATTCAGCTACGGTAATAGAGCATCGACACTGTCATCGTGAAGGTCGCCAATCTACCATCTTATCGCCGGAACCGGTGCCAGGAGCCAATGGCATCAGATTCTGATTAATTTTCGTTTACCAACATACTCTATCCCGCGACGCGACTGGCAACACAAACAACACTCGACACCCTATATACTAGAAGCGCGCATACTTATCCACTACCAGCCTCAATTATATACAATTATAGCTGGAGCTGAGATTGTTCAGGTGAGACGTTGGAGTTGCCCATTGGGAACGGTTGGCGGCGCCAATTAGCGGAGGCGCAAAGAGAAAGCACACCAAGCAAGGCTCTAGACGACCTGCGGCGCAAACACAATGACAACAGCAGATCACAGCGAAGTCGCAAACGGTGCGAGCACCCCAAATGGCGCCTCTTCTACGAACGACTCGAGCGGCCCGTCGCCCTTCGTCTCCCAGCCATTCTCCGCCGCCACCGAAATGATTCTCAAGCGTCTACGAGGAGAAGGCGGCCCTCTCAATCCCAGTTCCGTCCTGGGCCTTACCTCACAACTCCAAGCAGCCGCATACGAAGATGTACGGCGCACAGTACTGGAGGGCATGAAAACATCACATAACATGGATTTTGCGGCCTCTACACCCACGCCTCGCCGACCTCCCAAGGCGCCACGCACCACCACCATGTCGGCGAAAAGATCAGCGAGTGGGACACCCGTGGGAAAGAAGGGAGGTGCAAAGAGCCGGAAGCGGAAGAGGGTTAAGGACGAAAGTGACGAAAGCGCGGGGGGGAGCGAAGAAATGAGTGACTTGGGGGATGAGGACGAGAGCGACGACTCGACGTCAGTTACGGCCTTTCCGAGCATGACACAGAGTGGGCGCAAGGTTGTCAAACCTACACAATTTGTGCCCGAAGTTTCGGCGGCGCCTCCGAGAAAACGGAGCGCGCAAACCCGGCGGCCAGGGCGGAGTGTGGAGAATGCGCTCTGTAAGAGGTGCGGGCGCGGGCACAGCCCGGCAAATAATATGATAGTTTTCTGCGACGGGTGTAATATTGGGTGGCACCAAATGTGCCACGACCCTGTTATAACAGAGGATGTGGTAAAGGACGAAACTACGGAGTGGTTCTGCGTCGATTGCGCAGCGAAGCGGGACAAGAAGAAGGGTGAGAGGGCAAAAACTACTATGTCGAATTCAACTGCAAAAAACAGCGCGGATACACCTTGGGCTAAGAAGAGTGCAACAGAGGTTTGTTTATTTCCCTCTCGGTCACAAACATGACTAATCCACATAGAAACGGGCATACCTCACATCCTTCCCACACAGCCACCTCGTGGATCTTCTCCTCCAGGCCACCACTCTCCACCCCTCAATCCCTATCACCCCACCCTCCACAACCATCCCATCAAACGCCATACGCCGCGTAAACGTGCACCCCCAACAACCCTTCCCACCCTCCGCCACCGCCGCATCCGGCCTCTTCCCTCGCGCCTCCGCTAACCCATCAGCCCCTATAAATTTTATTCGAAAGCTTCCCCTGAGCGAGACGTCTCCCGCGTCCAGCACTCCTTCACCTGCGGTTGCTGTACCTGCGTTGCCACAGGCATACACGGATGCAGATGCCGAGGGTGAAGATGATGACGATATAAGTCGTGAAAGTACGCCAGCGAGCCCGCCGTATCCGAGGCCTGGAAATGGCCTCATGGCGCGCTTGAAGAGCGATGTGGATGATTTGGAGTGGCTTGTGGGTGGGGGAGGTGGAGAAGAAGAGGGAGCCTTTAGCCATGTTGTTTTTGATGGAGAGGCGGAAGTGGAAGCATGAGGATGTTGTTTTGGGTGGAGAGGGGGAAGGAAGCGGCGATATATACCTTTAGCTGTCAGGAATAGCAATAGCGTATATCTAGCCACCAGTAGCAGTAACATACCTATCTGCCAACAGTATCATATACTACAATAAAGTAAGCAACATATCAAGAGAAATAAGGGGAAAACCCCCCTCCCCCCATTCCAAGCAACAAACAGACGGCCACCACAGGAGTGTTTGTATAAATATGATTATTTAATTTCTCATACATTCAACGGTCATTAGCAATTAACAACTACGTATTTTACAAAACATTATCAGAGGCCCCTCTATTCTACCTCTCCGATGCATCCCCAACCTTCAACCTCGCCTCCCACTCCCTCCTCAGCCCCTCAAGATACCCCCACACAACTCTCGCATCAGCCACAAACTCCTCCCTCGCCTCCGGCGTAAGATCAACCGCATGAGGAGCCCGTCCCTTCTTTTCCCCTTTCTCGCCAACATACCCACTCCATCCCCACCCCACAACCTCCGTCATCCTCACCCTCTCCTTCGCCCACCAATCCGTGCTACTACCCCACTTGATCTTTCCCTCTGACCCGGCACGCGTATCTAGCGAATCCAACATCGACTGGTCCGCAAGACCAAGCCATACCGGTGCTACGGCACCGAGATACCCGACGATCGGATGCCACACGCTGCCCATGACGCGGGCAATGTAAAAGCCAAGCGCCATGAAAAATGCGGCGAAGGGGTTCATGCCGCTAATATTTGTGTGCATGATCCCAGGCTGCGTGACGTAGAACTCCGGCCTAACGAGTTCGATCTTAGTGTCGCTGTCACTTTCTGGCTTTGGCGCGATGGAGTCACGCATCGCGAAGAAGTCGTTGTTGATGGGCTGAATAGCGGGTAGCTTGGCGGTTATGGCTAAGAGGTCGGTAACACGCTTGGAGCCGTAGTAGGGATTCGAGGCAGTGAAACCTTGTAGGTCGTCCATAGAGATGTCCGTTGGGTCGGGCTCAAGAGTTGAGACCCAGATAACACGTGCACGGTCGCCGGGCTCTCGGTCGAGTGATGTGGAGAGTAATGGCATGAGTTCGTGGGTGAGGAGATAGTGGCCGAAGACATTGGCGCAGAAGACCTCTCCAAGCGGTGGTTCCTCAGCCACATCTCCGTTTGTTAACCTCTCTGTTTGGGCATTTGTGGACTTGTTGAATGACGACTGGTGGCGCACGACGGCCGCAGGAGAGGGAAAGTTGAACCATTTCCAGTACGAGAACGAATCAGGAATTCCCACAATACATTTATAGATGGCCAACACCCACGGTATCCCCGTCCATCCTCCTATGCCCGCATTGAGATATAAAACGTCGAGCCGCGGAATTTTGACGTTTTTCAACCCTGGCCGCCCATCCTCGGTGTCTGGGCCTGATAATCCACCCTCCTCGCCGCGTATCTGAGCTGCAAACTTGTAAATGCCCTTCAGGTCGCACAAATCAACCTCTGCGCCGAGGAAGTGTACGCGGGCTACTGCATCGCGCCATTGGTATTCTTTGCTCTGGGAGGAGGCGCGCTTCTCGAGCTCGGTTGAAGTCTTCGCGAGGTTCTGGAGATGTTGGCGTAGAGAATTGATGGTCTCGGCGGTCTTTCGGGGCGAGCGCGTGGAGGCAACAATGATGAGATGGGAGAGGGGGTCGCGGGACGGAGAAGTCAGGAATTCGTCAATGAGGCGCTCGCAGGTTGCCAGTCCGAGGCCGCTATAAAACTTGTGTCAGATGAGGTCGTGAAATTAAAGAGTTGACGCGGGAGGATTGGGGGTCTCGTACGAATTGGAGCCAGTCACAAGGACGAATCGCTGGCTGGAACTACCTGTCCAGGGTGGTAAGCCCATGGTGCGAGGCTCAGGGGTTGCCAATTGGTCTCGTCTTAACTCCTTTAGGTGCAGGAAAAAGAGGCAGTTCTCTTTAGTCAGATAGACTAGATAGGAATATAATCTGGCCCGTGGGGTCAAAAGCAGTCGTATCCTTGGAGTTACGATGTGGTTGACGAAATTGGCAGATTTTCGATACTGGTGTCTGAGCCTGGGCCCCTGACTAACGCTCCCACCAATTTTAGCTTATCGATGACGAAGCCGTGAACGTCTGTGCGCTGATGCTGTCCGCTATCAACCATAAAGGTGCAAAGAGCTCAAATTTACAACTGTAGCTGACCAGACGCTATCATGTCGCTGCAATGTCGTATTCTAAATTTTAGAGCTTCATAACTTACGAGTCTTGTTTAATTTTCCACGTCCCAAACGTGCAACTTACGCCACTGCGCACTGAGAGGTAGGCGAAAATCAAGCGTGGGGCAAGCACTCGTCTCCTTGGTTCGATCTTTCCCTCCAACTTTTCTATGTGTATAGCCATCATCTGATTTATTCTCCTATCCCAAAATAAAATATAATGATTATATATCTACGATACACCCAACTAAGCGGGATTAGTATGATGCGGCTCGAGGAAATTGAATTGATAGGAATGCCGAACACTATGAAGTTCTCATCGAGCGCATAAGTAAACCCTACCAAGACTTCGAAGGGACGTGCTTGTTAGGAGGTTTAGGCGGTATTTGTTGTCAGCATGATGACTTAAATAATGTCATTTTAATTTGTCAGATAGTGAAGATGCCAGAGATTGTGGTTTGCGGCCACTTTAAACCCCGTAAGATCACCAGCAGCGCCAGAAAAATATTGCCCAGAACAAGTAAATTGGGGGTTGATTAAAAGTGATCAAGTTTTTCTCAAAGACTATATATCCAACTAGAGCGTAGCTATGACCATCAGAAACACAGCCCGAGACATAACGTATGGTGAAGGGTGGGGGAGCGAGGCAGGGTTAATGCTCTAAAACAAGCTGTCGGCAGTTAGATTTGGCAAAGCGCATTCCCATGCGCTTTTCACTTAGATAGGTTGAAATAGGCCCAACTGAAGTCTAGGCCAGAATCCCACAATTAAAAATTAAAAATATATCATTCTTTATATTATGTTTAAATACCTTTGGAAGCTCTATGATCCAGTAATGTCTGTACAATTTTGGAATAGTTGTTTTGAGAAGCACGATTCATTGCCATTTCACCCTGCCAACCCGAAGCTATTGCCCCTTTCTCAAGTAATAATTTCACAACTGATTGGCGTCCAGCCCAGGATGCCCGGACCAATGCAGTAAGTCCAAACCGGTCTTTTCCATTGACATCGACACCGGAGGCGAGTAATTCACGTATAGCGTGCTCATCTCCATTCGCCGATGCTTTGCCCAGGGCAATGACCCCGACGCTTACTGTTTCTGCATTATCTGAGCTATTTGAAACATTATTTGGTGAAGGAGCCATGTATTGGCTTTGTGCAGCCGCTGTAACAGGACTTTCCAGTGTCCTCCCCCCAGCTTCGATGTCATCAATGCTTTTTGGCAATACTTGCTTGCTGGATTCATTTTCGGCGCCGGTACTTCCTTGTTCTTTTATTCCGTGTCGAAGATTAAATGCATGGCGTTCTTCAGCAAGTATTTTTTGTCGTGTCGTCCAGCGTGGCGTGTAAAATTTAACCATGCATGCTGCAATCGCTGCGAGGAGTACACTTACCCAGGGGCCCCATTGCCCAATAGCATACGGCTTCTCGTTGGATTCAAACCCACCATCGTAGGCTAGAATGAACACTTCGTTGAGGATAATCACAATTATGACTGATGGAATGGCGAGAATTGTCCAACACATAGTCGTGGCAGCAGGTTTGTACTCGCCCCTGTCAAGCTCTTCTTTTGCATGCTTGCGTGCGTTCCTTTTGGATCTGGCGACTTTAGAGGTTTCAAAACCATTCTTGCTAGGCTGGTTGTGACGAATTACGTCTCGAAGTTCGGCTTCTGTGGATTTTCTGTGCATTGGTATGCATCCAAGCAAAGCAGAAACGACGCCAAAAGTTCCCGTCAGAGCAAGAGCAGCCTGCAAGATGTTAAAATGCCCAAATATCGCTTTCTTGGTTATGATTGTAATCTCGGATGTCGCGCGCAAAGGCTGGCTGCTCCCAAAGCATGCATAAGTGCAATTAAAGGTATGGTCTGATAGCTGGGCCTGACTTGTTAACAGTTCCATGCTGGTGCTCGACCGACACTCCAGCTCATCTGGATATTCCCTGTGCAAGGAAACTAAGCTGCATATGACTCCAATCGACATCAATGTGCCCCAAAATCCAAATATCGGGCTGTACTGGGATTCGCTAATAACCTTTGAGGTGGTAAATATTGGTAAGACGGCAAGGCACCCTATACTGATGATGGCCCATGTCCCTAATACGTCGATATCGAGGAGACTGTTTTCGCTCACAACTGCCATGATCAGAGCATGCACAGCCGCAGTGCTCGAATAGGTCATAATGTATGCCAGCGGACCCGTAATAAGCCATGGGTGAGAATGCCCAACGACGGCGAAGACAATCAAGGCGTAGTAAAGTAATCGATTTAGGAGCGAGTACTGGCCACTCAGCGGGTATACACAAAGAATGCGATTTGAGTCGTAGGTCGCATTATATTCTAGTGCGCCGTGTGAGTAGTCCCAGTACTGGTACGGGTCGATGGAGGAATCGTCAGCGAGGCTAGGGCTAGCTAAAAGGAGAAGAAATGTGAGGATCATCGTATCGCATGGTGTCGCATGGTATGATGATGGTGCTAATTTCATAGCAGGATAGATTATTGAAGGACTTATTCAGTATACTGGGAATTTGGGGGGTTTAAAGGCTGTGGCGCGAAGCAGCATCCGGCACGCCTGCCACAAAGGAAAGCACGCCGGCGGTGGCTGTGCCTGTTGAGGATTATAATTCCCACGCAAGGCTCCCAGCCTTCCCATCACCAATCACCACAAGAAGCTCCCACGCGATAACAATGTCATGGAAGATAACGTTGGCCCTACGAGTCCTTATCTGGTTTTCTAATGTTGCAGTGTTTAGCGATACCGGACACCAGAAAGGGACTGATCCTCGCGGGCCCTCATCATTACAACGTGGTTAGTCCCTGCCGCTGCTCCCTGTTCCTAGGTTGGAATGATCTGTGTACCCAGTCACCAAGACCCCTCGACAGCCCTACGTGTGGTACAGCCCCCTCTTGCCACATCGTGTGTGACCTATCCCAAAAGGCTTAACCTGCAAAGAAGGCTTAATTAGTTGCGGCTGATGTGCGGAGTATTTACTCGCATTCACTGGCATTCTATGGGTTGCGATTCTCGTATCAAGCTGTCAGGTGCAAATATGACCAGTACGCCGTGGTCAGAGAGCATCTAGTTCAGGAGCTCTCTGGTCTAGCCCTCTTTCTGGCATCCAGACTCTGTTTTGGTTCCCCAATTGATCCCGCAGCGGGACCTAAATCATCCACGTGTTCCTTATTGGGCTGACGGAAATGTATCGTCCACTGTCACCGTGGCCCTATTGAAAACAGTCAGCTTGGTTCTTGGCCAGCACAGACCACCCACTTCCCCAGATCCGGAAATTTTTGGCGTCTCAGCCCCCAAAACTATCATTATTTCCCGAAATATTGATTCCTGGAATTTTCCTTTTTGAGGTCCCACGCTGGCGGTGAGCCCCGTTACTAAACGCCGTGGGCTTCTTTTGGCCTACGTCGGGGGCCCCGGATTTTCCAACGTCACCATGAAGCTATTGAAGACTGGATTTTCCAACACAAATCTAGTCTTCAATAGTTCCATAGTAGCGTCCTGTGGTTCAATGCGAAGTTGAAGAATATACCATCGAACCACAGGTCGCGATTCTATCTCTGATAGATGAGTATGTCTGGATTTTTAGCCCAAAAATCCAATCTTCAATAGTTCCAAAGTGGCGCCGGGTGGTTCAATGGTAAGTTGAAAAATCTAACTACTGAACCACAGGGTGTCATTTTGTCTCTGTTGGGAGAAGCATGTCTGTGCGAATCGTCCCGTCTCAAGTTAAATCCCCTCAGTCGTTGTAGCAGTAATCTGCCCGTATCCAGTGTATATAAGCCCGCCCTCTGATAAGGACAAGTGCATCTCTTTCCCTCCCAAGCTGACAAAAGTGATCAGCTCGGACATCAATCAACTCGATAACTGCCATCTAGTTTTTTTGAAAGCCTTTTTCCTCATCATGAAGCTCACTATCACACTTGCGGCCACCGTGCTACCACTTGCTGCTGTTGCCGGGCCGATCGTTTCCCGCAGCGATGTCAACGGGTGCAAGCCACTGGGCTGCTACACCGATTCTGTCTCATTACGCGCCCTCGCCATCAACACTCAAGTCCCTGGCGGCCCCAGTGGCGTCACCCCCGAGTCTTGCACTGCAGCTTGTATCGCTCACGACCTCGCCTTCTCCGGTGTTGAGTTTGGGGGCGAGTGCTGGTGCGGCGCGTCTATCAACATTGGACAAGCCCTTGCCTCGAACCAAAACCTATGCAGTACTCCGTGCCTTGGAACCCCAGGAGAGATCTGTGGCGGAGCTGATGCCATCAACATATACGACTGTACAGCAGCCTTGCCAGCACCAGCGAGCTACAATGATTGTGCCCCTCTCGGCTGCTACACCGACTCCGTCTCCTTGCGCACCCTGGCCACCAACGTCCAAGTCGAAGGCGGTCCGGGCAATCAAAGTCCCGATGTCTGTACTGCGGCCTGCAAAGCGGCCGGCTTCAGATACGCAGGTAATGAGTACAGCGGAGAGTGCTGGTGCGGCAACAGCCTTGACAACAACGGTGGACCAGCTCCGGATCTGAACGAACAGTGTCAGATGCCCTGCAACGGCGACTCCAGCCTCTTCTGCGGTGGCCCGAATCGACTGACTCTCTTTGACTGCAGCCCACCCGCTCCAGCTACTAGCTGCGGCAAACCCGGTTCATGCAACACCGGATTTGTCGTTCTCCGAAATGCCGCGTGTGGCCCATACCAAGAATGCACCTGCGCTTTTGATACTGATGGAAGCACCGTCTGTGTAGAGAACACGTCATGTTCTACTGTCTGCACCTCGGATTCCGATTGTGGTGCAGGTAAAGTCTGCTGGGCCCAGAGTTGCTGCCGTCACAGCATCTGCGCCGTCCCATCCACAGTTTGCGCCAACCCAGCACGCCTGATGTTCCGTGGAGTGCCAAATTCTGAGAGGAGTGAGTGCACTGGTGCCTACTGCAACTAGAAGAGGATTATGTGTATTGTAGTAGGATTCTACTGCCTCTATGAGTTACTACTATACATGTGTAAATAGCTTAAATAATTGACATGTACCTACATAATTACCTACATCATGATCAAAATTGTGATATTCGACCAGATGGGTTTGGCGTCCGTTGGTTTCCGCTCCGAAACATCCCTGTTGGCCGAGAACTCGGCAGGTACCGCAAGTGTGTGGCATGGTTATCGACAACTCCTCCCCACTCCCGTCGATCGTACTCCTCCTTCGTTCCTACGAATCAGAGAGAACCGAACGCCGCCCGCGTTGGTTCTCCACAGTGGGGTAAAATAACCCCTCGACACCGATCACAATAATGACGATGGTAAATATTCGAAATTTCTTCGTTGCTAATAATTTGCTGTAGCTTCAAGCGTTCGAAAGCCGTGCCTGCTTCGCAAAGACCAGAAGAAATGACTGATGTCATCCACCTACCAAACGGGCATTGCCTCAGCGTGCAACCAGTGTTTGGCGGCTTGTTCTTCAAACCCAGCGAGTTAAACGTGCACAGCGCTGTATTCCCAAAGGGGTGGACGATTATATTGCAGTCGGAGGATCTCGTTGACGTTCCTAACTCTGGGGAGGAGACCGATACGCAGGATGTCGAAGGCATCACAACGTCGAAGAAGCACCATATCCATAAATTCTCGAAACCTACCCTGCAAAATGATTGCCTATTCATTAGCTCGATATCCTTCCCGAGCACAAATGACTTCAAGGCGCCTGCGAGCCCGACGAGACAGATCGCAATGATGCTATGGGCCACTCTGTATTGGTACTTCCACCAGACTGAGCCGTCGCCCTTTATCACAACAGAGGCCTCAAAAAACACCCCCGACAACGGGAAACCGAAAGCGGACTGGCGTATAAAAATCAAACGAGAGGGAGTCTTCCGTGGAAGGAACCTACTGCCCAAACTCGAGCGTATGGGTCTGATATACTCTGAAAACTCGACGGTAGGTTCCAGCAGCGATAATACGGAGGGCTGGGAGGACATGTTCACTTCCCGCCGTGCCTTTTGGCAGATCTCGCCGAGGCTCTTCCTCTTCACGCTGTCGCCAAATGCAAACCCGCTGTCGATTCCAGGATCGCCGTACGGGAGTCCTGCTGTGTCACCATCTCACAGCCAAACCAAGTTTGAACATGGCAACACAGACCTCCATGGTTTCTCAACCAGCCTAGGGCCTCATCCTCTAATGGGAAAACCCCTCCTTCCCGACCCTTATGCGTCAGGAAGTCACCTCCCCACCTACTACCCCCCACCTCCCCTCCAATACATAAATACAAATGGTGTGCGCCACCCCATTAGGCCCAAGCCTCCGCAACAGGGTGAGACGTTTTACACGCGATATATCTCTAGCCTAGGCGAGCAGTTAAGCTTTCGTGTTGCTAGTCTGAGTGACAAGCCCGTTGTATACAACGGTTTGGAGTCTTCTTCTAGTGTTGGGGTAATATCTTCGTCGTCGTCGACTCACACGCCAGCCCCAGAAGGGACAGACACCCGACAGATGACTGACGTCCAGCTCATTCACAAGTGGATGAATGACCCCCGCGTCTCTAAATCGTGGGGCTGTGACGGCCCCATCGAGTTCCATGAGAAGTTTCTACGAGGCAACCTGGAATCCAAGCATTCCTTCCCCGTTATCGGATGTTGGAACGGTCGGCCGTTTGGATACTTTGAGCTTTACTGGGTGAAGGAGGACCTGCTGGGTAGGCTTCTTAATGCTGGCGAGGCGAAAGATTGGGATAGGGGAGTTCACGTAGTGGTTGGAGAGCAAGAGTTCAGGGGCGCGCATCGACTGAGTAGATGGATTAGCGCGTTTGTCCATTATGCATTGACCGCGGATTATAGGACGGAATGTTTGGTCCTGGAACCCCGTATGGATAATGAGAGGTATGTCATACTATCGACAAGCTGTAATCACTCATACAAGAAGCTCACTCTATGTCTAGGTTCATCAGGCAACTTGAAGATAACGGCTTTACGAGGGAGAAGCAAGTCGTATTTCCACATAAGACTTCGTGGTATATGCGTTATAAGAGAGAAACATTTGACGGCCCAGCATTATGATTTAACGAATTATTTTTACATACATAGACATATCCTCAATACCATCTCCAATCAATTGTTTGGCTCCAACCTGTCCGCTGCTAGCGTTGGGCTACTTCAGCGAGAAACATTGTTCTAGTTGTGTAGTTCTGCGATATACGGAAAGTCGAGCGCCCACCTGATGCATAGGCTTTGCATATCGACTAGTGGTTGCCAAGTATCGTGAAAATAAAATATATCGATGAGTGCTTGCGAATACACCCTCATTTCTTGATGTCAAATACAGGTCAGTGCTCAGTTACCCCGGAATAAGATGGGGAAACAGCGGAGCGCCGCCTTCCGTTCCAATTTAGAATAGCTTCGGCCCTTCTCCAACTTCTTCAATTTTAGGTTATTAACTCCACAATCAGTGCCATTTTAGCCGTTTATATTCTTGGCAATGTATCCTAGAATCTTGCTTGACAATCTGTCGGATGATAACCCAGATGCGCACTGGCAGCTTGATCGATCCAAAGGATGAAGGCCGCAGAATAGTCTCCGCCGGCTTGCTATGGAACTTGATAAACTCGGGCCTCGAAATGCAAGGCACGGAAGTCCCGGTCCTTGAACGACTTCGATGAGCTATACATCCATGTAACCCCTACCATATTTTACCCCGCACAATCTGTCAGCGTGCTGGGATCCACGCTTTCTATACGGAGTACCCCACTACTCCTTCAAAAATTAAATGAACTACAGCTCTAGCTATCAGTGGAGGATGAACCGGAAATATTATCCCGACGCCGGGGCGGCCGCAATGTTTACTAATGAGTGCGGCACAGAACTTTGCATTGACGAGAATGGGGGCATATAAGTCCTCCATTCCCACGGCCCTCCTACTTGCTTAAGCCAGGTTGTCGTTGATCATGAGTTCCCTTGGATTGAGCGCGCTCCTCTTTGCAGGCCAGGCATTGGCTCTGAACAATGGTGAGTCAAAGATTCCAGATAGCATCTCTTCGAGTATAGATTGACATTGTTGGAGGTGTTGGAAAATTACCTACCATGGGATATGATACCTACAATGCGTTTGAGAAAAACTACGATGGCGCTTTGGCACTTGAGCAAGCCAGGCTTATGAAGGAGTACGGCCTTGTAGATGCGGGTTATAATGTAAGTTCTCAAGAAATACGGGGAAGCGTAATGTGAAGACTAATATGATTGTGGGCAGACATTCATCCTCGACGATTTTTACGCATTGGAGGACCGCTCTGAAAAAGGCGAAATGATTGCTGACCCTGCGAAGTTTCCGGATGGAATGTAAAGATCCCCAAAAATCCATAGTAACTTGCAAGGATCTGACTTTAATGATCAGGTTGAAATGGACCCAGAGCTTAAATAAGTACGGTCTCTCAGCGAGCGCATATTCCTCGAACGGATACAAAACCTGTGGTGGTTTACCGGGGGCCTATGGCCACGAGTTGCAGGATCTCGAGACGTGGCGAAGCTGGGGATGGGGAGGAAAAGGCGCCATTGTCAAGTATGACAATTGCTACATCCCGTGCGTATTCAACCTGAACAAAAATATGCCATTCTACGTTCTGATGTTCCGCATAGCTATGACAATGTCACGATGGAAAACGAGTATGGGCGATATGAGCGTATGCTCGAAGCCATCGAAACGCTCGCGAAGAAATACAAACACCCCAACAAATTCATCTACTCCCTATGCCAATGGGGCTGGCAAGATCCACACAACTGGGCACCGCGCATCTCTAACGCCTGGCGCATAGATGGGGATATAAGACCGTATTGGTCCGCAATAGCCAATATCCTGCTTCTGGCATCAACGTCTTATGGTGCTACCGACCACTATCAACATGGTGACATGGATATGCTGGAGGTTGGAAACTCCGGCCGCGGCACTCCTGTTGGAGACCTCACAGTTGCCGAACAGCGCACACACTTCACGGCTTGGGCACTCCTCAAAAGTCACCTTCTGATCGGAACGGACTTACGCAACGCGACGAAGGACACCATTGAGATCCTCGGTAATAAGGAACTCATCGCGATCAACCAGGATCCCCACGAAGGGAAGGCCATAGCACCATTCCGTATTGGCCTCCAGCCAGATTTCTCGCGCATAACCTACAATGAAACCTCACCACCAGGATTCTGGGCTGGAACCTCCTCATACGGCCCTGTCTTCATGATCATCAACACTCTAAACGAGACGCAGGAGATCTCCTTCGACCTGACTGAGAACTGGGCTGTGCGCGCCGGCCGGCAGTACAAGGTGAGAGATATGTGGCTACATGAGGATGTTGGCGTAGCGGTAAGGAACTGGACTGTGAAGCTGGGGGCTCATGATGTGGCGGCTTTGCTACTGAAGGATGCTGGACCTGAGCCAAAGGAAACAGGGCCGCTGCCATGTGCGAGCCCGTTCTTGGAGTGGCAATGCACGGCAGAAAATGGAAGTTATATATTGAACGGAACACACATCAAGTGGGGATTTTGATGCTAAGAATTTGAAGTTGGATAAGGCTGCGCAAGGTCGAGAAGAATATTTTCGGAATTGATGCTTGGCTCGTAGACGGTATTATTGACTCGTGGTATGCAACTAAGTATATACGATATCTTGATAGGTTAATATACACCATTAAGCGCTTATATGTTTGTGAATCACCAGATTGAAGCGGTCAATCTAAAGAAATATCGAGTCTAGCCTTTTGTAGATAGATGGCAGTCCAAAGAATGATGCCTAATTCGCTTATGCACCTTCTCAATGCAACTTGGAACGTCAAATTATTCCTTACGACAGGCCCGACCTTACGCATAGTCCAGCCTTGCGATTCAAAACCAGTCGAGCATGTACAAACCAAATGACCTCCAGCGGCTTCCAGTCGAAGTTTTCGACGTGGTCCTGGAGCTGGTATGTCCTATACCTGTTTAAGAGAAACTGTGAGTGGCTTTACTGACCCCGCTTTGCAGCTCCATGCCGATTCTGAGCTGGTAAGCCTGAGTCAAGTGTGTAGAGATATGAACGAAAGGACGACTCCTCTTATATACTCGCATACAATAATAGACTTAAGCCCGCATCTTAATCTTATTAAGGCGGCAGACATCGAAGAGGACAAGGCGGATATGGACGTCCAGGTGAGCTTTAATCTGATGTCTGGCCTGGCAAATAATTACCGCCAGCAGTGCAGATATGTTCAACAGCTGTCTGTTAGAAATGGGTATACGAAAGAGAGTACCAAAGGCACTCGTTGGGGAGTCTCTGGTAGAGGTAATTACTTCGATATGAGCAGCCTTTCATCACATTCACCTTGGGTATGGGCAAATATGATACTGGGAATAGCCATACCCCGGATGTCCCTGTTGTCTAAACTAGTGTAAGTTACTTTGCAAGAAAGTCTACATACCGTTGCAAGGTATCCGCCTTATCCCTCCTTCCTGTATCATATTCTCATTGAGGGACACAGATGGACAGCCGAAATGCCTCCCACCAATCAAATATTTGGCTGCTTGCCTCCGGGTCAGCTAAAGTCTTTGGTATATCGATTTAGCCGTGACTTTTTCTACCACCTCAAGATAGAGTGGCCCAATGGGTTCCGTCCGGGCATTCATGCGATGAAAACCCCGTCTCTCTCGTATCTTATGATATCTGATATTACATCATTTGAAGCAACCGAGGATGTGTCTAACTTTCTCGTTGATAACAAGGATACCCTCGAAGTTCTCAAACTGAGATTTCTTGAAGAGTTTACCTTGGAAGATAAACTCTTCAATATTGTATATCCGATAGTTCAGCTGGAAACTCAATTGCGGCTTCACACCTTACATTTGCGGAACGCGTTATCTCCCGGGGTTCCAGGGTGGCTCGAGGCCTTTGATTTTACTTCTCTTCGGACATTTGTCCTGATTGAATCAAATCTAGCTGGTAACAAATGGTCGAAAGAGTTATGGAATACCTTTCGGCGCACCGACCAACGCTTTGAAACTCTCATGACCAATTGTGAAAACGACGCCCTCATTGAATTCGTCGAGTCAACTCAAGGACTAGAGCAACTAGTTCTCTCCGGTGTCATCAGACCCATCGACAACTTTCCTAAGTTAAATAATCACTTTGACAGGCTTAAATCACTCTTCCTGCCTCAGGACGCTCCATGGGAAGTTGGCTCGACAGCCCGGGAGGTAATGGGTATAGTCTCAAGCTGTAAGCAACTTGAACAGCTATGCATCACCTTGGACTATAAAAATCAGGTAGTTTTATTTTTGTTTTGCTAGTCAAGGAATTCCGGTTTTAGTTTAATGGAGTGTAGTTCGCTAATCATAGCCTACTCGCCTTCTAGGAGCACATTTTTGCCATTCTTTCAGAGCTTCCGAACCTGAGGCATCTATTTTTCGATCGATATGACAGTTTCATGAGCGCAAAAGATGATCTGGGGCCTCCTCTTGGAGATACTGCATTTCTAGAGAGGTTTTGTGACTTCCGCAACAGTAACAGTGCGGGGCCAGCTTTTTTTGGCCAGCTTGAGCTAGTATCTTACTTCCGCAGTCTCTGGAGCATGAACTCCATTGGCCCAATAGACGCAGATCCAGAAAATAGTCAGCCGGAGGGAATTGATGGGTCAGACGATTCTAAATCTTCAGAGACTAAGGTTGCGGAAAAGCATAATCGTCCACCTGTCCAGATCTTCTGGGATGACCACCTTGAAGATGAGATGATATTAGCTCTTCATACTTGGGTGACACATTCGGGGTGGAGATAGTACACTACTAAAGGTCAGATCAAGGGTATTTGTGGCTAAGCTCGGAGCCATATATGTCTATAAATAATTAATGAGTTCTTCTTCTTTTTCAAATATTTGCATATATAAAGACAGGAGGGACATTAATCTCAACAACGTAACTATTGATGGTGGGGGGGAAGGGCGTGCGCTTGGGATACGGTGGTTTTAACTCTACCAAAGAGCAAAAATATAAAACAGTTGGTTTTTGCTGGTAGTGGCCTACCTAACTAATCCATTGATCTCAAACAATCCTCTAGCTAATAGTTAAACCAGTACTATCTGGCTTAGAGCAACTATAAAGCATTTAGTGTAACCCTATTCTATGGGCTCTCCCCCGAAGGCTAATAATGTTTTACACAATCGAAGTTCCTCGCCGAATTGGGATCGCCAAATCCACGATACTTCGACACAAGAGGGTATTTACAGATATTCCGAGTGAACTGGACTTTGGCATTTGCTGGAGTTGATGCAGGTAGCGTATCTGGAGCCTTTCCATTTTCGACCCACGATATAAGTGCCCCAAAAGGATCAGACGGGATGGCGCCAATAGTCGCGCCCTGTCCACAATGATCCACACCTGGAGCAAAGAACAGACGAAAGAATTTATCCACATCCTCTGCACATCCTCCCATGAGCTTCTCTACCCTCTCGCGATATTTTGCTGTGCCTTGCGGAAAGACCAGTGGATCTGATCCACCTTGCCAGACAAGGAGCTTTCCGCCCGACTTTTTGAACCCGGAGAGATCTGGGTCATCGGAACCAATGATATCGCTGTATTTGCGTATTGATTCGGAGAAGAGATTCGACAGTTCTGTGGAGCTGATGGTGGAGGTGTTGAAGTTGGGATCGGTCTTGAGGTAATACCTGATCCAGGTGTCGCTGACAAAAAAAGGGGCTCCCTTGAGGGGTCCGGAAGTTCCACTGATTGGTGTCGTGTCGGCGAGGCTAGTCAATGGAGCACCCATGGTCAGCCCGTCCCAGAGCTGCTTTCCCTGGGCATCTTTTGGACCAGCCCAGATCTTTTTGACAATCGATGCAATCGTGGGTGAAATGACAACCTCCTGGTCTTCGCACCGGCTCCGTTTGCCCACTACTGTAAAGGGATCGAATCTGCAAGCAGCGAGGTTTGATATGACGCCGTCCTTGACTCCGTCTAGCTCGTCGCAGGCAGCAATGGCAGCTTGAGTAACCGCATCGAGCTCGCAGTGAGAAGGGAAATACTTTGCTTCCTTCATGACGACTTGAGGCCAATGCTCCGCCACAACGTACTTGTCCCAGGAGATAGCGGGTGCTCCCGCCAGGATACCATCGAAGTCGTCGGGGTATTCCTGAGCAGCCACCAGACCCTGCCTGCCACCTGTTGAACACCCATTCCAGTACGAATACGTTGGTTGCTTCCCATAAAACGATTCCGTGACTGCCTTTGCGACAATTGCCATGTCATGTATAGACCTAGATGCAAAATTGGTTAAAAGGCCCTGATTAACTTTGCCCTTTGCATCCAATGCCCACAGCCCTGGAGTCAAAAGTTCACCCGAAACACCGGCATCTGTAGCAGCTGCTACAAAGTCTTGCGCGACTACTGGCGCAAGAGCGTATTGGCCCACGCCAGCTGCCCAGGCACTCCCTCCTGTTGCAACGAATCGGCCATTCCACTTCTTCAGTGGCAGCCATACTTGGACGAGGACTTTATCTCCTGTGTTTGGATGCGTGAGTGTGACGTTAACGTCGCAAATTCTCAAGTTTGGAACGTCGAAGAGAAGTAGCGGCGAGTAGGCGGAAACGGTAAAGTTGTGTCTCTCTTTGCTTTCGATAGAGAGGACCTTTGCGCCATGAACATTGGGTACTGGGATATTTGCACAAGAATTGGCCTCGTGCGTAGGCGTTGCCACAGCGGAGTGGACAAGAATGCCAATGGTAGCCGTTAAAAGTGTGATAAGCATCCTAAGAAAGTCGATGCACCCCGTTATAAAGGACACAATGTAGTCTGTATAGGGATTGAAGTAATCAAATCCATGGCGAGGCTACTTTGATTTATAGAATTTATCTCTCTTGGTAATCAAAAGCTGTAGCATAGACACAGCCTTGGTTCCTGTCAACGTGGTTATGCTGTAGACAGACGAAGGAGTAGTTCCAAGCGAATCTTCTGTGAGAGCTGTGGAGCCGTGTAAAAAAAGTCTCAGTATTCAAGACGCTAAAGGATGACACGACCACGTTGTATGCGCCACAATATTCTGCTTAGTCATTTGCATGGGAAGAGTCGATGTTGTCTATATCACAGCATCGGGATTTGCATGGCTCAATGGAGTTAAGTGCAACGATATTGCCTAACATAGCCTCACTCGTAGAATGCGCAGACAGGCGGAATGGCAACAGTCTAACAAGGATTTTATATGCGATTGGTAGTGCTGAAGATTTCAGGTGGCGAGTGGGTGACAGGTTGAATAATATGTCTTTGATATCCGCCGACCCCGATGGCAAGCTGTCGTGTAAGATTTAAGCGTTTCGCCATATTTTCGGCAACGCGATGCACCCACTTCCAGGGTCAAGAGGCAGTGACCGGGTGGGTAGATTAAAGTGTAATCTTAAATAGACACGACTTCCGAGCCTTGCAACTAGATAGAGTATATTCATTTTACTTGTAATTTGTGCATGAAATCGGCTTACTACAGCTTGTAGTGTTGCCGAACGTTATAGCAGCGATTTCTCCCAGGCTTCTAGGCCAGTTTTGATACACCAGTTGAATTAAATAGTAAGAGGGGTTTAACTAATTGTAAAAGTTGTGTGATTATACATCTATTGAGTCTTGGTGAACGGTAGCAATATCCAATTTGTTCCCCCAAAGCTTTCGGTGTGCGTGCACAGTGTTAAGGGGGTAGTCCATCAACTCGTTATGGTAGTGGAAGGTTCCACAGATGTCACAAAAAATCTCCGGCGTCCCTCTCAAGATATGGCTAGCTTCGATGATCCCTTTTATGCGGATGGAGACGAACAGTGGGATATCGATTGCAGGAAAAGCTATCGCCAAAGTGACTACCACAGCAAAAAAGTGGGCTAGCGTCGTGAGAACAAATATATCACCCTCGCTGATAGAAATAAATGATATGGAGTACTTGGTCATCCAGGATGAAAACGGATATATCAATTGGTACTGCTCTGCGACCGACCAGCCAGAAGAATGTCGCTCGTATACAAGCCGGAGGATGTCGCGTAGTTGGCGGATCATTGCCGAGATATTTGTGTCACTCTGGGCGGAAGATGCCAGTTGGTTCAGGGATTTGATTCCTTGAGGAAGCAGCATTTCCAAAAGCGTGTTGCGGTAGCCAACCGCTTGTGTTGGATCCGCTTCGTTCCGAGATGATGTATGCTCCTCAAATTGATTATGGGGAGATCTTTGGTCCAGATAACTGGAAAACCCAGATTCCCCAGCCCATGGCCTCATTTGACGAGTGATCTAATTAAGTTATAAGCAGCCAATCAACGCCCACAAAGATGATAGTCTTACTGTAGAAATACCATGCATGATGGCCATCAAACCGCGCCTATAAGATTATTCTATGTTAGCTAATGTCTGATCAATGTAATCAAAACGCACCAATTACTAGGATGGTACCCTAAGCATATAGATGCGCATAGGACTGCATCTGCGTTCTCTTTGGAAAATGAATGGATTGCTTTATGTAGTCCATTAAGTGCCAAGCTCTTATATCGAGCAGAGTCTTCCAATGCCTCTACAGATCTAGTGACTAATGCAAGCCTCTCCGCCGAAAGTGCCATGTGTGCATGTGCGACAAAGTCATATTTAGTTGATAGTTGAAAAAAGCTAGCCGGCAAAAATTTAGAATTTTACGAGACAGAAATTGGCTGGTTATAGGGACGGGTAGGAGTACGCACTGTGGAAATTCACACCACCAGAGACACATCTGCCTCGTTTGGCCGAGTTCAAGGATAGAAGCCAAAAGAGCCAGTTGATGCATATACCGCAAGTCTCTCATGGACATGGAGTGCCAACTTGGAGTCGCTGGCAGGTTCAGAATCGGAAAAGGGGGCTCTCCAATGTCGCGCCATTTCTGACAGGACTGTTCAATATCAGTTGGCCAGGAGAGCTCAGGAACCAGGTTGCTGGCTGATTCACCGGCACTACTTGTTGGGTATGTACAGAGTCGTTTAGTAAGAAGACAGTTGCGGCTGATCGGCGTTGTGTGCATGTTAACATGGCCATTCTCATAAGTCGTTAGAAAGGAACAACAACTAACCACTGGGGTTGAAATTCATCACATTTAATATGACGGGACTTGCAAGTCTTGCAGCCAATTTTCGACTTGGTATGACTCCGTCGTATTACGGGTTTTACAGACGCCATGATCGAACGACTCTCACAACCAGAACTTTTTTGAGTTCAAGCGAGTACTTGATTTCATACAAGTACAGACAACAAAGTCAACGTGCAAGGTCATTGAAAATGATGACATAATTCGCCACAAGGCTGTGTAGATTGGGCTGTGCACATTAAGCTGTGTTTGAAGTTGTCGGGATTTGAGGCGGGTCGGGGACCCGGCGATTACCTTTGTCAGCTTTCGTGTGAGATTTTAGCTCTGATCTGCGCTGTCAGATCGCGTTTATTAATGCGCTAGAGTGGAACCCTTCAAACTTTACTTGCCTATCAAAACTGATAAATAACAAAGTAGATAATATGTATGAGCCTCTCGATTTATACGCCACAGAATATCCTGCTTTACCCTCAAATTTTGAAAGACAGGTAATTATTTAAGAAGGGAAGGCCTCGAAGTATGAAGTGCTGCTGATAAGCCTTTTAATATTCGTCGCTTTTCTCGCCCATCTCGCCCATTACCAGTTTCAACACGAGCCTCCTCAGTCATAATGTCAAAAATCGCTCAGAACAACTTGTCTGAGGTGATGGTTATCCGTGACGTCACGCCCAATGTCACAACTTTCTCTATCCCATTCGCTCGTTTTGGTGTTTTCCGTGTCGGCGGCCGCGGTACAATCGGTATAGCCTCTATTCATCCCCCGCTTTACCTTCGTATCTATTCTAACACTCCTACAGTCAGACTCTCTTCCGGCGCCCTCTCAGTCTTCTCTCCAGTGGCCTTGACCCCCGAAGTTGACGCCAAGCTGCGGGAAAAGGGAAATAATCTCAAGTACATCATCGCGCCCAGCATGGAGCACCACATATTTATAAGCGATTGGGCGCGCGCCTTCCCTCAGGCACAAGTCATCGGCCCCGAAGGCCTCGCAGAGAAACGCGCCGCTTCTTCGAAAGATGTCAAGAGCGCCAGCTACGGCGAGCAGATACCTTTTGACACCGTATTCTCGTCGAAACATAGGGGCCAGACCAAGATCTCGAGTGAATTCGATGCGGATTTTGAGTACGAGTATATCGCCGACCATCCATCCAAGGAGCTCGTTTTCTTCTACAAACCTGATCGGACGTTGATTGTGGCGGACTACATGTTCAACTCCCCGCCGACGGAGCAGTACTCGAGGACTGGCGAATCGGCAGAAGGAAATACCCCCAGCAGGATATTTCAGTATTTGCAGTCAACAAAGGGGAAGGCGATGGGCCAGAAGAGAATCCAATGGTATGCAGCGAGTAGTAAGAACAGGAAAGGCTTCAATGAGAGCGCAGCGATAATCGACAGCTGGGACTTTCGTTACATAATTCCGTGTCATGGCGACGTAATCGAGGATGAGGCAAAGGAGGTGTTTAGGAAAGTATTCGAGTGGCATTTAGTCGGGAAAAAGAATTGAGAGGCTGAAATCTTTCCTGGGAGGAGAAAACGTTAGAGCGAAATGATATAGATGTCAGATGTGTACAGATATGGTAATAACATCGAATTATTTCAGAACATTTGAAAACTGATTCGTTCGATGCAGCATATGATGGGTGGTCTCCAAATGTGCTAACTGACCATACCCTGTCACTGACAACATACAGTGATCCAACATATTTGGCCCCCAAAAAGTCCCTAAAGCGAGGGGTTACCATAAGTTATAGGTCACAATTGGGCGGGCGGCCTTGCTTTACGCGCAACCTCGTATATCCAAGAGGATGCACGTAGAGTTCCTTTCATCAAACCGCAAACACCACGTCGCTTTCATATCCCGAATTTATGACAGTCGCAATGGCGGATACTACTCACAGCGAGTCCTCGCCGGCTACCTACCTACAGTTGTCCAATATAGCGACGGAACTGGAGGGGCTTCAGACCAGCATCGAGTCATCGAGTCATCAGCTACCCAGCTAGCACTGTCCAACATCGCGACAAAACTACAGAAGCTTCAGACCCACTATTCTGAGCAAGAAGCAGAGCATAAGAAGCAAATATCAGCATTAGAAGCAAAAGTAGAGTTCCAAGCCAGCGAGATAAGCGCCTTCACGTCCATGTTAGAGACTTTTGTCACACAGACAAACGATCTTGGAATGGGGGAAAGCCCACCACCATCCGAGTTAAAAGAGCTGAACTTCGACGATATTATCGCAAAAAGTTTTACAGTGGCGAAACATCCAGCGCCATCCAAGTTGATACTGAAAACCCCCGACCCCAATATCCCATGCGTCCAGAGCCTCCCAGACGGTATTCGGCAAAGGATCTGGCGATACACATTCCCCGAGTCACGGATCGTGCAACTCTTCGGGACCGAGCGTGTATTGGGACTGGCTGGCAAACTACCAGTTGCCATGCACATCTGCCATGATTCACGCCAGGCTGCGCGTTCGGTATACAGAGAAATAAACACGAAGCAGGTCCCTGGCGGGATAGACTTTGAGCACGACACCCTATACATCAGCACGGCAGTTAGGTATTACTCACTGGCTGGTCTCCTGTCTGACCTAGCGCAATGCTTCGAGCTGAAGGAAATCCGACGCATCGCTTTCCAGTATGAGCTTTGGAAAGCACTGTGCGACGACGAGACGTTCGGTGGGTTTCTGGAAAGGCTGAAAGGGCTCCAGGAGCTGATTATTGTAATCGATGATGAAGTCCCAGCTACTCCGACCCGGCGAAAGAGGCATGTAGAGTTCACCCATTGCGGGAACAGTGTGCGTGAGGTGGTTGTCGGTATGGTTTCTCGTACCTTGGTGGATTTCGGAAAGGAGTCACTGCTTCCAAAAATTAGGTATCGGAAAGCCATACGACAGCCGGTTCCCACCCTGTCCTCAAAGGCGACGCCAGCGATCAATTCCTAGTTCACATCAAATCGCACGGCGAGTCGAGCTAGGTCACTGGAGGCTAGCCACTCCGAAGAAGCAGCTACTCCTACTTCATCATCTGGGTCTTCAGAGGGAGAGCCCAGCCCAGGGCCAGATGAGGACGGATAATGAATGTATAATGCGCCTTCGCAGTCGAAATCCACGACCACTCACCTTGCATCACCGTCGACACTTGAGGCGTATGAAATGTATCCGCCATTCCGCAACATCACCGAAACTAAACGCACAAGCGCGATCTCGGAACCAGATTCTCATCGACAGCTCCTCAAAACAAAGCCCACCTGGTGTATCGGAAAGGTATCGCACGCCCGAAGGAAGATAGGAGGCAATCCCTATCCACTCGCATCAGCACGATATTGCAATAAAATAGTAATAGCAATAGAGATACAACTCCTCACCATCCATCCCCCTTTCCACCGACCGCATGTGATTATCAGTCAAAACAAACACCACCACCACAACCACCACACCATAACCTTGGAAGCCTCAACCCACCCCCACCCCCAAACATGGTCCTCAAACAAAACAAAAAAAAACTACCGCAAAGCGCACATGTGCCGACGGGAGATCGCCCACTCGACCACAAAACCACCACAGCGCTCTCAGCCTCTGCGTCTCGGGGGAACACAGATAGGGTACCTGATAGCACAGCACAGCACAGCTCGCAGGTAAGGCAAGTGGGTAGATAGATAGATCAACCCTCCCAGTCATCTATCTATAGCAGTGTATGTGAGACATCACGATATCGCACCATGGACAAGTACAGCAAGCGGGTCGAGATTCCCCCTCGCCTACTCACCACGACGATCCGGCGAGTCCGCCCTGCTCAACCCTAAGAGTGATACCTCGGTATCCTTATCACTCCATCACCTGTCCCATCCCATGCGCGAGATCCCACCATCATCACCATCATCCCCCTATTCAAATACTCGCGCTGCGATGCAAGCGAGGTGGTGGTGGTGCCAGCCGGGTCACCCCAATGACGCGATGCTTGGCACTATCGCATGCTATAACGTAGCGGAGCCGCGTTAGTTGAAGGGACTTGTGAGGGAAGTAGAGGGACTTCGAGCACGATTTTGAGACATTCCCAGGGTATGTGTGATGGTTCGCGGGAGAGTGGCCGCGGTGGTGTTTGTTTTCGTTTTTGTTTTCTTTTGTTTTCTTTTGTCTCGGGAGGGAGTGGGATGGGTTGGCGGTGTCTTAGTGTGTGTGAGACCTGCGTTGGTGGTCTAGATACCTGCGTCGGTGGTCTAGATGAGGCTTTTGATGGGTGAGGATTCTGTGGGAGGGCGATCGCTGGAGCTGGGCTTGGGAAGGTTTTATTTTTGGAAGAGATTGGAATTCAGAGGTAGCGAAGTCAGTTCTGTCCGCGGTGGTACCGAAATGAAGGAAGGAAGAGCCATCGAGCAAGATCGCTCTTTCCCTCACAGAATTGGTAGATGTTTCAAGAGTTGCTCTTTCCGTAGTGAAATTTGTCGTTTGTAGATGCTCCTTGCCCTAGAGAATTGGAAAGAATATGTAGGGTCGCTCTTTCCTTCGGAACATTCCTAGGGGCTTGCAGGATCTAGGACTGGTTTTTCCATCGTAATACTCCGTCGTGCCTTCCCAGTCAAGTAAAAATTCACAATTCACGATCAAACAATTTAACTTTAAAAAGATTTCATATATACAGTTTCCACAATCGGTTTAAATACATTATTGTCAAATACACTATGGAGTGTCCCCGTTCCTCTGAACATAATCTTATATAAAAAAGAATAACACTTTGAAGAGCCAGCTTATCGCTTGACATGTCGCTTTGTGAAGGTATCACTGCCCATGAACGCCATCATCAACTTTCCCATCTCCCATCACTTTATTGCCATCGGAAAAGATTTCGTCGAAAATTTTCAAAGAGCAAGTCGCACAATCGAGGTCCTGTACTGGGGATCAAATTAGCTAACGTTCTTCTGTGACTGATGGAGAAAGGGATGCAACTAACATTTACAGTCCCTGGCTGAGGGTGACCAGGGTGGCGGCAAGGCCAGGTGACAGGGAGACAAGTCCAAGGCCGCTGACGAGAGCAGCGATGGGGGCGCTCAACTGGGCGAGGAGACCGGCATCAACTGGGACAGTGCCGGAGACCTTCTTGGCAATCTCAGCGGCGTCGGTGGTGCCAGTGACACCCTCAAGAAGCCCCTCGACCTGAGCGACAACATCATCGGTAGCTGGAACATCACGGGCACCAACAGTGTGGGCAACGCCAGAGACAGTTGTGGTCACCTCGCCAAGGATGGCCTCAAGAGCTTGAGTAGCCTTTGCGAGGGGGTCAGAGGACTGGCGGGCACCAACAGTGTGGGCAACGCCAGAGACAGTGCTGGTGACCTCACCAAGGATGGCCTCAAGAGCTTGCGTAACCTTGGCGAGGGGGTCAGAGGACTGACGGCCGGAAACAGCACCACCAGCGAGTCCGGAGACGAGACCGGTAACTGGCTTGAGGAGCTCACCAGCCACTGGGACCTCAGGGAGCTGGCGAGCACCAACGACACCAGTAACAGGTGCAGCGGCACCACCAAGGGGCTTGGTAACATCGGCGAGAACGCCAGTGACAGGTGCAGTGACGGACTCAACGGTCTGGACGACACCCTCGAGTTGGCGGGTCTTAAGACCCTCAGAGAGGGTAACAAGAGTGGCGGCAAGGCCAGGGGCGATGGAGGTGAGTCCAAGGCCGGTGACAAGGGCAGCGACATCTGGGCTCAGCTTGGCGAGAAGGCCAGCATCAACTGGGATGTCTGGGACTACGCTGTCGGTGCGGACCTTGAGGCCCTCGGAGAGAGTAATGAGGGTGGAAGCAAGTCCGGGTGCGAGGGAGGTGAGTCCGAGGCCGGTGACAAGGGCAGCGACATCAGGGCTCAGCTTAGCGAGGAGACCGGCATCAACTGGGACACCAGCAACGTCACGGGCGCCAACAGAGCCAACAGCACCGGTGACACTCTCAACAGTGGCGCTAACCTCGGGAACAACCTTCTCAACGGTACCCTGAACAGTAGGGACAACGTCATTCTCAACGGTGCCGGTGATCTCAGCAATGATAGCCTCAAGAGCTGGCTGGAGCTCAGCTGCGACGTCGGGGACTTGACGGGTCTTAAGGCCCTCAGAGAGGGTGATCAAGGTAGCGGCAAGTCCAGGAGCGAGGGAAGTAAGCCCGAGGCCGGTGACAAGAGCAGCGACATCAGGGCTAAGCTTGGCGAGGAGGCCAGCATCGACTGGGACCACAGCACCGTCACGGGCACCAACAACGCCAGCGACAGCGCCAGTGACTGGAGCAGTAACAGACTCAACAGTCTGGACAACACCCTCAAGCTGGCGGGCACCAACGACACCAGTAACAGGTGCGGCGGCGCCACCAAGGGGCTTGGTGAGATCGGCGAGAACGCCAGTGACAGGGGCGGTGACGGACTCAACAGTCTGGACGACACCCTCGAGCTGGCGGGTCTTGAGGCCCTCAGAGAGGGTGATCAAGGTGGCGGCAAGGCCAGGTGCCAAGGAGGTAAGTCCGAGGCCGGTAACAAGAGCAGCGACATCAGGGCTGAGCTTGGCGAGGAGACCAGCATCAACTGGAACTCCGGTGGAGCTATCGGTGCGGACCTTGAGACCCTCGCTGAGGGTGATGAGAGTGGAGGCGAGACCAGGCGCCAAGGTGGTGAGTCCGAGGCCGGTAACGAGAGCGGCGACGTCGGGGCTCAGCTTTGCGAGGAGACCAGCGTCAACTGGGACGTCTTGAATGGTGGCCACTGGGGCGGCGACGGCGGCGGTCGCGAAGACGGCAGCGAGAGTGTAGGAGAACTTCATTGCTGCGGTATTGGTGGTGGAGGGAGGGAGGGTTGAAAATTAAACGTGATATAAATGAGTGGAAAGCTTGTTTGGTAAAAATGAATGTAAGGACTGTGAGTCTGCAGTTGGATACCGAAGAAAAAGAGAGACAATTCCAGTGGGATGTCCTTCTTATACATTGCAAAGGAAGGTCTGCCCATCTAGTCCATAATCGCTTGGTTCCCCCTTCTCGCATCCGTGCATCGACGAGTGGGTACCATGTGGTACCATTGGCAACGGAATCCTGGTGTGGTATGAGACATTTTGGAGGTTGGCATACCGCAACGATGCCTTGCCAGCTGGAGACCCAGGGGTTTGGAAAGAGAGCAATGGCCGCCGCCATGGATCCGCTATGGATCAGCCACTATTAAGGCCAAAGATTGCAGCTCACTTGTACAATCTCCGGTAAGTAAGGGCATCCACCCCATGGAGGCAGGCCGAAAGTCCATTGGACCCTGATGACAGCTTGATCGAACCGCCTAAGACGGGATAGAGGGATGATCAACGCTTAAACGCTCATGACTCTGGCTGAGGTGGATGAGTACCAATTGGGATGTGATGTCTAGCCTAGGATGTAATATCTAGCCAAGGATTATTTGATATCTGGTCCTGTAATAACGAGGAGGATTATGGAAGAAGCCAACGAGCCATTATTAGGCTCTTGTGACGTGTTTGATCTCCTCGCACAACTAGCCAACGAATGCGGACAGTGCGAAATTGTGAATGTAGAACGTGAAGTGAAAGAAATGACCCACTAGTATCATCACAATGCATGCAGTAATGATCTGGTAACCATTCATATGCCCACAGTGTTAGCTCACGGAGCAGAGTATCTTTTGCCACCTTGTTGACAGGGCACATCTCGCGGCCATGCCTATCTTCGACGAATCCACGGGAACTCATTGCCTGATGCAGGAGTCAGGAGAGGGAGTATGACGGGCCAACGGTTACAGGCCGAGCATGGTATGAGGGTATAGCTCCCCAAGCAAGAAATGAATGACAAAAAGGAACCCCCCGCGGTGGCATTGGCCGTTCCTGACTATCAGAACGATAGTGCAATCGGGGAGACTGCCGGGTGGGTCAGTGTTGGTCCCCGCCATTCTCTCGGAGTAAGTAGTTTAGTGCCGAGTACAAGTCAAGTACGTATAGAGTGCAGCATGCGTGGTGCCACAGTGAACCAGAGTTGGGTTGTGGGACTAGAGTGAGTTGCTGCGGTGGAGTTCCCCCTTTGTGAGCGGTAATCAGAAAGTTATTGATAATTAGCCGCTAGTAAGGGCGGTAGCGCGTAGATCGGCAAGGTCCAATCAATGCGTACAGGGGTACACGGCCCCTTTCACTGGAATGTACCGCATTCTGTTGGTACGTACCAGATCTTAGCGCGCTGGGTACACAAATTCCGTGCGGAGACGTGCGGAGAGAGAGGAATAGAGGGGACACAGAGCGGTGGAGAAGGAAACTGGGCTGAGGCGGGCGGACGGAGACAGATAGCCCAGAAGGGGAGGGCAAAGAGGGGAGCGGAGGGGGAGGAAGAGAGGGAGAGGGCGAGCGGTTGCTATGAGGCAACAGATCTGCGGTCACCCTGGTTCTGGTATGTACTGCGAGTAAGTACTGCGGAGAAAAGGTGATTGCTAGTGAGTAGCTGTATGCAAGGTACAGTATCCATCCTGGGAAGTGACGTGCTCAGATGCCCGAATTGCTGGAATGGCGCAACGGCTGTTGGGTTTGTTGAGGGAGGGGGGGAGGGTTGGCGAGAGGGGAGGTTATCGTCATAGTCATGGCTGCTGGCGTGGGCTCAAGAAGGTTTGTTGTGGACTGACTGTGACAGCCGTGGGTCGTGTCAGTAGAGGTTAAATTAATATTGTCTTGAGTGTCTTGTATGTCTATATATGTATATCTTGTAATGAACCTGTCTTGAATGTCAGGGTCAGCCAACGTGGTCTCGAGTCTGATGTGAAGGTTTACAATATGCCAAAAACAAAGCATGCTGTGTTTTCAACTTTACCGTTGCGTGATTGCCATTGTATTTTCTGAATGTGGCCGTGAATTGATGCCGTGTGCTGCAAGGTCTGCCGTCAGCAGCCGTTCTCCACGTCGATCGCCATCTCTTTCGGGGGTGGTGATAAAATGAGGATAAGATGAGATGATGTCGGATGAGATGAGATGGGGAAAGCTTAGAGGTCGAGGGATGCGTCGGTGGCTTGCTGAGGGATGGATGAGGGTGGATGGTGGACAAGGGGTCGAGGGGTCGAGGGGTCGATGATGGTGGATGGAGGTAACGGGTGGCAGTGGGTGGCAGTGAGTGGTAGGTGTGGACGGTAGTGGGATGTGGGATGTGGGATGAAGCCATCCCACATCGGGAGAGTGGTGGCGGGCAGTGGTGGCTGTATCGTGGCTGTTTCCCACTAGGTGGAGGTACCAGGGTGCTAGGGTGCTAGGGTGCTAGGGTACGGGGATACTTTAAGGCGTCAAGGGGACAGGAAGGGGAAGGGGAAGGGGAAGGGGAAGGGGACAGTCACGGGATAGTCACGGGGTCATGTAGTGTATGTTGTATTTACATAGTGTACTTCTACTGACCACACAACTGTGCCTGGATTGATTGTATACACCTGACAACTTGACTGTATGGAGTATGTATCTGTATCTCAAATACTACGAGTACAACTCTTGGGTGTTGTACTGGTTCGAACGGTACTTACCGTTTAGCCTGTCAATACACCACAATACCTTGTACCCCCACTAATGCCAAATACCAGTAACCACTAGCCAGTAACGTGAGCGGCAGAGAGACAATAAAAGTGAGAAAGGCGGCAGAGACAAAAACTGACAGCAATTGTTTGTTCCGTCTCGGCGACTAAACCCGCATTAGGGTCCCATTCAGCCCCCTACGGTCCCCCCCTGCCTATCCCAATTCCCACCACGAGATATTCACACCAATTCAGTAATTCCGGGTGATCAGATTCAAACAAGGAACAGATCACCATCCCCCGTACCCATACTGTAGTTCACCCACCACTTACAATTTAGAGTACTTTTGTTTAGTATGTCTCATGTCATCCGCTGCTATTAAATAACTATTAAATGCTAGTAAATTACTACCTCCCACACACCTACCACCCACTCGGCCAACCCTACTCAACAAAGTCTAGCATAAACAATTCTCCGTTCGACAAAAAAGGTACCGGGGCTCAACCACCTATCCCTGCCCGCTACCTCCATCTCAACGTCATTCCCCCGCCAATGCCAAGTACCATAGCTCTCTACTATACACATCCTGTTCTCACCTACCTACTGTGCTGTACTCCATATGTAAATCAATATTGTTGATCCCTCACTTACCGTCTTCATCTTTTTATCTCTCCGTCTCCATATTCTCCATATATCGCCCTATAAGGCCTCATTAAACCCCAAAAGGGATAATGATAAAAACACGCTACGGCTAATACAACGTCCACCACCCACCATGAGGCACATCAACATCCCTAACATCTGCCGTTGTCTCTGCCATACATACAGTATGTACAGTTATACAAATGTATCACTCGCCACGCAGTAAACCAAACCATAAACCATAAACCACAAAAATGAAACACTTTCGAACAAAAAGAATTCCTTCTACCGCATACTTGAACAGCACCCACCCATTCAAAGCCACCCGCAGCCATCCCGCCTCATATCACAAATGATCACCTCCCATTCCCCAATCCCAATCTCCAAATCCCCAACCCAGTCCCACCACCACCCATATCACAAAAGCCAAGGCATACTATCCATCCCACTACAAACACACACATACATATCACAAACATGTACCTACAATACTTGGCAAACTCCATCCACATCCAAATCCACATCCATCTCCGTACCATCTCCGTACCTCCTCCGCACCGCCGCCCACAAGGGTCGGCGCAGCCTGAGACACGCCGCCACCGCAGATCGCGTGTCAGCATCGGGAAGATCGACCGAAGCCAGCCACTCAGTTGTAGGGTAGTCAATCCAATAGTCTGGAGGAACTTTTAATTACACACACACACACCTATCCATCCACTGCCGCGTTGAGAGAGAGAGAGAGACACCTGTCACTGAGCCGGTCGACTACTTTTCTGCGTGGGTGATGGTGGATGGGTACGCAGGGCCGCTTCGAGTGCTGATCAGAATGAAAATCTCTGGATTGAAACGGATGAGACATGTCCGTTCCGTTGATCCACTGCTACAATGTGGTCACGATGGCGGTGGGAGGGAAGAAAGTGTACTCCAGATGACGCTGCAGTAGGGAGGGAAGGAACGAGCAGCGGCGGTTGCCCGCGCCGATGTTACCCTACAGCAGGCACGAAGGGTGTTTCTGTTCCATATGGTTTGTTTGAGGCAGATAGAGTCGGTCTGTATCATCATCATCATCAATCATCATCCTTTTTCTTTCTCGAAGCCCATATTGCACATCCCACGATGCCTTCCCGTTCCCATGTCTCGTTCACCTCCGTCTCTTTCCCATACATGTCTCTCCCCTATTTCCCCTTTTTTTTTACCATTCCAATTCTCCCCTTCCAAACAATACCGTAGATTAGCGCTCCCTCGTTCCAAAAAAAAACGACTCATCACATCTCACCTCACCTCCCCCCTCCCCAAAAAAAAGAAACCACCCGCGAAACCCCCCCCCATCAAACAGGTACAGTAGTGCCACGCGCTGCAAAAACAGATCCCCATCCCCATCCCATCAAGGACCCAGTATTCTCCCATCACCTCATCCGCGCCTCACCCGCTCCCGAATGGCGTCACCCCCTCGGGGAGACATACAAAGAAGCCCTTCCTCCCCCTGCTCTGGCGTTGCAATCGATGCCAAGCTGTGCGTGCTGCTGATAACGAATCGAACGAATGTGACAGTCGCGAACCGAGGTTATTGGGAATGGGATGAGGTGCACATGGAAGACGTCGACGGTGTGTGGTGGTGGCGGTGGTGAGGATGCCTGAAGGATCACACCGGTGAGATGGGGGGACGGTCTATAATTATCTCGACGGAAGCAGGGGAGATGGGGGGTTGGGCTATTTTTGGTGAGACCAGAGGGAGGATGAGAATATGGGAATGCATAATGGGCTCGACTCGATGCTTGGGTGTTATGATATCCACTCTGGGACTTGTAGGAGATGGCCATTCCTCTATGAGAGTTGATGCCGGGAGTATAGATGAGATTGTCCCGTTGCTGGCGTCGAGGAGGAGGGATAGGGTTTAGTGCTGGTGGCGGCGGGTTCGTGGTAGTTATGGGATCACTTGGTTTGAGTGGTTCTCAAAGCAAGCGTTCTCATGGCTATCATGTTGGTTTTGGGGATACTGACGTCTGCCTCCTATACGATCCCTTGGGAGCTTTTGGACCTACGTGCTGTGGGTGCGGCCTATGTAGGGGTTCACAGCAAACGATTGATTGTGAGGAGGCAGTGTTGGATCTGGGACGGCGGCGATACTATTGCGAGCTCCAGAGCATCACCATTGGCAATGCGGTTTTCACCGCGGCAAGAGAACATGAACAAGGGACGCATGAGGCGTTGACAATCCAGCCATAAAGCGTATCGTTTATCGAGGTCAGCGAACTGCAGCATTACCATTATCACCCCATGTCGGAGGAAAGGGATCACAGCTGCTTGTGGAAAGATGGATATTCTCCATTTATATCAAAGAACCCGAAGGTGTCTGTTAAGAACGGGGCTCTCTGATCTTCCAAAGACTGACTTCTACATCCGAGCTACTGGGCCTGGAGAATATCGCGCACTTCTCTTTGCCATCCAGCCTCTGGGGAGCATATCCCTTATACAGGCAAACTACCCTTGCGAATATGTGAGTGGATTTCCATCTTCTTTCCGATCTATATATATACTAACCGCCGTTTCCAGGTCAAAGTCGATACACAACAACCATCATGAAGAGACGCAGCCAGCAACTAAGAAAATTCGAACGCCACAAATTACATACCTAGGGGTTGTGCTCTTCTGCTGAAGCTGGGCGGCATCTGGCTGGTGTTCTGTGTGCGGCAGCAAGAAGTCGGGGTGGCAGACAGAAGTTAAACAACGAGAAGCGAGCTGTGACGACAAGAAACTCGACGACAAGCGGTTACAGCAACAGTCCTACCCAGACAGACTATCATAAACAACACCGGCATAGAGAAACCACCCCATAGAAACTACACTCATCGCCTGTTTTGTTGAGGACTCGGCTATTAAACAACAGATCCTTGGCTGTCGCGTTGATCTTCTTTAAATACCTTTTATTGAGATGGACACCCAGGGCCGTAAAAAAGTGCTTGATGGGTACGATGGCATCAATTTAAACGGTCTCCAGGAAGAAATGTGCCGTCTACTCAGCCTCGAATGTCAATTCATCATGGACACCCGCGAAAGGCCTTTTGGGGGGAGCGAATGCATTATTGTCGTTATTGAGGATGAAGAGGGATCCAAATGGGCTGTTCGCTTCCCATAACAATTTCGAGCATTTCCAGAACACGTCGTGTTGACAGTGAAAAGGGAGGCAGAGCTGCGTCTTGCTATTGAGAAAGCTGGGATTCTAGAAATTCCGAGGCTGAAAACGTTCACCGCTACGTTTGATAATCCTGCACGATTTCCTTTTATTGTTACTGAGTGGGAAGAGGGAAGGCAATTGCGGTGGACTGAATATCATCCAGCCATACCGCAACGCAAGAAGGTTATTCGGTCTGTTGGTCGGATTGTACTAGATTTACTACGAATGCAGAACGAAGGTTTGTCATATTTCCCAGTTGTCTTCCAAGCTTGCATATCACTAATTATTTGGGTTAATAGAATCTACCGCTACTACATATATCACAACCCTCATCAATCGCAAAATAAAACGAGCCGAAAACAATAAACTGCCTGGAGCAACAATCAGCGAGTGCCTTCATCAGAAGAGTCTAATCGCCGAATACCTCGTCCCACACCTCGATGAGGCGCCCTGCGTACTCGTCCACGGCGACCTTACAGCTGAAAACATCATTGTGGATGAAGAATTCAACGTCAAAGAGTACATTCTCCCATTCCCACCCTACACACTCCTGGGCTTACACACAGCCATGCAGTATCATCGACCTCGGATTCGCAGAAATCATCCCACTCCAATTCTCAGCATGCCTCCCCAACTTCCTCACCCACGAGTTTCAGTCACTACACGAGCCTGTCGAAGTCGAGCACGGGAGTGGTGTCGATGGACCGTTAGTTTAGGGATCGAAGAACACAGCTATGATGCGAAGGGATCGCGCGGTTTACTTGCAGTGCGTTGAGGTAATGTCTCGTGCGGATGAGATGCTTGGGGCGTATTATCAGCTACTGGCTGCGGAGGATGAGATTTGAAGGTATTGGTGGTTGATGGCGGCTTGCAATTGGTTGCGAAAGTGCTAAACCGATCCCCAAGGAGGCCCCCCTGTGCCTTGAAAGTGTAAAAGCCTCGCTACTGTGGAAGTGTTGGGATATAGCGAGATCGTCCCTGCTATAACAGGCACTATCCATCGCTGTTCTTCCTTTGCCACCTGCTTGTGGCAGAGGTTGAGGGTGACGGCGAGAGAGGCAGGCTTGTTTCATCAGGACCTCGCGAGAAGTAACGAGAAATCAGCGATGGCAGTAGGCAGCTAACGGTGACAGGTCCAGCATGATAACATGAAACAGCGGCGACAGCAGTGCGGCACTATTTGTCCGGCTATCCTTTCCATTGGCCATACGATATTTGATTCCATGTTCCACTTCATATGTTAGAGAGGAACTCCATCGGGTTCCTACATAAGACTTCCACATCCTTAACATGGTTTCCTCCATTCCGTTGCACGGGGTTAGAGGCGTAGTTGTATAGTAGAGTGTCGGCTCGCCCCCTTTTAGTGCCTTCGGATCAAGTGAATATGTTGGTAGTTGTAGCTGTAGTTTGGGGTGTCTGGTTTATTTACGGTAGGTGGATAGTTGATATATATATATATATATATATTCGATATGGCTAGATAGTTGTTGGTTGCTAATACGAGTTAAATAAAAAAAATAAAAAAAATGTACATATATATCATCCTCTCCACGTGAATTTTTTTAATGTGATATAAATTAATATATTGGCGATATTTTATTAGTACTCCTTTATATTTTGTGTCCAGTGTCTTGAATAGGATTTTATGATGAGGCATGCTATATAAATCAAAATCTTAAATAAATGCTATTTTTCGCGAACTATTCTTATATTTTTCTCCAAGTTGGAGTATTGCCTGAACCAATCGTTCCCTTCGCTGTCTATTTACGTAAGGTGTCCCAGATGTCAAACCAGGCAGTTGGTAGCAAGAGGACAACTAACAGTAAATTCATATTTCTGGATTTCTCACTCAACTACACTCCAAACATTATCAATGACATGAAATAACAGTGAGGGGCACTGTGTTTCCTTGGATCGTGCTAGCACTACATGATGTCCCCATTGCCATCAACCCACAGACGACATCGCCTGTCTTTTCAGAATATCATATCGTTTCTGATCTGTCTTCTAGCCCTCTCATGTTGCATTTCACGAGTCGAGAGCCATAAGACTCTTTTGCGCGTATCATCAGACAGTATTTCACCGGATGTAGTTGCCTTCGGCTTTGATCTAGGCCAGTCATACGGGTATGAGATCTCGTTATAAACATTCACTATACACCCAGACTTCCTCTCCTCTCCGTCTTCGGTATCATACGTCAAGACTTATTCGCTAATGCCAGCCACCCGGCATCAGCACATCCGTCGCCCAATTCAAGAATGGCACAGCCATCCCCCTAGCCAAGATCCGCGGGAATGAAACTTACACAGCCCTCATGGAACGCCTGATCCCTAGGCCTACTACAACACACTGGCTTTCCCCCACCGGCTCAGTCGGCCGTTGGATGAACCCCCTCCAGGCCCTCAAACAAAGCCTCGGCCTTACCCGTACTAACGACACCGCCGTCCTGGCCGAGATGCTAGCCGCGCTCAAGACAGCTTCCGAAACAGCGCTACAGATCCCAATCGAGGCCGTCGTCATGACGGCTCCGTTGGTGGCGGCCTGGGATAATCAGAAGCCGGCTGATAGTATAGTCAACGGTGCGCTTTTGCGTGCGGGCCTTGAGCCGTGGCCTGTTAGCTGGTGGGAGGATGAGGAGAATTATCTTGGGCAGATTGGGGCTGTGTTTGTGAGTGAAGAGCGGTGGACGTGTGAGAAGCACTGGTGTGCGGGCCATTGGATGGAGGTGGATGATGAGGCGTGGAGTGGGGGTTCTGTGTTTTTTGTTAGGTTGGTGATGGATACTTTCCTCCTCCGTTGGCTGGTGTGGTGTGCGGTCTTGATGGCTGACACGTTGTTCGTATTGCAAAGCTTCACGAATCATTCACTGTATACATCTTTCCAACGCGCTGGGTGCTATTTCTCTAACTCATGGGACAACCACCTCGCTTCGATAGACCCTCGTTATGGCCTCGATGGGGAGAGTGAAGCAGAGTCTCCGGAGCAGTTTTGGAGTGAATTGAAAGCGCATCTCCACTCCCTTATTAAGCAACACGCGACGCGACAGGGGGGATATTGTCGTACCCCGTTCACAGTGTTAGTGGCAGGAGAGGCAGCTGATACCGCTGAGTTCCTGGATGTCCTCAATGATGTCGTCCGGGATATACCAGGGCTTTGTGGAAACAAGTCCAGGAACGCTGAGGAATGGGAGGAAAACGACGAGGCGGCAAAGGTTGAGCTTGTGATACCGGATGATCTGATCTATGGGGCGGCTAAAGGAGCTGCGATATGGTTGCGGACGAGGATGAATTGGACGTATTGTGCTGACCAAGGTATCATTGATCAGTATGATATGGTAAGAGACTATCAGGCTGGGCTACGAATGAATGAAGAGTAGTACTTATATTTACGCAAAGCGGCATTTTTAGTGTAGGACATGGCTTTCAAACACTATCTCCGTATATTTTATAGTCCCTAGCACCCATCTATAAATTCGCCTTCTCCGCCTCTATCCACACCTCCATATCCCCTCTCCCCTTTCCGTCAAACAGCGCGCTACGACTCCCTCGCCGATCCGTCCCTTAGCACCTGCCAAACCCTCACCGACAGCGTGGTCGCCAAGAGCGTACAATACGCTACAAGTAGACTACACCTGTCAAGATGTGATGTGGGGATGACATGTGCTTCTTCTCCCATGTGAAGCACTTTCGGCGATTCGGTGTGGGTTTTGCCTCAAGCGGCCGAGGGAGCGGGCTTGGCGGAGCTGTGGTGGTGCGTGCGTTTTACAATGTGGAGTACAATTTATGGAGTATAGTTGAATACAGTGTCTGAGAGAAGGAATGGGCTGGGTGTTACGAGTACAGTACCTGCATTTCCTCATACTGTATCGTGTTTTACAGATTTCAAAGAGCAGAGTACAGTATGGAAGGCACGTGAAATATGTGTTCTTTGAGACAACAAATCCAGGGGCGGCAAAACCCACATGAGCTCCTTCACACCCTTAGACTCGCCGAGAAGGCCCATCTAAGGCTGTAGTGGTGCACACAAAATGTGCACCGCCACAGACCGAAAAGTGCGCGGAATTGAACGCCAAGCGGCAATTCGGCGCACTTTTGGGAAGGGCGGCGGCTGGCGGTTCACAAGAGCTTGGTAGAACTGACAGCTGCTGCGCTTTTGGCCCTAGACTTGCCGAGAGGGCCAGTCTAACGCTGTGTTGGCACATGTGGTGTGTGCACCGCCACATTCCTAGAAGTGCGCACTTTTCGGGTGCCGGTGGCCGTGTCTAGCAGTGGTGTTGGTCACGGCCTTTGACACATCAGATGCCATGCTGAACACCACACCGTACACAATCCCCCCCCAAGTGATCCGCATGGGCTTCGCATTGGACCGTGATGCCCCAATGCATCAAACACGTGATAATGCCGTGAAACGAGGGCAATTTACCATTCACGAGGCATTTTGGATGTCTTGTCTTGTCTCTCGTATTTTCATTCGTCTGCCAAGGTGAGTGGATTTGGGGTTTCACGCAGGGATGGGTCTGGACTGCTCGGCATGAATCACTATCCCTATTTCATCGCGTGGCCATCGCTGTCACTGTCACTGTCAGTCTCGGCGTTGCCGCCTCGGGTATTTTTTTTTCTTTCTCTTCACTATCCCCACTGTCATTGTCATCGCCTCCGCGGACGACGCCACTCTCGATTGACTTCTGCGCTCTCCATCCTCTCGCCTTCAGAGCCGCAATTTCCCGAAGTAGGAATCGGGAGGGAAAGAGACTGTCATGGTCAACGCCTTGGCACGTCGCTTCAAGGTGGTGAGTGTGGTACAGTACCATGGAATGGAGAGCTATTTCCGTCTGTCACTTGTGTCTCTCTGTCAGTCCCACTTTGCCTCCTCACTATTGGTTGACTATACTCTTTTCAGCCTGATTAGGAGCCAATTGAGACAAGTCCGTTGGGCACTAGAGGAAATCAGAGACAAACTCAGACAAACAGAGACAAAAAGGGGTGTGTTTTGGTGAGTTTAGTTTGTTTTTAGTGTGTTTAGCGTGCTTTTGGTTGTGTTACTCAGCATCCCTCACCGAGCGGAGCGGAGCGAGGGGATGGTCTTGGCACACACACCCATCCAATCGGCGCCCATCATTTCATCTTGGTGGATGTCAACTTCATATTTAGCGTTATTATCGTGTCAGCCTCGTTTACTTTAGCTCGACCTGTCACCCATCAGTCCAATGACAGGACATGATCTACAGCAAACCCCGGAAAAGATCAAGGAATCCCCTGATCCTTTGACCCTCTGACCACCAACAAACCAATCCCATCCCTGACAAAAACTGGGAAAATTAAATTCCTCGCCCCCAAGGAGCGAGATAGATGCCTAGAATGTACCAAACTATACCTAAATTGGCGAAAAATGGCGAAAAAATGGCCATTTTTCTATCCGATTGCCAGCTAATTTAATGTTCTTTTTTTAATGCTGCTCTACCCTGGGAATAATGCTTAAATCACTCTTTCATCCAATCATAACCCTCTATTTACTTGCTATTTCGTCGGGTTAATGCAATCCCGCTGCTGACTGGCTCCAATTGCTCCTGTAAACTCCACTGACTCCCTGTCACAATCCCCCCCCAATCCCTCCCAAACTCCCTCCAAACCCCAAATTTGCCTGCCCAGACCCATGTGCTCGGCTTCATTTTAGTGACTTTACCCATTGTAGAGAGCAGTCACCCCCCCCCAACCTAAAAGAACATTGCCCGCTATCCTTTCTTTGGCTTCTTTGTCCAGCAATCTCCCGCAAACCCTCTTTTTTTACCAGTAAGGACGGCGCGTGCTGCGCCGCACCAACTGTCTCTCTTGGCTCGCCGTCGCCTGTCTGCCTTGCTCTTCTATCCTTCATTGCGCCCTCTTTTGGTTCCTCTCTTCTTCTTCTTCTTCTTCTTTTTTGACGTGATGCGCTGTTGACGATAATCGTTTTCGCGACCATGTTTCCAGCTGCTTTGGCCGCGTTGCTCTCGCTCTTTATTTTTTGTTCTAATACCGTTGTTGCGAGTCCGTATGTGGTGACTTCGTGTATGTTGTGCTCCTTGCTCCCCGTTTGAGATGGGCAGAAGATGGTAGTGAACCGCCTATAGAAAACAAAAAACTGACAATCTGTATTCTAGACTATGAGGCGAGGGTGACTACCTACGATGGCTATACCTATATTCGCTCGTACACCACCAGCATCGAGGACGGTGAGACCTATACCAGGCTCGCCAATGTGCAACCTACTGTCACATCCGTCCCGACTCTCTCTGTCGCAACCACGGTCGATGACTACTACTCCGATGTCACCATCGTGAATGTTCTCGTCCCTACTGGCGTGGGCGCCACAGTCTCAGTTCGTCCCTCCATCCATCCCATTCACCTTGACCCTTTCTAACACATTCGTCCAGCGCGACAGCTCAGTGTCAACCACCTCCTACTACGGCTACTACATCAACCTCTCATACACCGCCTCCTCCTCCTGCGCGACGCCATGGGTCTACACCACCTCCGCTAACGCCTACATCCCCCCCATGATCACCCCAACACCCACCTCCGTGTCCACGCGCTACAGCCAGTACGAAGCCTTCGGCGAGACCAGCACCTACTACTACGCCTTTATCGACCCCACCATTCTTCCAACCTCCTCGCTCTCCTCCATCTCGTCAAACTACGCCCCTTATTTCACAACCTACTGCACCGTGCCCTCCTCCTACGAGTCCGGCGTTGTGACCCCGGGTAGCGACGGCTCAGACGATGACTCCGACAGCAGCAGCAGCGGCAGCGGCTCCAGTTCCTCGAGCGACGGGTGTCGCCCAGCCACCTATAGCGATGGCTTTTACTATGGAGATGACGCTTTCCAGACCACCTACGTCTGTCCCGACGGATCGCACTACGTAAGTCCCCTATGATCGCCCGCAACCATCAAATCCCCACTAACACCCCCCAGACCAAAGGCCTCTCCACCCTCGATATCGCCCTAATAATCGTCTTCGGCTGGCTCGGTCTCTTCCTAATCATCGGCCTCATCGAGTCCTACATCGCCTTCTCCCGCCTCGCCCGCGGCCGCCACGCCCGCCGCGGCCTCCCCATCGCCTTCGCCGGCATGTTCCCCTTCCTCTCCTGCTTCTTCCTCTGCTGCCACCAGCGCGGCTTCCAGGCCAAAACCGCCGAGGAACAGGTAGAACTCACCGCCGCGTGGAAGAAAACAAACTTCTTCACCAAGATAGGAAGATGGCTCGTATGGGGCTTCAGATACAAGTACCCTACTTTCCTCGGCACGGCTCCGTTGAGAAGGAGAAAGTGGCAGGATAAAGACGTCGCCGTTGTCCCTACCGCCCCAGTGGGCCCCCTGCCACCACCAGGAAGCATGTACGTAGTCGGCAACCCAGCCGACGTCGCACAGCGCGGAAGCGTCTACCCTCCCGCCCCTGGCGCTCCACAGGCTGGTTGGTACGCGCCCCAGCCCGTTGACGCGAACGGGAACCCGATACCGGTGCAGTACCCATATGGGTATGCCCCGCAGGGTGTTCCGGCACAGGGTGCTCCAGGAGCTGTTCCCGGGGCTGTTCCTCCGGGAATCCCGCCGAGCTTGCAGCCTGGACAGCAGGGGTCTCCGCAATTACCTACCAGACCAGTGGAGGCGCATCTAAGTCCTGAGCAGGAGAACCGTTCGTTGCCTACTGGGAGCCCCGTTAGCCCTGCGAGTGGGCTTGCGGGCGGAAGTCCGGTGATGGCGGGTGGTGTGCCTGTTCTGCCGGTTGTGGCTGGGCATGAGGTTGCTGGTGGGGATGGGGTGGTGCATGAGGCGCCTGCGGGGGAGGTGAGGAGTAACGCGGAGGTTGTTGAGGGGAAGGGGAAGGCGCCGGCGATTGGGTCGGCGGTTTGATTTGCGGGGAAGTAAGATAGATAGATTTATTGGAGCGTGTTGGATATAAGATACCATAGCTTTTGGGGGGATTTAATGAGTTGATTATTTGTATTTGAGTGGAGATTGAGGGAGTGATGAATGAGTGATGTGTGTGAATAGTGTTTGATGGTGTATAAAACAAAGATAAAGTGAAAGATGAAGCACCACCATTCTTTAGAGTTAATTTTATAGTGCCATTACAAGTGGCAATGGAAGACATTCCCTGCTTGGTTAGGTCCCTACAATCTGGCCATACGCACTCTACTCCTTGCCTTCCTGTCGCCATTTGAGAAAGCGACGGTGTTGGAGGGACAGCATTGAGACGGCGACAGAGTTGGCCTCAACAACAATACATGCAATGACGGCATTACTCTGACGACAGCATCATACCAATGACAGAATTGTACGTGATGCTACTAGTTTACACACATACCTGGGTATTTACTGCTATGCCAAGTTTGGAGTCTTCAGCGTAGTGCTGGGGAGTTTCATGTAGTCGCCAAGTATGATAAACTTCGCCTTGGGCTCTATGATCCTCCAACACGGCGCTTCTTTCATGTAATTTCTCGCCATCATGGGCCGTGGATCTATTACAGGTAGTGCTTCTCATCATAGATCATGTAATATACCATGTCCGTGAGGGGTTATAATACTAAGGGTATGTGCACTATGCAGTAACCCAATGAATAGCTTGGTGATCTATTGAGGGGTGGAGTATGCATAAAATGCGAACGGTCGAGATAATCTCTCCGCCATCTCCGGAGAATGCCAAATTTCTACCCGGTTTATGACCCTGTTGAGTCCCGGACGGCACTATAAAGCAGAAGATAGCGCTGCTGAATCTAACTGGCAATGGCAGTGGCAATGGGATACCATTCATATACGAAAACAGATGTGGGACAACCCAGCCCCTCGCCAAAAAAGAGCCTGCTCGAAGCTGCTGGTGCTGCTTGGGCTGGACATAATGACAGTGGGAAGGAGATATCTGTCTGGCAGAACTGCGGCGGTGACAACATGAAGGAAACGACAAGAACAGGACATCGACAACGGAAACTCACAACAGCAACACATATGTCTAGTTCTATCTTGATCGTGCCCGGCTTATGAGAGTTGAAAAATCGGTCCTGGATGACGTCGGGTACTTAAAAATTGCCGTTCTCCTGCTATTCACCTGTTGTCTAGATAGGACGTTGTTTATGGCCGGCATGATGGATTGTCTTCTAGTCTCCCTTTTTATAGTATGAATGGCAGTGGAGACCTTCCAGGTCTGCTCCATGCTGTGGTCAATCTCGACTTCTGACTCAGTATCTGTGACTGGCGATCTGCAATTTCGGCATCTTTCTAGAGTTGCGCGTCCGATTAAGAGCGGATCCTTGACACCATTGAACGGCTCTATCTATCCGCTTCCCCTCTATCACATAAAACCCACTTCGTCGTCATCGTCAATCACGTGACACATAATCTATTCGTGTCAATTGGGGCTTAGTCTCACCCCCTGCGCCATCCCTAGCGCGAATGTGCCTGGCGACCCTGAAAATAGACCCCTGCGGCTGCCGCGTAGCACTGTAGATTTTGGATTATAGAACGAACGAGGACGACGACCAGCGGCCTTTTCTTTACATTTGATCGCGCAAGATATTGTTGTGTGTGTACTACATTGACGAGCGTCCTGTTTTGAGCGTTTGAACCAGCGGCGAAGCTTGAACGATTGTTGCGATACGCCTTGCGATACGCCTTGACGATTACCACGAATTTTATTTCCACGAAGCGACGCATCTCTGGGTGCTCGGTGTGTGTTACGACAAAGAAGCATTTTTTTAGTGAGAGTTCGATTCAGACAATTATGCATTATTAGCGGTTGTGCTGCGAGTTCTCATTACGACTTGGATACATACGCAGTAGGCCTCAATTGGGACAGCATTGACATACTTGTGGATTGGAGCTACGGAACAGGAAGCAGTTGGGTAGAACTGGTAAGAGGAGGAACATTACAAACTGCACGAACTGAACGGCTTGCGACAGAGCAGCCAGACTAGAGAAGATGCCCGCACCTAACGGTCAGGACACCGGGAGCGCACGCTACAGTCAATCGCGACAAGCACAACCACTCCACAATCGCCTCGCAAGCAACGGCTCGTCCGTACAAAGCTATACCGCCTCTCAAGTATCACAAGGCCCACGCTCAAGCCTGAACGGCAAGATGCTGCTCGACGGCTACCACGGCGACATCCTCGACAACTTCGAAGGTGCTCCTCCAAAATTCAATCCCCGAAACCCGAACCGCACCAATAGCTCCCCGCTTCTCGACGCCAATGACCCGATCCAAATGCACCTCCTCGTCTCCACAGCGCTTGAGGACGCGACTGGCTATGCGATCCTCGCGCCAGAAGAGGTGGATAGCTTGCGCAAACAGTGCACCCGCCTGACGCAGCGCATCGAGTCGACACGGCAGAACCTCGCCGTGCAATCGAAATACCGCGATGCAGCTATCAACATGGGGAAGCTATACTCTGAAGGGGACGGAAAGCGACGGAGCCGCGGTAGCCTGGGTCTCAAGCGGAATAGCCATACCGACCAGAGCCGGGAGGCGGAGGCGGAGCGCGCGGCGAGTGAGCGCCGGTGCGAGGAGTTGGCGCAGGAGTTGTGGGGGTTGGAGAAGAGGCTGATTGAGCCGCAGACGGCGTTGTTGCAGCATACAGCGGGGATATTGCAGATGACGCACAAGCCGTCTGCGAAGAAGGTGGGGAGGGCGTCGCAGGAGGGGATGCCGGGCAGTCCGGAGAGTATGTATACGTACTCGAATGCGAGGGGGAGTGTTGCGCGAGGGGAGGATATCTTTGATGAGCGGAGTTTGTATCGGCCGTTTGATCGGTTGGATCAACTTGACGGTGATAGATCAGTGGATGCACCGAATGGTATGGGCGCCGATGCGGAGGCAAAGCTGAAGGAGCTGTGGGAGATGATGCACCCTAGCGCTCAAGACGGAGAGGATAATGTGCCTGTGCAAGCCTTTTCTCTACTGGCTTTCTCATCAAAGGTGCAGTCGCTGCACAACCAAACGACAATGCTGAATGATCAGAAAGAGGTGCTACAGCGCCAGATCAAGCAGCAGCGCGAGTTGAACAATAAGTCCGACGAGACAAAGGACCGCGAGATGACTGAGATGGAAGCCCAGCTGAAATCTACGAAAGCAACCCTCTCAGAACTCGAAGCGCATGCACAAAGCCTCGAGTCCAAACTCGCAGCTGCCCTAGATCAATCCACTCGCTCCCAAGGCGAGGAAACCGCCGCTCTTCACGAACATATCGAAAATCTCCAGAACGACCTCGAAGATCTCAAATCATCCAATGCTATCGACCTCGCCGAGCTCAAATCCTCCCACACCGTTTACCTCGAAGATCTCAAATCCTCCCACTCCGTCCAGCTTGAAGAGCTCAAATCCTCCCGCTCCGTCGACCTCGAAGACCTCAAATCCTCCCACTCCGTCAACCTTGCCGATCTCAAATCCTCCCACGCCATCGACATCGCCGACCTGCAATCCCAGCTCACCAGCTCCGCGGAGCACATCTCTGTCCTCCAACAGGCAAAAGCCACAGCCGAAGCGCACATCCTCGACCTCACCTCCGACCTCGAGAAGGCGCGCAAGGCTGAGGAACAGGTAGTGAGCTTGACTGCTGAACTCGAGGAAACGCGAATGGCACAATCTTCGCGCGCCGTCGACGAGGAGGAGCTCGACGCTAAGAACATGGAGATTGCGCGCTTGCAAACTGAGGTTACCATTGCACGCGCGGAACTCGACGGCGCGTACGGCTCGCGCGCGCAACGCGCTGCGGAGGTTGCGGCTAATCCCGCTGTGCAGAAGGAGTTGGATGCGCTGAGGCGCGAGCTGGGCGAGACAATTGAGGAGTACGAGGTCCTTACTAAGGCATCTATTGAGGGGGAACGCGAGCGCGAGTTGCTCGAGAAGGAGATTGATCGTCTCCGTGACGAGAGGGAAGCTCTTGAGGCGAAGCTGAGCGATGAGAAGGTCCGCTGGATGGGTGTTAAGAGTCCTGGACCTGATGGCGCGAGTGGACCGGCTGGAGTGGGAGCGGGGAATACGAGCACGGCGGTGTTGAAGAATGAGTTTAAGAAGATGATGAGGGATACTAGGGCGGAGAATGCGAAGGCGCTGAGGGTGAGTTGTTCTGTGTTTGTTTGGGCTTGGAGGATGAAGCTAACTGTGATATGAATAGGCTGAGCAAGCGGAGAGGAGAAGGCTAGAGGATGAGCTGCGCGCACTGAAAAAGGCGCAGGGGCCAGGGAAGTCGAGTTTGAGCCAGAGTACGCTTGGGTCTTAGGCGGTCTGTCTGTGTTGTTCCGATAATGCGTATTATTGCAGTGGGGCTCGGAAACGAATTATGTATACATTTCAAAAGTGGCAACGCGGTATTTTGTTAGAAGATGAAGATGAAGAAGGGGGGGGGGTTAGGGGGCGTAGATGGGCACGAGGGCATAGATGTACGGTATATTTTTAAACTGGGTGGTTGGGCTTGCGTGATGAGGGGGCATACACATAGAAAGGCGTTTCGATGGGCCGATATGTTCAATTTAATATTATTATTCTGGTTCGACTTGGGGTCCGGGGATATTTGTCGTCGTGGTTTGCGCTTGCATTCGATTCCGAATATAATACAGGTCAGTCTAACTGTTGTCGCCGGTTTGTCTAGTACCAATTTCCCCACGAAAAGTATCAAGCAGGACTGAGCTCGCCCTGAGGTTATGAATGGCAAGCCGCTTGGGTTCTTACGTGCATGATAGTGTCAGAATGATTGATGGCAACAACGGAATAAACAGCTCTTCGGATTACTGTAAAGCTGAATGTGATCGCTTTAAGGTATTGCACCACAACCTCAAAAGCGTCATTTAGACTCCTGGGCGACACAGATATGAAGTCCACGACACATGATGTAACTCGGTCGAGAGAGGGCCGACGTCCGTTCGTCCAGGTCATGGGTAAACGCCAAGACGGTTAAACTACCCCACGCTGTTCCTGGTCCCAATTTAATCATCCCCAATCCGCGGGGTTGTCTCCTCACAACTAACCCTGCAAAAAGCAAGGTGGCAAGGAATTCTTGAATCGATAGACGGTCGATCCTCCGCAGAAACGGAAATTATGTTGTTCCACCTCTAAGATTTTTTGGGTCCATGGGACGGACTGTCTACGACCGGTGCTGGAAAGGGTGAGGAGGGGTAGGGTAAGCCACAGCTTGATGGATTATGTTGCTGGGAAATACGCCGTTGCATTTATATAAAAGTTGCTGCTCTGAAACATGTCGTGGTCACGGAGGTAAATCTTTACCCTAAGAAAGCATGATGTTCAATTTCAAGAAGCTTCTCTTGGCCCTTCTTGCCGCTCGTTCCATTGAGGCTGGCCGCCCTTCAAGGCGCGCGCATTTCGACTGGGATAAGACGGACTTCGTGTATGTTTTCATCAAGTCACTTGACAAATTTTCCTCACTAACTGAGTGGCAGACTCGCGTTTGGCGACTCGTATACCTTTGTCCAGGGAACAGAGGGGAACCAGAATTTTTCGTTCATTGGCGATAACTTGAATTTGAGTTACACGCGGGAGAAGCTGTATGGGGACAAGATTGTCAAAAATCAGGCAAGAAATGCATTTCATCCAGACATCGGAGAATTCTAACACCTGCAGACGTCTGCGGGAGGACCTAATTGGACCGAATACTTGACGGGCTGCTATGAAGGCTTTCCCTGGAAATGCAAGAGGCCATTGTGGAATTTTGCATTTGCGGGAGCGGATATATCAGTTGAATTGTGAGTTTACGCCTTGGCAAATCCATTCATCCTTTGAAGAGCGCCAGTAACGGTAATAATAGTACTCCGCTACATCATGACTACTCCGTCCAATTTGTGAACCAAATTGAACAATATGACGAGTATGGTGATAAATATCTCCCAAAAAATAGGAAGAATGCTCTTGTTGCCATCTGGATTGGGTATGATCCATGATCTCTGAAACTGTAAGATTGTGCTAACGGTGTGGTAATAGCATCAATGACATTTCAGACTCGAGCAAGTATGCCTTGAATGTCACTGGTGTAAATTACACAAGCATTTACACAAAGATGATCGATGCTCAGTTTGAAGCAATGGTAAATAAGGATCCTTTTTCCCCAAAGACCTGTCTTCATTGAAAGATGAGCCGAGTCTTATGGCTTGGATTGTTGTTTGCTAACATGTTTCTAGGAAACACTCCTTGCCGATGGCTACAATAACTACCTTGTTATGGGACAGGCTCCCCGGGACAGAACCCCTGATGGTCTCGTCTCCGAACATCCGCTACCCAACAATACTATGTTTACCCACTGGGACAATATTCTGGCCTCAACCGCTCGCAAATTCGAAGATAAGCATAGAGAATCGAACGTCTTCGTTTTTGATACGTATTCGTACCTATCTGATGTCTTGGACAATTACGAAAAATACCACTTCACGAATATCACTGCCTTCTGTCAAGATTATGCTGCGCCGGACATTATTTGGAATTATGCAAACTACGGGTGTGAGCCGATCTATAACTATTTTTGGTTGAGTAAGTGATGACTCTTCTGATTGGAAACTGAATTATGGCATTGCTATGATATATGCTTACTCTTTATAGATTCGGGCCACGTTACCTATCATGCCCACGAGATTTTGGCAAAAGGAGTGTCTTCATTCTTGAGGAGGATGAAGCGCTAGGGGTAATACTCACAGGAGATTAAAGTAACCCCCCAAAAGCTAAAGATCTTGATCGATGGTCTGTCAAAGTTGAAACTTCCCTGGTCTTTGGGGACAAGTGACACTGGACACGCTCCGTCGACTTAGCCTTTAGACTCTTACTCAGGGTTCGCAATTATAGTCGATATAATCTGCTAATTCTGCTCGTGGGCTGCTTTAGTATGTATTTCAAGCTGCCAACTGGTATTGTGGTGGTTTCTTCCCTCTGTAGCTCCCACCATCTCCCATCAAGATGTGATACTATTTGCGGAAACGGTTATCACTTTGATAGCCTCGGTAACGCTGTCTGACATATGTTAAATTATGACGTAGTTCTACTGGGCTTTAATTGTCATACATCTGTATTTCTGCAATTTGAGGTCTTGATCCAATAGCTGGGGTGATATAAAAGCTCCTACGTGCGATTGGAGGAAAAACACATACGGCAACAAAATGCCATATTAAAAGGTTTCTCATCTAATAAACTTTGCATCCGACCGCTTCCCCGCAAATATAAGCTTTAGGCTAAGCAAAAATACTTTGTTATAAAGGCTTGTAGGTCTTGGTCGTCGCGATTTAGTTGGAAATAAATCTTATCCTCACCTAAATACCTCCACAGAACACACCCCATGTTTCAAAACATTAAATTTATAACTGCCATTCTGGCAGTAATTTCCGGAACGAGTGGCCAAAATGCCTTTGAGGGAGCAATAGGTTTTGGTGCTGTATCAACTGGTGGAAATGGCGGGACCGTAGTTACCGTCACCAACCTCAACGACAGTGGCGCTGGCTCCTTTCGGGACGCTGTCAGCCAATCCAATCGCATCATCAATTTTGATGTTGCTGGCTACATCGTCTTAGAGTCTCCCGTATCTCTATCAAGCCACATCACCATCAACGGGCAGACTGCACCAAGCCCAGGAATCGGCGTCATGGCGGGCGAGATTTCCGCAAGTGGAAAGAACAATATTGTCATCCGCAACTTCCGCATGCGCCAGGGAAACCTCGACTCACAGACAGGGAAAAGCGCCTTCAACATGGGAGAATCGTCCAATATTATTCTAGACCATTGCTCAGTTGCTTATGGCCAATGGGATTCTATTGATGCCGTAAGTGCCGTAAATATAACAGTATCAAACTCTATCATTGCCTTCCCAATTGGCCAACAGTTTGGAGCCCACATCGAAGGAGGCCCGGCAACTTTGTACGGAAACCTCTGGGTCAGCGCTCACAATCGCCAGCCCCTTGCCAAGAGCAATACCCAGTATATTAACAACATCGTTTACAACTACCAAGCCGCCTACACCGTTGCGAATACGGGCGGCTATTTCTCCCATGATATCCTCAACAACTACTTTATCACGGGACCCAGTACCACAAGCCCGAGCAACTACTACTACCAGATGAACGATAAGCAAAGCGTATACGCACACGGAAACTACGCCGATACCAAGAGCGACGGCGTGCTCGCAGGCGCGTTGGAGAACCAGGTGGGTAGCGCAGTTGTACTCGACGCAGCGTGGGATCCGACTTCAGTTGACATGGCCAAACTCACTGCCCTCGAGGCATACACAGCTGTTCTCGCTGGTGCAGGAGCATCCCCGCGTGATGAAGTTGATGCGTTTGCTGTTTCGACCGTGGAGACGCTGGGGACGGAGGGTGTGATCTACACAAACCAAGCGAGCACTGGTCTTTTCAACGGTGGCTACGGCACGTTGTAAGGACTGCCATGGGATATCATTCCCTGGGGGAAGAGGCGATCTGGGACTGTGCAATTTATCTATATTCAAGCCTTGTACATACTTGGGAAGTGATGTACATATTGCTGAAAGTATGAGTTAGGCTTTCTCTATATTTGGTAACACTTGGCATTATATGTATATTGTTAAAGTGGGGGTGTTGTTATGGTCTAAAGACGGCCCCAAAACCGTTTTGCCATTGTTATTAAATTAAAGACCAATCTGGATCTCGGGGCAGATGCAAGGCGACGTCGAACGATGCAAGAACCGCGCGGCGTGTAAGACCTTGAAACCCTTCCAGGTATTGTCAGCCTCATGGTCTGCGTACCACCAACAACCGGTCAGATATTGTAATCGCTGACGCCTTATTGAAACCTTCGAGGATACATCTTAGTTGATATAATCATCTGATGACAATGTGCCGAGGATGGTGGTTCACAAAGCTCGCAATCGAGAATTCCAATGGCGTGCGCTGGGTGACTGACAAATGCCATTGCGCTCGAACGCGAGACAATGGCATCAGACGCGACTGAGACAACCATCAAGATGAGTTAAATTCCTTCTTAATTTTGTATTTAAACATCCCTATACTTGATTCTTTAATATTTACGATTCTTTCTGCAATGTTACGATGCGTCTCGATGAACAAGAGCCGTTGTTGAGCAAAGTTAGCACCGGAGGGACCGAGAGCCACGTATTCGATGACAGTCTCTCAAATCCCACACCATCAAGGGCTATTGACGATGATGTCCTCCCAGAAACTGCCACCTATGGTCGCAATCTTGGATGGAGCGGAGCATATATACTCGCCATCTCTCGAGTAATCGGTAGTGGTATTTTCGCGACTCCTGGCTCCATCACAAAATCAGTCGGCAGCATCGGAATATCACTCCTGCTATGGGTTGCCGGCGCGATCCTCGCCTCCTGTAGTCTCGCCATATCTCTCGAATATGGATGCATGCTTCCACGGTCTGGTGGAGAGAAGGTATACCTGGAGTTCACCTACCGACATCCGCGATTCCTTGCATCTACCTTGGTTGCTGTTCAAGCTGTTTTACTCGGCTTCACGGCGAGTAATTGCATTGTCTTTGGGCGATATACTATCTATGCCTTCTTTGGACATGATGCGACCGACTTCTCTCAAAAACTGGTCGCAGCCAGCTTGATGACGGTGATTACTGTTATTCATGGCAGTCATGTCAAGACTGGAATTGCGATCCAGAATGCATTCGGATGGGTTAAAGTATTTTTGGTTGTGTCTATGGGCTTTGCGGGCCTGTACGTGATACTTTTCAGACCTACAAATACAGACCGACCAGCATCGGAGAGAGAAGCCCTTAGTTGGGACGACCTGTGGGAAGGATCTAACTGGAGCTGGGGCATCATTTCTACAGCCCTATTCAAGGTGTCATATTCATACGCTGGGCTCCAAAATGTCAACAACGTCTTGAACGAAGTCAAGGATCCAGTCAGAACGCTGAAGTCAGTGGGGCCAATTGCCCTTCTCACCGCGTGCATATTCTACTTACTTGTGAACATTGCATACTTCGCCGTCATCCCAATTCAAGAAATCAAAGACAGTGGCGAGCTTGTCGCTGCCCTATTTTTTGAGCGTTTATTTGGCAACAGTATTGGCAACACTATACTGCCTCTTGCAATTGCGGTGTCCGCCGCTGGCAATGTCATGGTAGTGACATTCTCTGCCGTAAGTTCCATCTGAAAATATCTGTACACCTAACTCACCCTCATAGGCAAGGGTGAACCAAGAAATCGCTCGCCAGGGCTTCCTCCCCTACGCCAGTCTGTTCTCTTCTTCCCGCCCTTTCAATACTCCCCTTGGAGGTCTTATCGTGCATTATATCCCCTCCCTTCTTGTCATAACTCTTCCACCCCTGGGAGATGTTTACGCTTTTATTCTTGATGTCGAGGGTTATCCCGGGCAATTCTTTGCTCTGGCAACTACTATCGGGCTTCTCAAGCTTCGCAAGAGCCACCCCGAGTTACTGCGCCCATTCAAAGCATGGCTTCCGGCAGTATGGCTGAGGATCGGAGTCTGTCTTGCCCTTATTGCAGCACCATTTGTGCCGCCAAAAGATGGCAAAGGAGATGTGAGCTTTTTCTACGCGACGTATGCAATTGTGGGGATATTGATGTGAGTATTGATTTCACATGGTGGGGATTATACTGACATGCCTAGAATATTATTTGCGGTAGGATATTGGTATCTATATTTTGTCGCGATTCCACAGTGGAATGGACACAGGATTGAAGAGGAGACCGAAGTATTGGAGGATGGAACGAGCATTACAAAGCTTGTAAAGGTGAAGAATATAAACGTGAGTTAATGGAACTGGAGAAGGTGTTGGAAATATGGGAGTAAATGAACTTTATGAGCCTTACGAGATTGAGAACGAATAGGATGGGCATTTGATTTATGGTATACAATTAGATAGAAATTATATAGATAGAAATTGTAATAGCTTTGAAGCTGAAATGGAATATCGCGTTAATCTGCCAAGCATCCACAGTGCGATCATCTCTGACTCCATCTGATAGGGTTACTCATTTATAACACCACGCAACGATGATTTTTCCTTCCATTCTTCTTTGTCCACAAGTGCCGACGAGGTGTGTACTTTTCAGGGGAGAGAACGATGCCTAGAATCGCGTCAAGAAGCTCTGGCACCCCTTCCCCGGTCACAGCCGAGCACTCGAAGTAACCGTCCAAGTCAATACTCTGTGCGTATAGTTTTGCTCTTGCTCTACCGGCAATAGTTTCTGGATTCTGTGAGTCGCTTCTACATCCTACCATAAATATAGGCATGCCTATTTCGGCCGGAAAGCCTGGGGAGCACAACCCCTCCAGCTTCCATTGAAGGACTTCCAGATGATATTCCACGCTTCCCATGAAGTCAAGTGAGAAGCAGTACAGCAGAATACGTGCTTTGTCGTATATGATCGGTCCAATTCGGTCGTGGGTGTATGAATACTCCCAGAAGGAAATTTTGGTTTGCTCGTCGTCTGTCCCACGCTGTAGCTCCGTGATATTCATAATAGAAGGAGGTAGTACTTCGTTGGGCACTCCGCCGCTGGAGGTATCAACTGCATATTTGAGGAGGGCGGTAATAAGTGTAGATTTCCCGACACCTTCCAAACCATCAATGGTGATTTTCTTGAAATGCTTAGGTTCTTGTTCTGACGCTGGGAGATATAAATTAGCTAGTGTAGCAGGTATGTCCGATCAGGTTCATACAAGGTGGTGGTAAACCCGTTATAGTTGATGGGTTCTCTTCCTGTTTATTGGGCAAAGTTATATGCATTTTACTAGAATTTATAAGACGCTGTGTTAAGTTTGCTGTGATGTTTTGTGTACTGATGGAAACGGTTACATTTGAAGAGAGCGTTACTAGGAGGCGGTCCGTTGATAACTTGGGGCCCCGTACTCTTGTGCGTAAACCGGTGATCTATTAAGACGGCGAAAAATGTGTACTCCCCATGGTTGAGATTCTGATGTATATGTTGTTGCCTTGGGAGGTTCATGGTATGGTAGGCCGCAATATGCGTCTCACTTGCTGCACAGCCACAACATAGCCGAGCCACAGCGAATTATGACATGCACCTTCCTGCTGACACCAACTCTCAATAATCTTCCACTCCATGCTATGGCCTATGGCAGATGCTATGACCGATGGACCACCGATACAATGCTGGGCTTGCCGGCGCAAACGACTTGTATGCGACTCGACTCGTCCGGCATGTAAAAAGTGCTTCAAAAGAGGGACTGTTTGCCCGGGATATGGCGCAAAGCCACTGACCTGGATTGAGCCCGTCCAGGAAAAAAGTTTCAAATGCAAGGATAGACGGCAGAATACTGAGAGTGTGGTAGAGGTGCCAGATATGGCGATTGTTGTTCCCAAGAAGCCTCGATTCAAAGGGGTTGATGCGTGTCTGAGCAGGTCATTTGACAGCCAAGCTGTTCTGCACGCCATTGATTACTGTGAGTATTTCGATAAAAAAACATGTTACCGCAATGTCATGCAATCTAATACTTCTTTCTCCTTGAAGACAATACCATGATCTCTCCAGACCTAGTCCCAGTCGAAAATCCGGAAAATCCGTATCGCTTCAACTCGTCAGATGTGCGGTTTCTCCCACCTACAGTTGTGCATAATCTCTTCTCCATCGTCTTTAGCCATGAGCTCATCCGCCAGAAGGGGATACGTTCGGACATCAGTTCTCAACCATCCTCAGTGGCCGTGTATAGCCACCGAGGACTAGCCCTTCGATCACTAAATCAAGAGCTTGCGTCCCCTGAAACGCAAACTAGTGATATGGTTATTGCCTGCATTTTAATGTTTACGTTGGCGGAGGTACGGCTATGTATCCTATTCTAGTTACAACCTCTGGCATACGCTTATTTTATAAATTTAGCTCCAGCTCACGGTCTGCCGTGATTGGGACAAGCATATCGCCGGCGTTAAAAAAATCATTGAATTACGTGGCGGCATGAGAAAAGTTGCCGGGCGAGATATTCATTTGGATTCCATGCTTGCGTACTTCATGATGTGTGGCTGCCCCTGTTAATTGCATTTGTAGTGAGTCCTTAGCTGATTCTATTTAGCATTGATGTTATGAGCTTCACAACAAGCCCACTCCCCACTGTGACGGACGTTACTTCTTGGATAAATGACCAAATAAAATATATGGAAATCATCCCGGACATCTACAAGACCGGATTATCGACATGTTTTTCATGTCCAACAGAGCTATTTGTGGATATCATACAAATCAACCAGCTGCGAGCAGCCCAACAGTCATTCAAAGCAAACGATCATCAGCCAGTTACTTCCCGCCAAGATATATTAACGCGTATCCTACAGTTTTCCCCTCTGGAATGGGTTGCAACAAACTTGTGTGACAATAATTCTGTAATGCCGTCAGATATTCAGGCTATTGAGGCTATGATGTCGGGGTGGCTTGGCATTGCCGAAATATACCATGCTGCAGTGACGCTTTACTGTATTGGTTCTCTCGCCCCCTTTGCTGAATCTATTCCAAGCATATCATCAGTTTCGCAAACTAGAATTACGTCCCACGATTCTATAAAACTGCACCTCGTCAAGATATTTTCGGCGACGGACGAAAGAACCCAGATGAAAAAGCTCTTATTATGGCCTCTTGTTATTGCTGGAATCGAGACTGGGAGCGTCGACGGGGACTTCAGGCTATTTATTAAAACACAACTAAACTGGATGAGCTCGGCATTGGGAACTTTTGCGCCTATTGAAGCGAGGCAATTTTTGGAGTCTCATTGGAGGTTTCTGGACAATTATCCGTCCACACAGGAGAAGCCATGGAGTCTAATGTTTGACAAACATTATGTTTTCGTTCTTTGAATAACGACTGAGAGAATTGACTTGCTTTGCAGCTCAGCACGCACCTGACACTATGCGGTGGCGTTGGCAAAATCAATTGAAATATATTTTGGTTTGTAATCGACTATACTTGATAGAGAGAAATGGATCTTATAACATAATAATCAATCAATTGCTATAAAGAAGGCGTCTCTCGCCCGCCTCTCGCTCATCAGAGACCCAACAGACTACCACCACCGTTTCCCTTCGCGAATCACATTGGTGCCACAATGCACCTCTCCGCCCCATGTATGGTGTGAATTCCAGTTATCAACAAAGCTCACTTGAAACCCAAGCTTGCGATAAATTCTTTGCACAGAGGTGGCAAGGATATCCACTCCCTCAATTACTGGACCCCAAGGCGTTGGTGCGAGTATATCGCCATGATTCAACACAAGTCCATTGATAGGATTGGGATAAAGTGAAACACCCAATGTGGTGCTAGCGTTCCGTTCCGGGCTATAACCAGTGCCTGGAGCAAAAGCGAGGCCGGTGCGAAACATTACAGGCACGCGAATGATCTCAGCGTCTGTGATACCCGTCTCAGCCTTTAGCAGGCGGATGTTTCTCTGCATGCATGAGGCGATGGCAGTGTTGGCCGTCAGAATACCCTCCCAGGCTAGGACATCCGAAATTGAATCGTTAGGGACACCATGCAGGCCTCCAGGAATCAAGAAGAGATCGGTGGGGTTCCCTACGGTGTCGTTTTGGCGGGAAAATGCGCGCGTATTACCATGGCCGTTTTTCACGGCATTTTGGAGCATTTCAACTCCGGAAATGGGGTCCGCAACCATCATCACCCAGCCGCGAGGACTGTCGACAGGCAAGAACTGGACGATTTCATCAACATGACCAATTGCAAGGCAGTCGGTATCAAGAAGCAAGGGATCCTGAACCTGTTGTGCACGGAGATACTCCATAATAAAAGGCGTCGTAGTATTGTGGGCACCCATGATTATGCGGCCTGCTTGGTACCGCTTGCCGCGGAACTTGTAAGGAGGTATTGTCTCAAGATTTCCCATGGCGTTCACATCATTCCGTTCACCACCAAGATGCTGCACAGCTCCCACACCTGCTTTGCGGAGGTACTCGAACACTTGACGTCCAGCAACGCGTTCGTCTTGGGCGGAACGTATCATTACGTGCAAGATGATAGGACCATTCGGCCCAGGCATGCTGGTATATCCGGGCTCAACAAAGTCTTGAGCCCAGATATCGTCGGAGCCGGTGAATTGAGTTAATGGACATCTTCCTCTGGTCTTTTCTAGAGAGTTTTGTAGGCGATCCACGAACCATCCTTGGAAGAAATTTGCCGTTTCAGAGTAATTTCCTGCCGTGGTGAGAACCTCACGCGCAGCTTGGGCGTGGTGATGTGTTAATACTGGTGCAACACGCAGATGGACGGTGTCTTTTGCGGTGGATCGGCCATCCTGCACGGTGAAGGTGATTGCGACACTACCATCCCACACTCCAGGGCGACGGGTATCTCGAGCATCGATTCCGAGCTGCAACCCTGCAGCAAGCTCATGTTGAGAGAACACATGCTCATTTCCCGTAATAACCCATTGGGAGCCCTCGAAGCGAAATATGCGAACCTTCGAACGAGAATTTGGGTCTTGCACTGTTATAGTCCCAGATGCGTTTGAACTGAGCCTTGGAATGGGAACCGTGCGGAGTGGCGCCATGTATTGAGGCGCCCTTTGTATATTATCAGATGCGTCATTACAAGCTGCAAGCTCCTCATTTGATGGAGCAGGCCCCGAAAGCGCAAACTTCGAACAGCGCCTGTCCGTATCGCCAATGTTTGCAAGAAAGATTGCGCCGGCATCGTTGGAGTCGCTCAATTTATCGGTCAGATCGGACTTTCCATAAATATCAACTATTCCATCTCGGTTAGAGTCTGCTCTGATGTCGACCCTGAGGGCAACTGAAAAGCTGCAAGTTGCTATTTCCCTGTTAGGTGCAGTTTGGAAAGCACTGGATGGGCCATACCAATAAGTAACAGGGAGAGAAATCCTTTGGCCATTTTCTTGGTTGAATATAAATATTATAAAGTCAAGTCTGCACAATTCTGAATGATAACATAAATCTCATGGCTGTCTAGCCCTCTTATACCATTTACTCCTGGCCGCGACACGCAAATAGCTCTTCCTACGTATCTCCAGCATTTTGACTCAGCTACTAGAAATGAGACACAATTCTCATTGAAGCCTACGATTTGGTGTTCAATCGCATAACTATCCGGCCTGGGCTGGATGCCTATAAGGCTCATTTCCAACCCGTCGAAACGGATCGGGAAACGAAGATGGCCAAGACTGTGGATAGCCACATGGCAATGCCAAGAGTGATCGACGGGCGGTGCCATCAGCTTGGTCTTGGCCAACATCCTTACCGACTTCGGTAAAAGATCTTCAATCAACCGCGTCATAATCTGACAGCTAAGATAAACTTACTCTCTTCTCCAATTATACTATGTTGACTTGCTAGCCTAAAGTTAAATATCAAAGCCCTGTGGACCGTGAAGGATTCAGGTAGGCTGTGTACCGAAGATGGCGATTTTAAGATAAATATTAAACCAAGGAAGCTTGAATGACTCTCTCATAACCATATTTCCTGTTCTCCTCAAAAGCCGTTGCTATCACTAATTCCAACACAAATACCCTCGTCTCTCTTGCAGCACTGTTTCCCTTCAATCACCCCCTTAAACCAACGTCTGCAATGTCGCAGCCACTTGTCTTTATCCTTGAGGGATTATCCAAAGGGTCCAATGCCACACTTTCTTCACAGAATCTCCAGGGCTTCAAGACCCCATTCTATACTATCCAACCGTCCCCAAGCAAGAAGTCCAACCTCGCTATTACCCGCGCGTCTCCAGACGCATCTCAAGTTGGAATCATACAATTCCACACCCTATCCTCGAAAATGGAGCTCGTCCTTCAATACGAAACAGTCTCCATGCGTCATGATGAACTTACAGGTAGCCGACATGAATTTACCAGCCCCACCTTCAGGGGAGATAAAATGGCATGGAAGGAAGACAGTCTCTTTGGCCACGGAGTTAAACTCGTGAGCCCTGATGGGCAACTGCTGGCACGTTTCCGACGAGTAGATAAGGCCACTGGGACGGGCTCCTTTGAGGTTTTTATCCCGGCCGACGGGGTATTGCTAGATCTTATTCTTGTGAGCGGAATCGCCGCCTCTGAGTATCGGAGGAGGTCAAATATCGAACTTACGTCCGTTGGGGATGTTTTGGGACAGTTTTTGTAGTGCTTCTGGTGAATGGTTTGGCTGGCGCAACCCGGGGAAATGGATAATTGAGTGGGAGGGTGTGTGTGAGAGATTTATCACTGGAAATGTGTTAGTTTGGCAAAAGACATATATTTCGGGGTTTTTCCATCCATTTTTGGACTTTTACCATTGTTGTATTGCTAAAGATTCATGGGTAAAAGGCCATATTTTGATAACAGTTCATGTTTAAGAGGCTGGAGAGTTCAGGTGGCTGCAATGGCTGATCTTGATGGTGGTTGATTGGTCAGTGCGTATGTGTGGTTAATATCTCTCCCTCAATCTTAATTCAACATCAATGGAAGAAGGTCTCCAGTAGATGCTGCACTCAATATCGACTCATATCACTTTTGTAGCCCCGAACGTTGAAAATGGACTTGTCTATTAACTTCTCCAAGTTCTCACTGTCATTTGTTTGCCTCATATCCGCATACCTTATAAAGCTTGTGTGGACGCCACCAAACCCCATTCCGAAGGGCACCGTTATCCCCAGCCTCAAATATTCGCGCAAGACAGTTGTTAGGTTTTGACGCATTTTTAAGCTCTTCCGTTATACAGACATTACCTTCTCCGTATTCCACTGCATTCTGATTCTGTTCTTTCCGTCGCCGCCACAACGCCTCTGCCCGAACGCCGACAATCTATCGCCATCTCTCTTCACCTGGTCTTCGTACAGTGTTCTTTGCTTGGGCACGATCATTGTATTTTGCTCAATCAGACTTCTTGCATTCAGAGAGCTGGATAAAGATTTTACCTTCCACCTGACTGAGCCGAAGCGTCTCAATACGTCTGGTTTGTACTCGATGGTTCAGCATCCATCGTACACGGGAGTCGTTCTATCAAATGCTGCAAACACCATGTTCTTGTATCGGCTCGACGGAATTTCTGCTTGTTTTTTGCCTAGGTGGATAGTTAGACAAGCATGGTGGGTAAATTGGACTCTGTTCTTTGTCACATCTGTGATACATGCATACGGAACAAAGATAAGGGTGAAGAGGGAGGAGGAAATGCTGCATAAAACCTTTGGGCGGGAATGGGAAGACTGGCATGCAAGGACAAAACGGTTTATACCAGGCATTTTTTGAATGGTGGTCGTATGGATGATTATGTTTAGCGAATGGATTTCTACTAACTTCAAATGGTTTGTGTATTGCGGAATGATTATTCAGATGCCAAGATTGAACACCTAGCCACTAATCAAATTCAAGATTCTCTCGTATTCCGGGTATGCAGTTCTAAAATCTAATCTACGTGTGAACTTGTGTGTGTTGTTGGGGAGGGGCAGGGGGTTCAGGACTGTATTGAAGCTATCCAGGAAGGAACGACTGGTTATGTATATTATGTATACCAGTAGCTCCTTCCCAAACTCTCGGAATACACCACAAACTTCCACGGTGTGGCTTCGATTTTGTGCTCTTCAAATTCTTCAATCAGCTGATACCATCACCCCCTTTTCATTACCTATAGTCCATCCCGTTCGGAGTGAATGAGCGGCCTCACGCTGGAAGATTTCTCTCAAGTTTTGGAAGATACCCTATCCACGTACGGCACACTCAGCATTGACTCTTACGTTAGACTGAGCCCTGCTGCCTCCTGTCCATTCCGGATAGGCTGTCTGTTGATTGTTTAGCTGAGGGCAAGTCTCCAACGAGCCAACTCCGTTCCGGCAAGTCATCTCGCGGCTGGTCATCCCCAAGGCAAAACACTCGAGTGGTCTTTCCAAACCTATCCATCCACGCGCCACCTCTCTACATTCTGTTATTCTACAGTCCAATCCTTTGAAAACCACGCGCCCAGTACTCGTCTCTCCATAAGCCAACCCCACTGTAAGCACCTTTCCACCAGGCGCTCCCTCTCAAGTTAACCTCCCGCAGACCGACCTATTAGAGATCAACACCCCAAAACCCAGCCAGCGGCTTATGGCGGCTTCTCCAAATCAGCATTTTTACCGGCCATATCCTAGGGATATGCACTCGATATTCTTGCGTGCCTTTCATTCCCCATGGTCTGGAATTGGACGAGGGCTGGCGCTGGCGATTCATGGCTTTATCTCACTATATATGACAATCACTTTCATGATGGTCGTGGCGTGGCAGGCAAGAACTGAAGGGGCAGTGTCAACGGTGATGCTTAAATTTGAGACAATGGGTTTTCTTTTGCAGGTAGCCTATTCTTGGACATCGTTTGTAAGTTTTGCATGGATTCTTCAAGCATAGTGTGCGATTGTAGAGAAGTATAGGGCTCTGCAAGTATTGAATTGGTATGATGGTATTGCAGCATTGTTTGGGGCGAATTTAATGGATGATAGATTGTGATAGACAGCTAATTATTGAATAGACTTGGGCGCTGATCCATCTTGTGTCTACATGTAATTCCGGCCCAGTGGATCATGGTTTTATGGACAGCGTGAAGATTGCCTTCCGATATCCTTTGACAGACAAGTGGCGCCAACTGTTCAGTATAATTTATACGGGGGCAGTATCTCTCCCGAATATTATCGCTCTAGTTTACTGGACGATCGTGGTTCCTCATGATGTAGTTGATGGTATGCCGACATTATGATGTCCTCAAAATGCGAGGCGACTACTGATATGTTCTGCAGTGGAGGACTTCTTCAGTAACGGCGGCCTTGAATCGTTTTGCATCATCAGCTTGTACTTCATATCGCTGGTCGTTGCTCTCATTGAGGTTTTCTTCTTATCTAGCATCAAGCCAGGGGTATGCTTTTTAACATCTCAAGTCCTCATTTGCGCACCCTGAATTATACCTACTTGACAGAACTGACTTTTCTACAGCCTTTCCTTGTTCATGTCTTCTGGCTCTCGGCCATCGCGGTAGCATACTACTTCTGGGCCTTTCTTGGCCATATTGTGACGGGAAATTACATATATTTCTTCCTGGACCCGGAAAAGATCGGAGAAGAAAATGTTGCTGTTGGATTGATTGCATTTGTCTCTCTGTTAAACATCTGTGAGTCTCCTATCAGCAGAATGGGCCAGTATAACCTGACAGGATAGTTTATGGTGTTGCATATGGCATGTTTGGTGCACGCGATGTTATCACAGGTCCACTGGAAACTTTGAGAAGTTTGAAATTGATACAATAAATTCAGTATCAACAGTCATCACTCTTTGGTGTGACTGGCTTGTAGAGGCTCCTTGGTGGTTTCCGGCGACGGTTCCTGATTGAAATAGAATTGTAAGATTCTGTGCGAGCATCACTGGTCAAGAAAGGTTCACATTCCGTGGCCGGAGAATTATAGATCATCAATAAATAATATTGTTACTCTAGTTTAAATCGGTATTTATTGTGATATTTTGGTGGTGAAAACAGTTCCTTTGTTTGTGACGGGGGGGAGTTATTCGAGGAAATACCATACGTAGAATAAATATACAAAATATGAAGGGTAATATTGATATGTGGTAACGTAACCGGGTCAAATGTGTAGTTGAAAATTCTAATATTGGAATGTGAGGAGTGTTTTATTTTGTTTCCTTGTCCACTTTTGTTGCTCGAAGCTGTGGTATGTTTTGGGTTCACTCTCCAACATCCTTCCAGACATTATCAGCAAACGGTTACTCAGAAAATATTACGAGGACATTCACTGGATGAGTGCCAAATACTACGGAGATCCCATTGATGACATCGAATTTAAACGACTAGTCAACAAGAGGGAGACAAAGAGGGCAAACAAGGCAAGAAAACGAGGGTGGGTACAGTCGACACGAAAAAACATCCAAAACAAGAGAATGGGGGATGAAGAGCCCGAAACTATTGAAAAAATGGTCGGCACTGAGAGTGAAGGAGATGGTGCTGGTGGAATGCTGGGTGATCAAGCCGATGAGGAAGGAGCTTCTCAACCTCGAGATCACATGGTTTTTCAATCTTCTGGTAGTAGACAGCTTCCTATAATGAGCGATGATCGTTTGACAAAACTTCTGGAACAACAAACAGCAACAAAGCCAAACTCCTTTTCTTTCTCTGAAATTAAAACTCAAACCTTTACAATCAAGTCGAACGGCAGTTATCTGCACGACCCACTTATCGGCAGATCACCAAGTGAGTCGCCATTGAAACGGAAGAGCGAGGCAAGCACTCAAAGTCAGACAACGGAACACTACAACATAGATACAGAAGTGACGCCAACAAAATTGCTGTCAAATATGCCGACTAGATTGAACCCGGATACACCCATGGGCCACCGTAACGACCTCCAAATCAGGATAAAGCTGGAAGAGTCGCCAACGCCAGCATCTCTGCTGAAGCGTATACCCCAATATTTGGGACCCAACGATAACCATATGGCTTCCCTGGAAGACTACGAACATGGCTTGGTTCACTTTGTGGAAGTAACGCACGCGAAAAAGAGAAAGAGCGACGAACTGGATTCTGGAAACCCCGAATCCAAATATCCAAAAACGGCGGAAAATATTGGTGATGTTCGCGTTGAGTTGAACTCACATCATGAGCCGGCCGAGTCTAACCAAATCAAAGAATTTGGAAACAGGATTGATCTCCTTGTGAAAGGAAAACAATTGAGCCCAAGAGAGATAGCACAAAAGCAAAATATTGGACGGAAGCAGGGTGTTGCATACAGGTTTTTTCTGCAGCATGTCGCCAATAACCATGACCAATTTCTCTCAAAAGTATGCCCGTTGTTGGAGCATTATGTGCGAGAGGGAACGTGGGACACACTTATCCTTCCGAAACTGAGACTGGAGGCTGATGGGAGATTTGATGAGTTGGTAGCGGCAGACAGATCCGATCAGTTGGCAGTGATGTGCTTACCATAATGAGGGCACATTCGATATTACTCGCGAGTGCGTCTTTAAGTGAAAGAGCATACTCCGCCAGTACCCACCGCAAAGACGGGTGATGTATGAAAACAGAAGTTTTGTTATTCCAGCGCATGCTAATGCGTCAATGCAAAGAAAATATCAACATAAAATGCTAACAATAAATACAAAATATCTCTCAGCCAGCGTTGTCACCCATTAACATGACTATCTACATGTGAACCATCTAAAATCCTCCTCTTTGTTTTAACGCCAGGTGTTGGCAACTGTTGCAGTCTTCACGCAGGATGTTGGAACAGTATACGAGCGGTTGGGGTCAGATTCCCAGGTAATAGCTCCAGAGCTCTGAACGTTGATAAACTTGTACTCAAACGTCGTCCCCGCGGGAATGGTTATAGTTGTCGACCATAACGGGTTAGCAGTCGTGTATGTCGATGCGGACAGTGCAATAGCCTTGCTGGTATCCCAGCTCCCTAGTGCAGCAATGGATCCAACGACTTTGATAGTTTGGCCAACGACTGTAGAGACAACCTCGTTGAAAGTGACATCGACGCTCGTAGCGGTTGTGCAGGACGTGCTTGTTGCGCTGGTGCTAGCGCTGGTAGCGGTGCCGGTGCCTACCGATGTGACTGCCGTGCTGGTTGGTGCGACGCTCGACGACTGGCTGCCGCCTCCGGATCCATTGATGGCAATATCAGCGCATGTGAGGTAGACCTGGCCCGTCTGGAACGAGTTCCAGCGCAGGGACAACAAGGTATGCGCCGAGTTGTAGTCGGGAATCTTGACCTTCTTCGTGACGGTATAACCACCGGCAATGGACGTGTAGCACGAGTTCAGCGCCGCGTTGTCGACACCCTTGCACTTCGTTTGGTCACCGGCGCTGAAACCGTTGCAGGTGAACCAGTCATTGCGGTAGCATGCTTGGCCGGAAGTGCAGTCGGGGTTGTACCCGCAGGACTGGCCGTCGACATCGGTGCAGTCCAGCGTGCCGGCTTGGAAGCAGTCTTCCGCAGCTTGCTTTTCGGCATCGGTGGGGAGGTAGCCAGGGGTCAAGAGCTTGTCGACGAGATCTTGGTCCTGGCAGATGCGGTAGCTGAACATGCCACCATGGTCACCGTTGGCGTCAACGCACCACTGCACTTCAATGGTATCTCCTCCATTGTATGTTGCTACGGGAGCGCTTCCCCAAGTGTTTGCGGGTCCGTTATAATCAATGCTGACGCGAGCATTGTAACCGCAAGGACCGCTTCTTCCTACTGGCGCAGCGGTGAGATCAGGCCAGGCGGAAACGGGCTCGAGGATAGTGCATTCAGGACATGAGTCAAGATTTGCCTGGAAGCAGATCATTAGCGAAATGCTCTCTAGTATAGACAGAAGATCTCTGTAGGAAAGTATCTACTACGTACCTCTACTCCAAGGCTGGTTCGGCTGGGGGGGGTGATCAAGTAGCCATGTCCGTGGACAATGGTAGCTAAACTAAGAGCTGTCAAGGCAGATAGCGTCTTCATTTTGGCACAGTTTTGGCGATCAGCTATGCGAGTCGAAACAAGAGGAGATGGACAATGGACGAGTTAATCTGGGATGTCTAGATCTTCAAGTAGGTTGCCATGTGGGGGAATTCCCCCATTTTATAACCTTCGTAACACCGAAAGGTGGTCGCTGATCCATAACCTGCTTCATCATTCAAAAGAGTCTACCAAGCCGCCGATGGTCTATGGAGCCAGAGTATAAGGCCCGAAACATGCAGAAGTTGGCTCTAGGTTCTAGGACAAAAAGAATAATGGTGTTATCCACAGAGCGTCAGATATTTTGATGTTGTCAGCCGCCAGCCGTCTCAGGGCATTGGGACGCGCCGAGAAGCGTCCGCATAGATTGGATGAAACGATGTTCTCGCTTGTGATGGATGCCGAGGACCTTATTCTGACCCTCACGCACCTATCATATCGCGATATTCAAGGCGCGAATAATTTTGATCCGGCCAGGGGCTATTGTGGCTTTCCATTTACCGCCCGACACCAAATATCACCCACATGTGACGAAATGTCTTGGGTCGCGGGGTTTGTGGGGTTATGATTCGGGTACCCCATGTATATACTTTGAAATAGTCTTCTTGGTCCGATGTAGGCCCGACATACACCTTAACTCTTAACTAGGTGGGCCAACGAACAGTATAGTCCACCAACAACAGCATTTTCCTTCTTCACTAAGGTCTGCAACCTGGCTCTTGACACTATATTTTGAGGGGTCTTATCTTCAAAAGAATACCACTCGGGGTCTTTGCGGGGAAGGTCAGGCAAAGAGCACAGACCATCCCATGATCCAAGACGGGCCGAAGCAAACTCCCCAAAACAACAAAAAATTCCATACTATGTAGAAATGCATTGTGTGGCTTGAGATTAGACTATATTGCAGACCGACAATAGGCCGAATTATGCGTTCCTTGGATATTAGCTCAAGCCCACAATGCGTCACAATGCGGGACAAAACCTATCGTCAATGGCTCAAAGATCATATCAGCAGATCAGGAACAGTTCGCCCCTTGCATGTCAAATCTGGGGAACTTTCGGGAGAGAATTTTGAGGTTGTAAAAGGGCCGCAACCTCAGTCAGATCGGCATTGATAATCCGCTTTTGCCACCGTTCAAAGAGCCGGAGGCTACCAACCCCGGACAATGCCACGAGGCGTGACCAAAAATCAGAGTAATACCGTGAGAGAGTAGAACTTAGCTCACTACTTCAGTTCGGCAACTCTGTGCCATCTGATAAGGGGCGGGGCTGGACTTTCTCCGGTAGAATCCTCGTATTCGCGAGGCGCTTGGTCTTCAAAGAAAGAGGAGTCCGGATACGATAATTGAAGTCTTGGGCACCATTTCACTAATCGTCACAGGGCGAAAGCCACTGCGGCGACAACAGCTCCTGATGTATGGAATAACAGGTAATGGAGTGTATATTTCTTACACAAGATGGCCTTTCCAGCAGCTGCGATAATCTTGGGAGTTACCGCAGGACAGGAATATTCGCAGGCGAAAGCCACCCCGAGTGACGCCTACAGCTGATCAGCCATGCAATAGTACTGTAAGTATTTGAGTGGACATTAATATGCAACAGAAACTTCTCGTTAATCTGTTGAGACTTTTTAGGTATTATCCTAGGGCGACAATAATACATTGGACGAAAACCAAGACGACATCGACAAAATCTGAAGTACGAATAGCGGACCATTGAGGGAATATATACCTACAAGTCAAAGATTTCATATCAACCGCCAAAGCTTTTACGACTGTTGCCTCATGGTGCGCTCTATCTTCCGTATACATTACTAAATGTGGACAAAACGACGACGAGGCTATTTATTTCGCGATATAATAACGTCGAGCAAACAGCAATGTTGAACGTTCTATCAACCACGACAGCTTGGCAGCCTTGCCACGATCTCGTCTATAATTCGGCATCGGCTTGACATTTCTTCATGTGAACCCTCCTACGAAACGTGCGCTCTATAATTACTTTTTCTTTGATTTCTGGTCTTGGAAGCACCGGGCCGGGTGGGTATTTGCCAGAACGCCCGAAACAAGTGATCGGCATAAGGTTTTTCCATTATAATCGCACACTAAGCCTAATTGTGGAACAGTCATTTACGGAGTACGGAGTAAATGTGGGGGAGGCGCCTCTTGGCACTAAATTGTCAATGCTAACTGCCGGCCATCTCCATCTTCAGTTCCGACTCGCCGCGCTTAAATGGTTGAGGGCGCTTCGGAAGTCCTATGCATATATTATGCTGTATTTGAAAACACGATCTTCTTCCAAGAATTACAGCTTTTATAGCTGAAGCAATGGTGCTCCTTCACGGGAGTTGATCAACGAGTTGCCCCACTGTACTATATTGTACCCCACCATAATAAGCCACCCGGCAGAATGGCGGCAATGAACATGAAACTACCTTGCCCAATAACTGAGTTTCATCGCAACACGAAATCAGTCTTCCTCAATCTTCTTTTTGTTCATCATTTCTCGATTCGTGTTATGCCCTGCAGTCTTTCCTATGATATCTCTAGATTGCGGCTCTAGGGCCGCCAAACCGTGCGAATATCTGACAGATTCCTGTTCCTGTCCCCATGTGACTTGGAATTGTTCTAAATCCCTACAGGGTTCATGCTTCCATGCATGCTTCCATACACTGTTAAATTAAAACGAATATGTTTATCCAGAGAGATCTATAGACAGCACGTCTCTTCTAGTTGAGTATAAGAACCATATTCTCTTCCTCCTGAGGGACGCTTTCTGGTACTCGACAGCGCACCCATTCATTACCTTCCCCAGAAACACCGCAGACATGATTCGCACCCTCCCATTCGCTGCCGCTCTCGTCGGCCTTGCGGCCGCCCAAAACCCGGGAACAAACCCCGAAGTCCACCCCAAGCTCGAGACGTGGAAGTGCACGGTGGCCGATGGATGTGTGTCTGCCAACACCGCTGTCGTTATCGATTCTGGGGCCCACTCGATCCATCTACCAAATAGCACCGATGCGTGTACTGGTACGAATTGTGTCATTGAGGGCATTCAGGACTACGAGAGCCATGGTGTCACTACTGAGGGTGGCGTATTGAACTTATTGCAGTTGGTTAACGGGGAGACTGTCAGCCCGCGTGTCTACCTCTTGGAGGAGACTGAGACGACCTATGAAATGCTGCAGCTGACTGGCCAAGAGCTTTCATTTGATGTCGATGTCTCTAAGCTGCCATGTGGCATGAACGGCGCTCTCTACCTCTCAGAGATGGGTGCCGATGGAGGCCAGAGTGAGGCCAACCCCGCTGGAGCTCCATACGGAACCGGATACTGCGACGCGCAGTGCTACACCCAAACCTTCATTGACGGCGAGGTAAGTTCCATTTCTGCGGATACTGAAATATAGTCACTAATACACCACAGGCCAACCCCGACGGACTCGGCTCGTGCTGCAATGAAATGGACATCTGGGAAGCTAACAATGCAGCCACCGCTTACGCCCCTCACCCGTGCAGCGTCGATGGTGTTTACGCCTGCACCGGCGAGGAATGTGAGTCCGAAGGCGTCTGCGACAAGAACGGCTGTGGCTACAACAACTACGCCCTAGGCAACAGCACCTTCTACGGTCCCGGCCTAATCGTTGACACCTCCCGCCCCTTCACCGTCGTCACGCAATTCCCAGCCACCGACGGCATCCTCACCGAGATCCGCCGCCTATACGTTCAGGACGGCAAGGTCATCCAGAACGCACCTATTAACATTGAGGGCCCGGAGCCAGGAGACAGCATGACAGAGGAGTTCTGCGTTGCTACAGGCGCGACGGCGTTTAACCGCCTCAACGGTCTGGAGGGAATGGGCGGCGCGCTGTCGAGGGGTATGGTCCTCATTTTCAGTGTGTGGTGGGATGCTAGTGGCTTCATGAACTGGTTGGATAGCGGCAGTGCAGGGCCATGCAGCGCCACTGAGGGGAACCCAGAGGAGATCGTTAAGGTGGAGGCTAGCCCAGCGGTGACGTTCAGCAACGTCAAGTGGGGTGAGATTGGATCCACGTACTCGGAGGGGAACTAGGATCGGTTCGGATATTAGAATGTAGGGCTTGTACATAAAAAAAGAATTTGTGCCCTCAAAGTGAGCACCTTGGCTGCTGGGATGTAGATTGAATGTGTCAATATTGAATGCTTGAAAGTTTTGTGGCGCGATAAACTTTAAATTTAAATAAATTGATTATTAATTACGAACAGATTAATGACACCCATGAGTAAAATCTAAGTTTCCAAGACAAATTATAGCAGCGTCTTAAAGACATCGCACCCTCCTCTTTATCCTTCGTTGCTTCCCCTTTGTTCTTAAACTGAGCTATTAAACCTCACAACCATCCCTCCATTAGCCGTTCCTTGCATGTCTCCTAACCCCCCCGTTTCGTCATCCCTGTCCATATTATACCTGGAGCCAAAAATCGCATCCATGCCCTTCGCAGTTAATCCCTTCGTTTCCGGCAGAAACAGAGCCACCATTGCTGCTGCAAATGATGTACAGGCAGCAAAGAGGAAGAAAAAGACATTGCCAGAGTCATATGTCCCAGAGTTTAACAACACGGGTGTGAGTCTAGCAATTGCATATTGCATAATCCATTGCACGGCTGTTGTTAGCGACATGGATAACTCTTTCAGCCGCGGCTGGTAGATCTCGCTGCTGTAGACCCAAGGTACACCGTTCCAAGCGAGAGAGAAAGAAACCTGTGGGTGAGCGTTTGCATTGAAGAGGTTGGGAGATAACGCTAGAAGCGAAGTGAGGGAGGGGAACGGAGCGGAAAGTATGACATACTGCGTAGAAGTACACAAATCCCATAGCTACATAGCCTGCTATAGTCTTAGGTTCAGGCGATCCATGCGTAATGGTTAAGAAAGAACCAATGTAAATAAAGGCCAGCACAATACCGGTGCTCGAAACAAGGAGAAGGAACTTTCTTCCAAACCTGTCGATGAAGAAGAACAGGCCTATAAAAGTTCCTACCGTCTTGGCAATGGCGAAGAAACCAGAAAGCATGAGCAGAAAATTCACAGAGGTGAAGCCTATCAGTCGGAAGATAGAGGGGGAGTAGAAGTTTACCCCATTGATCCCAGAGGTGTTGGCGCCCACCATTAGCAGACATCCAATGACGAGACGGTTGAAATTTCCGCGCCAGAGAAGCTCACGGAAGAGATGAAGAGGGAGTACGGTATTTATCTTGCGTGTAGAAGATTGTTCGGGAAGAGAAGATGTAACGAGTGCAATCTCTTCGGCGATATATCGATGTTCGGCTGGCAGACCCCGAATCGAACTCAGGATTGTCCTCGCTTTGTCGGTTTGCCCGCGCTGGATTAGAAATAAGGGGGATTCTGGTAATATAAAAACCACGGCGAAGAGTAATAAGCCAGCGGGGATGATTTGCATCGCAAGCGGGATTTGCCACTGGCGATCCGTCCCATCAACTCCTACGCCGACAAAGTAGTTTGACCAGAACCCACATAGGGACGAGAGCTGGTTATTAATCTCGTATAATCCAACAAGCGAGCCCCGGATCGCGGGAGGCGAGAGTTCGGAGATATACATGGGCACGACGACCGTAACGCAGCCGAGTCCGATGCCGCCTATAAAGCGGCCTGCGTACATGTAGGATAGGTGCCCAGAGGCAAAGACTTGCAAGAGACATCCGAAGGCAAAGAGGAGGGCGCCAAGACCCAGAGAAGGAAGGCGGCCGGAAAGGCGCACGAGAGGAAATATTAGGAGCGAGCCGAGAAGGGCGCCGAGTTGGAGAAGGGAGACTATAGTGGAGGTTATATTTGCGTATTCGGAGGTTGTTGGAGCCGGCAGAGAAAATTTGTTGTGGAAGGATGGGAGGACGATTGTTCCGCCTATTACGCCATTGTTATAGCCAAACATCCATGAGCCTATTGAACTGTGAGTAAAGAGGGGTTGCGATGTAGGACAGAGAAAAAGAGAGATGAATGGATGACCACTTGACTAATGCAGCAGATATTAGTGAGGATGGCTCTCTTGACTGATGCATATCTTGCTCATTAATTCCCTGGTGCAACTAGAGAAGGGGTTTCGCAAGTATATCATTGTATGCGTGCTTCAGATAGTAATAATTGAAACGTCTTGTAAACAAAATAACATATAGAACACACCCATTGTAGCACAGAGCGCAAGTATATAAATGCGTAGGTTATACACCTCCTTCGGCGTAGGCCGATCCTCCTCTGCTCGCCCAAATCCCATGATTTCAATGTCCAAATGTATGGGTAATCTTGCACAACTGCTCTCTCTGAAGATCTAGACTTTTCCCTTCTGTAGAACTCAACAAATTTACAAAACGTGTGCGAATTGAAACGCAACTAAAAGGAGATTGATTCACAATTGTTTCCATTGCAAAGCCAAATAGAGTTAAGGTAACAACGATAATATTAACCAACAAACAAAAACAACAACGGTAATCGACAACAATGGCAGAACCAAGCCTTTCTATACATGTCAACTCTTAGGAATATTCATGTCGAAGCATCCGGTATCGTCGTAAAATACCCCACTGATTTCACTGTACCGCTCTTCTTTCCTCCGTGTACGGACGCTAATGCGGCTATAGTTATATCCGAAATAGGTAGGTGAAGCGCCGGACTGGTGCACTCCGGGGTGTATCACTCACAACCCTCAGCCTTCTACCTCCACTACCGTCTCTAGTTAAGGCTCAAGTTTTATCTCCAGCACCATTCATAGTTATGGCAAAAGAGCTATATTCCTTGGCATTCGCGGAAAGAACGGCATATCCTGCATTAGACCCATATTATGCCCAAGTACTACGCTATAACAAGGCGATAATTACTAACTGGCTCCCTGTCCTTCGTCTCATTCATGAACAGGATTGTACTCCATATGTACAGGTGAAAGTTGTAATACTATGACCGCGAGGAGTCTTCTGAGTATATTCATGTGCTAATTGGGTGGAGTTGCAAAGATGTAAGCCTAGCCAGAGCTGCTTGGTAGACAATTATATTGACTGTGTTCGTTCTCATTTCCCTCGTTGAAATACTCAGGGTTCGGGCTAGAGACGGCCGAAGGATTATGGAGTACTTGTGTAGTGGGGTCAAGACGATGGTCTAGACCGCCATTGTAATTCTGTACGCCAATCTCATCACGCATCTGATGAAGCATCTTCCACGGTGCTTCATAGGTCAGAATCGTTTGGTACAATGATGGTTCTTCGCCGTCCATCTTGCCTTGCTCTACGAAGATATCGAATACCTCACTGACGAGATATCGTAAAAGCTGTGCGTCGCTGTTCTGTGGGTGTCCCTTCAGATAGGTGAGAACGAGCATGCATTGGTGGAGGGGTTGCAATTTTCCTGGGATGAGCCAGTGATAAGGGGAGAAGGCCGGCAATCGCGCAAGGTGCAGATAATTTTTCAAGAACTGGCAACATAGAGACATTTCGCTATAGACTTTGTTAATAAAGGGCGGGGTGTATTTATAGGGATTTGCGGATGAAGAACGTACATACTCCAGAACGTCGAAGTCTGGTCGCCAGGGGCTTGAGTTAGGAACTGCCGATTGAAAAATATTAAGACGTGATTTTTCATTACACAGAGCATAATTCGAGCAAATGCATTTAACACTGTCTCATCGTCTGAATTGTCTTCGTAGAGCCGTTTGTGAATCAAAGGATCTGCCTTCAGTAGCTGGGCTGCGATGTGGCCATGCTCTGGAATGCCACGGGCTTTCAAACGTCCAACTAGAATGTCTATTATCTCTTGGAACTGTTCTAGCTCCGCAGTTAAGTTTGCCATCTCTTCTTTATTAGGTACGCGGTTACCGTAGCACTGTTCCACCACCTTTCTCATCATCCGAGTCATCTCATAGCGGCCAGTAGAGAGCAGCATTGCTGTCGAAGACTGCGGATTCTGGCTAGACCTGCCTACGCTATCTCTCCCGAGGCAGAGACTGGCATCGTGGGATTCCTGGGGTATTTTGGTGGTATAGAACTCCTCGTTGGTAGTGTGCGACAATGAAGTCCCTGAAGTAAGCGTCGCCAGCACTTCAAGATAGATAATATGATACCAAGCCCGTCGTGCAAGCTCGCCCTCTACTTCACCATAGGCCCTGGCTATTACTTCTTCACTGTGTAGCCCAAGTGATATTGCAGCTTGCATCGCCTGAGCGACAAATGCCGGCGCTGTGAGGATCTCGTCTACCTCTGAATCGCACTCGCGAGCTAAAATGGAGGCTATGAGGCCATTCAAGGTTGGGAACTTGGTATACTTGCATAGTGAAAGAGATTCGTCGAGTTTGGTCCTCAGACGTAAGAGCAAGGCCGGAGTGTGACGCACATGTATTGAGGCCCTCGCCAACAACGATGACGAAGCAGCTACAGCTCCACAGTAAAGCACCGACCAAAGCAAACATAGGAAGGAAGCATCGCTCAAATAATTATTCGGCCGAGTTCGGAATTCTTTGTCGTTGTATCGAACCCAAAACGAGTCATACTCTGCTTGCAGGGTAGGACCATGGACCAAAGGCAGTAACGGACGAACGCTGAGTAGGAAGGATTGGATTAAAATATCGCACAGTTTCTTGGAAGGCAGACTTTGTAGAAGGTTTTTAAACCCTGCCCAGCTACTATCGCCAAATTCCTTTGAATAAAGCTGAGCCTGTTGTGCTTGTAGAACACGATCGCAATCAGGTATCTGCTTCAATTTTAGCCACCTGTTTATCTTGTACCTGTTATATCATAGATACCAAGTTCGTAGTCTCTTTCCATGTAACGGGTTTTATACACGATAATAAGGTTTAGATGAGAACTTACACCAGTCCCAGAGAGCGCCCAGAAGCTACTGCCAACATATCGATGCAACGGACCCTGTCCTATGCTCAAGCACCAAGGCAGCCCAGAGCGTTCTTCATTGTCGGATTTCTGCTTCAGAGCTCGTAGAATCTTGGGCGCATTGTCTAGAGGGTCATCAAGAGCCGATTTATTCACGTCTTTGGCCGTATGGGCCCGTCTGTGGCCAAACCCTGTGCCACGGCTCACCTCTAGGCCGCCAGCCAGAGGTTCATAAGAGAATGTTGGTAGATGCATGACAGATGAACCTCCCTGAAATGGAACGTGGCGGTAAGATGGGACAGACGAATGGGAGTAATAGGACGAAATAGAGAGTGGATCGGGATCTATACTAGACGTAGTTGCAAAAATATCATTATGGTCATTCAACAAGAACGATGGGCCTTGCTCTTCCACCGGAAATGGGGCTTCGGTTGTATCGTTGGTCCAATCTACTTCATGGAGAGGTTGTTGTATTGTCCCAGGAAACTCTGTCCCATTAACTATTGGGAGTTGAGACGAGTGTTGGGGGAACAGCGCTGGTAGTGGATCGTTTGTGGCTTCCACAGTCCTGTCTTGTTCATTCTCAGAAGCAATCCTCCGCCTTTTCTGGCTCCGCTGGGTATTGGTGGTTTGAGGAGTGAAGGGCTCATAAACACAGTTATCATTAAACCGTTTGCAATTGATGCACACTGGCCTTTGCTTCTCACACTTGATCTAATATTAAGCATTAGACTAGAGCGACTTGGGCTAACATAGAAGGAGATTTGAGATCAGGGAGAGCTTGCTTGTCAATGTTGTCGTTGCTGGCTATAGAGGAGCTCACCTTTCTTCGCTTGCAAGGTAGACAATTCAGCGATGGGCGCGAACGGGTGATAACGCGACTTTCGCCGCCCATGGCCGGATATTAGTAAGAAGGGACGTTCGACTGGCACAAGTTTTACTGCAGAACCGCGGAGAAGTAGTCCACAACGCGTATCCAGCTTGCAGCCCTCATGTACTCCACAGTAGACCAATGTTCTCGACAAATGTAATGCTTCCAACGGGGTTTGTCAATGAAAAAAAGATGGAACTGGAGAAGATAGTGGGCAGGCCGTTCCGTTGACGTAGAGTAAGATTAGAAAGCACGTGTAAGCTTACATAAGATAGCTAGAAGTGTTGTATATTAAGCTCCTTTATCACGAATATTACCTTGCAATTAGGTCTTATACTTTACAAGTCTTGCGGCACTTGTAAAGACCTATACCTCAGGTAGGGATTCGTTATATAAAATATCACATCTTCTGTTGAGGGTAGACGCAAACCAATAGGTTACCCCTACCCTACCCCTACTGTATACCCCGGAGCGGGATAACTTACCGCCGTGATATACTCCCATTATACCACAGGGTCAATCACCTAGGTGGCTTTGGTGGCAGGTCTCACCTGCGCTGGAAGGTGCAGTGTGCACTAATAACTCCACTAGGCAGGTCGGAACTAAGTTCTGAGTTGAGCAAGACTTGAGTCCTTATCTGAGCCACGACAGGCACCGGGTTTGACGCTCGAAGCTGAGTATTTTGTGCCAGGAATCACGATGACTACAGAACATGGCGTTTTTGGCTCCGATCTATGGCTAACTCCAACCCGTATATATAAACTCCTGTTGGCGTCTGCGCCGCCTTAAACTTTAATATCTCCTTATATCCACGCTTCTCTGAGCCGAGACTGTGGGTCACCTGCAGGATTGATCAGCACCCGGCCGAGAGATTAGCGTTCTTTCTCGGCCGGTACATAGAATAGCCCCACTTCCAGGGCAGGCGCTTTAGCTTGTCCTAGGACAAGATGCGTACGATTTGATTGTAACAATGGTGCAAATGCAACAACCCGCATTTTTTGGCTCAAGCACGTACTACAATTTCGCAGAAACTACCCAGTTATATTCCCTTATTACCTCACAAAGCGACTCACGGGCGGGTGGAATGACGGATTCATATCTATTTCTCCTTACTTAATTACGCCCCAGCTATAAATTCTTCTGACTGGGTTACAAATCTCCTTAGTTATGCTCCAGCCGCAAACCCTAGTTGAGGCCAACTCACATACTTAAACTGGCAATCCGCCTGCTCCATCATGTCCAACTTACTGGTTCAATCTCACTCCACGCCCTAGATCTTCGGCTGCTTCTCTCCCTCGCTGTATGCATCTCTCCTCTTGCCGCTTGAAAGCCATCATATTCAAAGATGGGCCAACCTCAAATCCCACCTACTCCCCCTGGCACTAGCCTGGCTGGCAAGACTATCATAATCACTGGAGGTAACACCGGTATGGGCTTCGAGGCCGCTCGCCAGTTCCTTATACTGAAAGCCTCCACCGTCATTATCACCGTTCGCTCCAAGACTAAAGGCCAAGAGGCTATAGCCGCTCTCAAGGCTAACCTCGAGATGAAGAAAGGCAACCCTGACGCCACGATCCAAGCCTTCGAGCTTGATCTCGACAACTACGAGTCAGGGTTGGCATTTGCCAAGAGGGTAAAGGCCGAGGTCAAGGAACTGGACATCCTCCTATGTAATGGGGGCGTCAACATAATGAATTACCAGAAGAGCAAGAGTGGCCATGAACGCGTCATGCAAGGTACGAACCTGTAATACGCCAATGTATCTAGCCTCAAATGATAGGTTTCATTGAGTCTCGTCACTGGAGGACATTGCTAATCTCAATTCGCAGTGAATTGTTACACTCACTTCCTTATAGCCCTTGAGCTCCTGCCACTTCTTCAAGCTACTGCGGCCATTCGAGGTACTCCATCGCACCTCACAGTCGTTGGATCCGGCACACAGTCCATGCACACGTTGGCTAAGAACCCTATTAAAACCTCGGAGACGGTGTTTGACCATTTTGATAATCAGACCACCTATAGCGGTCTCACTCGCTATTCTGATAGTAAATTAATCGTCAATGCCTTCGTCCGTGCCTTGTCTGGACACGTTTCTTCTTCCGAGGTTATTGTCAATAATGCTTGCCCCGGGCTCGTCGCTACTGGTTTCGGCAAAGACCTGCCTGGCTGGCTAAAGCCGATCATGTTTGTGTACCGCAAGGTATCAGCTAGGGATGTCGAAGAGGGAAGCCGTACATTGGTCTATGCGACTACCGTTGCGGGGCCAGACACTCATGGCAAATTTCTCCGGCACAACAAAAATTTCGAGTAATGTCCCTACCCTTATGATATGGCCAGACTGTTGCTAATATGATACGCAGGGGTGCACCGTTCTTAGAACAGAGTGAAGGTTCTGGCTTCAGCAAAAAACTCTGGGCTGAGATAGTTAAAGAGGCCACGAAGTTCGACCCTGAGCTGGGAAAATATGCCTGAGACACCCTTACTAAACTTTAATTCAATGGGACTATGGGATTATCCAAGCTTATAATTGACTATTTGTGGGGATTAATGTGGAGGGTAAGCAAACGCCGAGGTTACAATGATTTTCCTGTTTTGGCGACCATTCTAAATTCTGTATCTGCAACCCAACATCTAGGGACGATCCCCTGTCATTATAGTCGTTCACACTTAAATCATATTATATCTAACTATTGTTTATCTGCACTAATAATCTTGTCACAATCATAGAAAGTAGAAAAAGAAGTCGTGATTGTTCTTCTGGATGATTGTCGGTCGACGTCACTCCATTGGGTTAGTTTAGGAACGCTCCAGACCAGATGATCCGAAATACAGCTAGTTGTGGCCTTCACCTTCACAACCCCACCATGTCTCCGCATCCAACGTCAGATAGTGCGGTGAGTCGACTTCATCCTCACGACGGTCTATCGCTCCCAAGTCAAATAAATGTACTGCTTGTTAAAGACAGGGGACCAAACCTGATTGAAACACGCTCAATCGGGTTGAGCACGCCAAGAGTGCCACCATGAACCAATATGCTGTACGTAAAGCTGCTCCAGAACGTTTGATGAAAATAGCTAAGTCTTTCACAGTGCGAAGAGTGTCGGAGCAAAAAATATCGATGCTCCAAAACTAGGCCCTCCTGCTCATATTGTGACAGACACGATAAGTTATGTGTCTATTCGAGCAAAGTGATTCGAAGCCCCTTGACTCGCGAGTAGGTCTTGATATCAGCTCTTGTACATCGTGACATGATGATTGACTCCAACAGTTATGTAACATCGCTGGAGAATCGAGTGCAACAGCTTGAAGCCCTGTGCGCAAGGCTCCTTCCTGATGGCGATGTGGAGTCCGCCCTTTTGTCAGTCCCGCCCCTGTCATCACCAGATTTCAACGCGTGGGCCACTGCAGAGCGGGGGGAGACCGCAATGGAAACTACAGCTCCGCCAGCAAAGGATAAAGAGATGCCTTCCGAAGGCACCCCGGATGATCTTCCTATCTTATCTAACGGTTTCGAATGGTCTGAGCGAGATGACGATCCTACAAACTACATTGCAGATGGCATGGCAGCCCTATCCGTGGATCCGCAGGGAGCTGGCTATTTAGGTTTGCCCGCCCCTCCCACCAACTCCCCCCTTCGCTCCCTCCCCTATTTTTTTGGGATTTAGTTAACTGATATTTAACAGGTTCCGCAGCAAATGTATCATTACTTCGTTCATTGAGAAGAAGCGGTTGGAGCGTAGTATCTCCACGGGCAAGCATGAGTGGTCTCTCTGAGAGTTCAGGGTCCCTCTTGCATACCTGGAACGTTCTACTACAGCCATCGAACCATCGGCAATTGAGAACAATGCTCATTGATGCGTACTTTTACCATTATCACCCCGCGTACCCTATTGTCCATGAGGCGACATTTCGGGCCCAGTACAACGAAATACTATCAAAACCCAATTGTAGTGATTGGGATTTACTACGCAACACTATCCTCTGTATAGGAGCTTGGTGCTTAGGACATGATGTATCAGGGACTAAAGATCTTTTCGGGCCAACTTCACAAGGATTTAAGAAATTTACGGCCACTTTCTCATCAGGGAATCTCATTATGGTGCAAGCGTTGATGTTGTGGAGCAATTATAACCAGCGTCGAAATAAGCCAAACACAAGCTGGAACTATCAAGGACTAGCTGTTAGAATGGCACTTAGTCTGGGATTACACAAAGAATTTCCAGCTTGGAACATAAGCCCTTTAGACAGAGAAATTAGGAGAAGGGTGTGGTGGTTTTTGTATATCGTCGATAGTGGTGCTTCGATGACTTTTGGCCGCCCAGTGTTACTCCCGGAGGCAGGTGGTAGCATGGACATTGAGTTATTTCTCAATGTCCACGATGATGTGAGTATATCAGATCTCTGCCATTTGAACACGTTCTCATGATCACTAGTGTCTTACAGCGGCTACGATCGAGGCTCCGGAGGATGCAAATGAGCCTACGATGTATTCAAGTCTTCTCATGCAAACAAAGTTCCATCTCATGGCTAATCCACTTTACACACGAAGGATTGGAAACCCAGACCTGGGAGTGACGGAAGTCATGAGCATGAACTCGAAAATCAGCTCATGGATGCTGACCATACCTCATTATTTCCAAGAGAACGCTAACCTGTCTAATCCCATTGAATCGTTGACGCTCTCACGCTACCGATTCTTCTGGCGTGTACGGAACTTCAGAATGCTACTACTGTGGCCAATTCTTATACATTACACAGAGAAGACTCACAATGTCCCGAATGCGAGGGACAACGAGAAGAACGAGATGGCTCGACAGCTGTGCTTGCAGTATGCGCATGACCAGATCACTTCGATTGACGAATATCTTTTATCTCATATATCAGGAGCTTTTGGAGACTGGTACGCTCTGTATGTATCATGGATCTAAAAGCGAGGAGCGCGACTGACTTTCTTAGGTACTATTTGATACAAGCCAGCCTCATTCCCATCATTGCTATGTTGACTGTCCCGGAATCGCCAGATGCAATAGTATGGACCGCGGATATAGAGACGACAAAGCGAATACTTGGCTCTGTTGTAACACACCAAGATCTTGCTCGCAAGTTTTTAGATATAGTAAACCGCTTCTGGCCATCGATGGATGCTATGATGTCAGGAGAATTTATGGATGGGCAGCAGAGCGAGCTTTTGAATCAGATTTATACTCAATTCACGATGGACAGTAGTGAACCTCAATTTCTATGGCAAGGAATGTATGAGTCAAGGAATTAGGTCGCCACCACCTCATATAGATGGCCAGTGCCGTGACAAAAAGTCACGGTGCATTGTACTCCGGCCAGTTGCACGTCGGAGTGCTCACACGCGGGTGTCTGCAGTCAAAAACTTTAAAGCTACCGCGCCTTACGAAGTACTGCTAAGTTGGTGACCAATTTTTCGTCGTGAAAACCGATAGAATACATTAGTGTGCATGTACGGAGTGCTGTTCTCCGGATGGGATCATTAGCAGTTTTTTCGGTTGAAATTCTGGAGTGGCTCCACTGAATGCCTTATATAACCCTCGACCTCAAAATCAAACAAATTATTTTTATGAAGAACCATTAACTCTGCATCAATAGTAACTTATATTTTGCCCATTGCAACATAAGTCCGCATATAATTTGCGATGCAACTCGACTCAATCATCACCCCACCGAAATATGTCATCGCTTCGATCCTGGCCTCATTTGGGGCCATTGTTTTTGGGTACAATCAAATTCTCAGCACATGATGCACTCGTACTAATTTTTGATAGATATGATACTGGAATTATAGGTCCAGTAACCGTAATGGATCAGTTTGCAAGCAGTTTTGGTGATTTCTCGGAGACTGCGCATGGTGCCATAGTCTCAGCAATTCTGATTCCCGCTGCCATTACAGCCCTCTTTGGTGGCCATCTCGCTGATTCTTTCGGGCGAGTGAAGGCCATCGGGTTGGGAGCTGCCATCTTTGGCGTAGGAGCAGCGCTTGAAGCTGGAGCTACACACATTGCAATGTTCGTTGTTGGACGTGGCCTTGCTGGCGTGGGAGAAGGGTTTTTCTTGAGCACGATATCAGTGTACGTTTTCCTAAGTTCCTGAACGGAATAGGTCTTCTAACGTGACCAGTTATGTGACTGAAATTAGTCCTCCACGTATTCGTGGCCTTATGGGTGGCATCCCACAGTTTTTTATCTCCTTTGGCCTCTGCGCAGGGTACTTCGTGTGTTATGGCAGCGCCAACATCGTCTCGTCACTCTCTTGGCGTCTGCCTTTTGCCATCCAGTCCTTTGTTGCATTTATCTTCCTAGTCGTCACATTTGCACTTCCAGAATCACCTCGCTGGCTTACGTCCATGGGACGTAAGCCAGAAGCAGCGGAGAACTGGGAGAAACTGGAAGTCTTGCCTGAAGATCGCGAGGCAATAATTGAGGAGACAGAGTTGACTGTCCATCGCACAGTCTCTCGCCCGACCTCCGTTATTGTGAAGAGCAAAATCAATACTCTCTTTGCTGTCTTTTCCCCCACGGCGTGGAGGAGCACAACACTTGGTATCTTTCTCAACGCCGTCCAGCAGCTCTCCGGCATCGACGGCGTGCTCTACTACGCACCCACCCTTTTTCTTAATGCTGGACTCTCATCTTCCAAGGCCTCCTTCCTAGCTTCTGGCGTCTCAGCTCTTTTGATTTTCGCAACCACTATTCCCGGTTTCTTGCTCGCAGACCATTGGAATCGCAAGACAAATATCTTAACGGGAGGTAGCATTCAAGCTATGTGTATGATTATCATCGGTGCGCTCTATGCTTCTGGTCAAGTCTCACCTGGCAGCGCCGGCGCTTGGACCGTGATCGTGCTTATCTACGTCTTCACCATCGGTTTCTCTGGGACCTGGGCAGTCGTCATCCGCATCGTTACTTCTGAGGTCCAACCAGCGGCCACGAGAGCAGCTGCGACTAGTTTGGCGCAAGCGACAAATTGGTTTGTAAATTTTGTCATTGCTCTTACTACCCCTTTATTTCTAGCTCGGAGTGCCAGTGGTGTATATTTTATGTTTGGAGTTAGTAGTGTTATTGCAATCATAGTTTGCGTGTTGTGGATGCCAGAGACAAGGGGTAGGAGCCTTGAGGATATCGAGGGGAACGTTGATGGAAACAAGAGAGGACCTGAAACAGGGGAAAGGGTCTGAGTTAGGGTTGAAACTTTTCTAGTCGCCTGTCATTCCGCCATTGCTTCCGAGAGACCATGCCTAAACATAGCTATCCTATATATATCATGGCACTTAAATATTAATCTTTAATTAATCAACAACGCACTTCTTTCATAAAAATTTAGGGCCTCTCAAGCTAACTTCAACTTCAAAGTCTTAATCTCAATATCCACAATCTCCCCCAAATTCTCCTTCAACGACGGCGCCAACGGACTCCATCCCAAAGATCGTAGCCGCGTCGCCCTACTCCGTGCATTTCCACCCCACAACAACGGCGCCCACGGGTGAAGTGCTGCCACCGCCTCAACCGTTAACTGCTCCACATCAGCCCCCACTTTGATCCCGCGTTCAGCCACCACTTTCGCAATATCGCGCCCAACCTCAGCCCATGAGTGCTCGCCTGCTTCAACAAAGTAGTAGCCTTCGGGTCCCCAGGTTGCGGCCCCGCCGGCTGGCTTCAACGCTTCTTCAACGAGAAGGCCGAAGGCGGCGGAGACGTCGGATATGTGGATATCTGAGGTATTTGTTAGTAGAAATTGTTGAAATTAGGGTGATGGGGGCTTACGGTCCCAGATGTTGTTGCCGGCGCCGACAGCAAAGGGACGGCCACGCTTAAGGGTCTCTTCAACAAGGACGGGCACTTGAACGCTACGATTATTAATGGGGCCCCTTCCGACGCCGTAGATCACACAGGGCGCTACGATAGCCGTGGGGATACTTAAATCGCCACCCAACGTAATAACAGCGGCGTCGGTGTCGCGGTGGACGTGCGTACTATCAAAGGACGTGATCTCGAGGATATCTGCGACGTCATCGTAGATTTTTGGGGATGGGTTACCAAATCCACTGGAGACATCATGTAGGATTCCGGTGCCAGAGATATGGATATAGCTGCCTTTTTTTCCTTGAGATAAACCTTCAATGAGCGCCTTAGCTGCTAGGGTGTGGTCTGAAGATGCCAGTTCTAAATATTTGTAAGTTTTTGCAATATGGTAAATTTTATATCACGGGGCTCATGACATACGCAGAACTACATCTGCTTGTTTTCCTTGCTCAACCAAGAGATCATAATTGTCTAGGTCTCCAAAAACTGCCTTGATGGCAGGCCAAGTATCCCGGATTATCTCAGCTTGGTGCTTGGTGCGGACTAGAGCGACGACTTGGTACTCGGGATGCTTCTTGATCAAGTCAGTGACAACGTGACCGCCAATATATCCCGAAACACCTGTTACAAAAATTGTTGGAGGCATAATAATTGTGGTTGTAACGTGTAGAATTCGATGTGATAAATGATTCTGTGGGCGGATGTGGCTGTGAGTTTAAAAAATGCACAGAACATCAAGTAGTTTTATAGTTAAGAGGGATCAAGGCTTCTCCCATAAAATAATGACTCACAATAGCTCATATGAATTAGATCTTTCTGTAATCATACCCAAGAGTCGCGATACATTCGACATCTTGAAGTCTCCTTGGCGTTGATGTTCTCCAGCTTGTTTGGCATGCCATATAACGGACGAAAGTTGGGCCGACGGTGTCAAGTTACCCCATGGAAGCTTGTCGTGTGGAGAAGTCTTCATTTGTCGATGCGAAGGTAACCTTTGGGGCTCCTTCAAAATCCACTCGGGGTACTTGTCATTGGTCGTATTGCGGCGGCTTTTACTTTCGCCCCGACAAATTAATGGTGAGTATTGTTAGTTTTGTGACTCCCCGAAGCGCACGGCGTAGCAACAGGATTCCAAGACCGGGTAGCAACGACAACGGAGAGAAAGGCGCGGAGAGATTATCGAACTTCCTACAAACATGTCAATCATGTAGGAATACATGTAATTTACTGTGTGAATATACATACAGCGATGATATTGCCACAATTTGACATTTTCTGCGGCGGGATAACTCACCCCCGAGAGTACTCAGGCAATCTTCACCTCCAACTGATACTATCAGGTCTACCCGAGCGCCGTTTCTATCCTACTGAGTTATGAAAACCCGTCGTCCATCTTTCCCACAAGCCGCTATTATAATAACCATGATTCATCTCGGAAAACGGAACATAATAATACTCCTATTGCAGGACCTGACATCGAAAGCCAACCTTGTATACAAATCCATCGCCAAAGTCACTCCGGGTTTCTCAACCCACATAAAGTTTGAAGCTGTATTTCCAATTCGAGAAGACCAAATATTCAATGCCTTAACCTCGTCGCACAGTAGCTTTAGAAGTCATGATTCCACCTCCGCAAATGCCATGTTGCTCATATCCGAGTTCTCTCGATGGCAGACGGCAGGTGTAGTACAGTATAACACATCTTTTCCACTCAAGACACAAAACGCTTCTAAGGCAATGTAGGAAAAAGAGTTATTATAATCACTAGGGGGGCCAAATTATGGTACTGCAATATACCAAAATTTATGCAGTACAGGAGGTTACTGTCCGATACCTTATTCAGCAGTGTCCCAATAAGAAAGCATTCTACAGTACCCCACAATTATTACAAGAGCAAGCTATGCCTATGACCACTACTAACAGCAATTGCACATCATGTGCAATGCCATATGAATTAACTCTTACTACATATTTTATAAAAGGTGGCCAGAACCGCGTTCTCGCAAGGATGGTAAATGTCTGTGTCAGAGCCGTGCTTAAAATATTGCTTTTTGCCCGTAGACTGTGGGTAGTGAGACAGTATTGTGCGACTTTCAAGGGCGATGGACCAATAATTTCTCCTTTCGTCGATTTTTTATTTAGGTTTCACATTAATAACGGCAACGGCGATGAGTGGAATCTAATTAGAAACTACGGTCTTGGTAATTCCTTGTAGTTTTGGGGTCTGGGATGACTCCTGTACATTACGGGTTATCCTCCTTGTGAGGCCTCTCTACCAAGGAATATAAAGTATATCACCATTTCCATTTGCATGAATTCCAATTTCTCTTATCAAAACTTAAAGTTATACTTAACCTTATGATGTATCTTGAAAAGGACACCGAGAGCGGACAGTCATCTGCCGACGCAAGGGTGCGCCCAAGCTCCATAGCTATCCGACCCGATGGTGGCCTTGAAGCATGGATGGTTGTAGTTGGTGCATGGGGCTCGTCATTTTGCAGCTGGGGCTGGATCAACAGTAAGTTTCTCTTCCAAAATGGAATGGCTGAGACTAATAACGAACAGGTGTGGGAGTCTTCCAAGAATACTATGAAAAAAACATTCTCAAGGAGTACTCTCCCAGCAAAGTATCTTGGATCCTATGTTTGGAAGCCTTTTTCTTGCTAGCCCTTGTAGGTACTCTAATTGCGTATATTATTAGACTAAAAGCTAATAACCACGTTGACGCCACTTATTGGGAAGCTCTTTGACAGATATGGGCCTCGTTGGCTGTTGCTGATCGGAACGTTTCTCCATGTCTTTGGCCTGCTGATGACATCCATATCAACCAAATACTACCAGTTATTGTTGTCCCAAGGAATATGCAGTGCAATTGGGGCAAGCCTCATTTTTCTACCACGTTAGTTTCATCGTTTTCCACAACCTATCTGGTCGTGCTGACATTTTGACCAGCGCTCAACTGTATCGTGGGCTACTTTGACAAGCGCCGCTCTACTGCCTTTGGAATCGTGGCCACAGGATCGAGTGCTGGGGGAGTGGTTTTCCCAATCATGTTAAGCAGGTTGATTGATGACATAGGCTTTCCATGGGCTATGCGAGCAACATCACTGCTTATTTTAGTGGTACTCACGACGACCAACCTAACAGTCAAATCAAGAATCCCTCCAAATCCAAGTCCATTCTCGGCCAAGGAGTATCTCATCCCCTTCAGGAGGATTTCCTTCTCGCTCATATCTTTTGGTAACATTTTGTTCGCGTTTGGATCATTTGTTCCAATGGCATACTTGGTCGTCCAAGCAGTTTCCACAGGGATGGACAAGCGTCTCGCACAGTATTTAGTTGCAATTGTTAATGGATCAAGGTAGGCATCTCGTCGCTATGTAGTGCACTACATTCTAACACCCCGCAGTATGGCTGGTCGCATAGGTGTTGGAGTTCTTGGTGATATATACGGACCATTCAATGCCTGGATAGCCGTCACATATGCGGCCGGTATTCTCGTTCTCTCGCTTTGGATACCCGCAACAAATGACGCATCCATCATCGCCTTCGCGTCCCTCTTCGGAATCTGCTTTGGAGCGTATGCAGCCATTCAGCCTGCCCTAATAGCACAAATCAGTCCCATCGAAGATATCGGGATCTGCACCGGCCTGTATTTTGCAGTCGCCTCCTTTTCACAACTGGTGAGTGGCCCTATCGCCGGTCACACGCTGGAAACCTCAGACAGCTCCTATCTTGGAATGAAGCTTATGGCTGGTATTCTTTGCCTGGCAGGTGCAACTTTTGTGCTGGGGGCTAAACTTTATGCGACAGGCTACAAGCCGCTGGCAAAGTTTTAGCTCCTCCAATCTGTATGGCATGAAGGGGGATTTGTAGGCTTGACGGCGCCCCGAGTGGCTTCCCTTGGCGTTGTACAAATTAGACGGGTGTAGAACAATATTTACTTTCTAGTACATGTTGACATTCCTTGTGACTGATATACGCTGATAAGGTCTGCAAATTCGTCGAATTGTGCTCATTTATTCGATGATTGACATCAACGAATATATATCCAGATGCCTTCCCAAGATATACTTCCTGTCCCATTCGCCCATATGGATATGGAGGGGAAGTTTAAATTTAGGTACTGCTACAACAATAACGTGGTTGCACGCATATTTCCAACCATGACCTCATGTGGAGTAGGACAAATATGGATGCATCCTTATTTGGGTCTATCCACCACATTCTCGGTCTATTTCTCGTCCTGACAGTAGCACAGCGGCCAACATGTATGTTTCAGCTATACTATTCGGCGATTTTGCAGATGGATATGCCAGGGCCAATCACGGCTTATACCCAGAACTGCTGTTGAATACGAGTAGGTCCGACGTTACAGTAGCGAACATGGAACAATCCAGCTGCGAATAATAATGGAGAACAAGTTTACTCCGATTTGTTAAGATACGGATTGTTGCTGCGGGTTAGCTTTGTTACATTCTAGATCCCTCCTATTGAGATTTATTCATCACGTTCTCCCAATCTCCGCACTATCGTATATCCATGATCGATCGGGGCTCTGCCAATCCTTGATACCCCCAAAATGTTATTATGTAATTATTTGTGGTTCATTAATATCCTACTATGCAATGTTACTTGATATAAACCAAATATTCGATCAAATCGCCGAGTCCGACCGATCTCTCCGTGGAGTCGCCTGGTCAGGAGACATTGTCCGTGGCCAAGGTACCACTTCTTCGCCTTCAGGGGCAATATATGATGGGACGGGCTTCCGCCGAGGTCTCGACGCTGTGCTTATATCTGTGTCCCTACGCGAAATCGGCCCTATGCTTTGGTCCGTGTCCCTTCTAACAAAGGCACCCATGCTTTGATCAGAATCCCTTCTCGCAGAAAAAGACCCGAAGCTTTGATCCGTGTCTCTCCGCGCATATCCTGACCTCCTATCCAGAGCAGCTTCGGGTGGCGGAACCTGGTGCGGTGAAACCATAGAAGGTGGTGAAGACGGGCCAGATCCTACTCGCTGGAACCCAGGCCGCTGCATTGCACTCTGCGGCATGGCAGGTGGGTAAGATGGGTCGTATGCCACCGACGTCCGGGCGCCTGCCATATGAGGTGGCGTGGTGGGCCTATCGTATAGCGCATCCTCAGATCCTCCCATTCCGCCGGTCAGTGTCGAAGCAGTCCTGCTTTCCTCATGCAAATGCTGCAGTTTCGACATCTCCGTCCCCATCATAGGCAGCCCGGGCGCGTCATTCAAGCTTTCATACGCACCCCTCTGTTTTAACACGCTCTCATACACACCCCTCTTTCTCAGCGCGCGCGTGCGTACCCTGTCTATTGCGGTTTTGCCTTGCGATTCAGGGGTCTCATGCTCGCCGTTTAGTTTCTCACGCTCGCGGTCGCGCCAGCACATGCGACAAGGACAGAACGGCTTCCCACCCGGCACCCTTTTCTCCTCTTCTTCCCATACGCGCTGGAGCTCGTCTCCACGCATTTGAGACTGGTAGACTGTGTCTTTCCACCATACAGCAAAGAGTCTCATGTTGGTCTTACCTGTCCAGATTGCGCGCCTCGTGCTGTGCCAGCCATGGATGAACGGGCTGCCGAGCTCTTTAAAAAAGGCCTTGATCTGCTCACGAACGCTCATTTCCTTGTCCTTTGCAAAGATGGATTGGCGTTCTTTCTTGGCATATTTGACGACTCGCCAGGCTGCTCGCAGGAAGACAAGTATGGCGTTTAGCCAGGCCTTACTGTACCGGTCAATAACGGCGGCAATGATAACGAGTGTGGCGCCGACCCAGGTGCCCCATGCCCCTATGGCGTCGCTGTGTTCGCTGTGAGGAAATGCCTGTATAAAAATCTCGCCTGATATGACGCTGGTTATAAAGACGACGGGGCATATGACACTGAGGAATATGGCGGAAAGGTAGAATAGCGCCGCAATCGTTTTGGCAATGTGGTAGCGTATTTTTTTCCACTTAGTTTCTTCCATATCTTTGTCCTCCAAGCCGTACTTTTTGAGCAGTTCATCCTCACGCTCGCCTTCAAATAGTACCTTTATCCACAGCCTGAGATCAGCATTGCAAACACGGAAAATCGCGTTGCGGACTTCGCTTTGGCTGTAGTAACTTTCCAAAACTCCGATGGCCCCATTTATTGTTATGTACACGAGCGCAAACAAATTAACAATGAAAAGCCTTCCAAAACTATCCGTTGATGCGGCTTTATTAGCATCTGTGAGCAACCAAGGCACCATATTTTCGTCGGAGCGCATACGAGCGGCAGGGCTCTGCGTCCCGCAAAAGTCAATGCAGTCACATTTGTTATAATAGTCCACGGATATACCGCCTTTCTGCGGCTGAAGGCAGTCATCATTCCTCAAGCACAAGGCAAATGAGGGGACCGTGTTCAAGCCCATCGTGCCCCCACTGGTAACACCGAGTCCACGCATCATGATACCCAAACACGTCGCTAACGCGATAAATATCAGGGCCCCCCAGCAGACAATGACGGCCTGAGCATGGTGCTTGCGCACCGAGCTTGACCACATGAGAATAGGTGTGAGCATGATGCCCGAAGCGGTGAGAATGGGGAATATTCCCAGAAGGTCTATCTCCATGTAGTCCTTCGTAGAGTCACCGTCCCAGTACCCCGGATCGAGGAAACGGAAGGATCCCACGAGGGCAAAGAGGTGCACCGCCGAGACGGCAGCGTAGGTCATGGCTGTACCGAGCGCGGCCACGGAGATCCAAACATGCCGGCGGAAGATGAGCGAGAAGACGATGAGGACGTAGAAGAGGGCGCGCGAGAGCGTGTTGTATTGCCCACTGATAGGGTATACACAATTGACAAACATCTGAGCGCGGCCGGGGTCGAATATAGATTCTGTGAGCGCAAAGGCGCTATCCAAGACAGGGTCAATGGCGGCATGGAATGTGATAGCCGCATTATTGTTTTCGTAGAGGGTAAGGCTGAGTCCCTGGTCGTACTCATTTCCAGGATAGGCGGTGAAGTCCCAATCGACTTGACTGGAGAGCGGACCAGTTCTCCATCCATACTGGTACAATACCGATTCATTCACGGGGATAGCCATTGTTGCAGCCACGAAGAGCCGGAGAGGACGAGCCAACAAATCTTACGGGAGAGACGTGTTTATAAGCTTAATCATACCCCAAGCAATCTCTACATATATCGGCCAACAAAATAATCAACTAATCAAGACCTACCTTGCTCACCGGTCCAAGCTAACCAGCCCATCAGGGCTAGATGAGGCTAGATGGGGTTGAATCTATTTTCATACCCTTCAAAAACGACGAGTTCCGAGGAGGTCGTAGCGTCAAGGCTAGGCGGCACTGCCCATATGCCAAAATTAACAGACTCAGCCGTAAGCGCTAGTCCAATAATGGCACCCGAAGGAATTTAAATGTGGTGGGGGAGGATGGAAACTGTCCACTAACAATCCATCATTTCCTTGACTACTCACACGCCTTCAGTCCAGGGCCTTTCAGGACGGACCACACCTATCAACTCAACTCTAAAACAATATTGACGGATTTTAGGGATTTAAGGGCATCCAAGTGGTGGGATTCGCGTGTCTGACCCAGTCTGGGCCGACATATCCGCTTGGTGACAGCCTGGTGGAGGCTGATATTGCAGTTTTTGCGCCAATTCCACAAGACGCGAAATGGCGATTGCGACACAGTCGCGTTGAAGGGAGCTGCGTTTGTCAGGGAACTTGTCCTATTCTCCTCCACTTTTTCCAAGTGCGGGCCGCTTCAGCCCATATGCCGTGCTACTTCCGCGGCCCTCCCAGGGAATTCAGGCACCGTTCTTATCTTCGCTCTTGCTACCGACACGCAATGAAGCCATCACATGGTCGCAGTACTCATCCATAGCTCGGCATCGTCGTTGCTGTGTTGCAACTTGGTTCTTGTCTCGCGCCGGATATTGTGATGTGCTTGACGCATTCACACTGGGAGGCAGCTGCGCGGGCGATGCGTGAAATAAGATGGCGTGTAACAATGTGACACCCATGCGAGGCTGTTGACAAGGAACCTTGTTCAGAAAGTGCCTCAAATAGACATGCGGTCTTGTATTTCGTGCATATTCCTGAAAGGAGTTTGGCTTGCACACAAATCTTCAAAGGTATGCATGATCTATTCTTGTAGTTAGCGCATCAGTTTCCCAAACCGCCAGGACCCAGTCTTGTATTCGCGGGGAAGGAGTTTGGTCTGACTGATTCGATGGTTCCTGCCGATAATTTGTAATTAGTTCACAACCTGCGGCGTCGTCGCATTTCGAGTCAGTTTGTTCCGGGCGCGTTGGAACGATTTATTTCCAAAGACAATAGATACTAATCGTAATTGTAGGTAACTTGAGAGTCACCACTAATTTGCCCGTTTATTATACAAGTGGCTACATTATCACTAAGAACACAGCCATTAAATAGTAACGACAGAACAGCTACAAACTCGATTCTCTACTACAGCAACCAAATTACTTACACCCGTTCCACACACAGCACAACAAAAACCGCAGTTCAACCCAAAAGTCCGATTATTAATCACTGATCTACAGCACAAATTAGCATCGCGTTCAGCCACCCCTAAGATTAAACAAACCTCAATAATCACCGGTCCCGCCGCTGTCGTATCATCTGAAACCGTCTCCTTACAGCTCGTCAACACCGCATAAGACTGGCCACTAAATCCCTTTGGGATCGTGACCTCGAAGCCCCCCTCGACTGGGGTCGCAGTAACAAATGTTGGTCCAGTCACTGAAATGAACGCAGCATACACCGTCGCAACGCCCTGTGCGGCCTTGAGAGTGTACCCTGGAGTGAGCAGTTTAACTTTGCTCCCTGCCTTCACTGTGCCGGCCGCGGGATCGAGCTGCAGGGTCGGGAAGGCCTTAACGGGCAACTTCGCGTTTGTCGTAGGGCAGCTGGTGATGAAGCCTGCGGCCAGGGTATACACCTCGTCGAGGGTAAGGGGTGTGTCGAAGGGTGCTGGGAAAGATGTCTGCTTGATCCCGGACCTGATGTAGGAAGAGTGTCTCGCTTCAACAGTGAGGATTGAGCCGGCGGCTGTGAGGTAGGATTTGCTCATTATGTCCGCTGCGGCACCGAGGTAGGCGGAGACTCCGACGCCTTCGAGGACTGAAGCGGTGGCGATGAAAGTTTTCACATCCGTGAGAGGGAAATTGTAGGTGCATGCTTCGACGGGCTTGGCTCCAGCGGCTGGGAGTGGTTAGTCTGCGAAGTTTCCCAAGAAATAAGGACAGGATAAGAGAAGTTAGAAGGCCAGGTAAGAATGGCAACGAACCGGTCAGCCCTGAGGTGAGGAATTTGACATGTTCTGTCTCATCACTCGATACTTTCTGGATGTTGGCATAGAAGGTCGCATCGAAGCCGGCTGCGGCAAACTGGGCTGCAGTGAATTTTTCGAGTCCTTGGCGGTAAAAGTTGTCCTCAAGGTGCTCAAGGGTCAGAGCATACTGTAGGATGTCGGCTGGTAATAGGTTAGGAGTTAATAATGGTGGTTGTGGGGTTGGGTTGATTTTTACTAACCATCTGTTGGGCCAGCTCTCTTTGCGAGGGGGGAGGCAGAAACGATGCCTGCTGCGGCGAGGGCAACGATAGATTGGGAGAACTTCATGATAAGGGAAGATAGTGCAGCAAATTTATGTGGTAGTAGGTATGGCGGTAGGAGATCGACGAAGAATGCGGCGCCGGGTACTGTTTATAACAAGTGAATGAGAATGGAAGCCTGCTCAAAGCCTTACTCCTATCCTACGTAATTCTACTATGGCCAACGTCTTTTCCATGCGAATCTCTCATAACAGCACTCCCAACACTCGCGGCTCAGCCCCCATCCGTTCCGATGACAGCTGGTTTCAATTGACGATCACCTACCCATGTCTATTTCCCCGGAAACAAACCGTCCCATTTCAGCAAGACCAAAACAAGGCACCAGCTTCCAATTCGCCACTTCCGTAGTAAGCTTGTCCGTAACAAGAAAAGGCTTTCCTCATTCAGACACAGCAATTCAACACTTTGGACGAAATATACTGGCACCATGAACTTCCGAGAAGCTTAGCTCTCACCCAAAACGATAAGATCGCCCTCTCGGATCTTCCCTCACCCGGCTCAAACAGCACTAAATGCGGGAGTAACCACGCTAAGTACTAAAACATTGCTAGGAACTGTCATTTCAACGCTTGTTCTACCTTAAAACTCGGCAGCCGGGTCCAGGGATGGAGGTATTGGATGACCTGGGAAGAATGATGACTGATATGTCAGTAGGAGGTCTTTTAGGTCGGTTACGCTCATATCATAGATAGAGACAAGATCTTCGGCCGGATGTTTCAATCACCGAAACAACTCTCATCGATATATTGAATATTTAGATGATAGATTGGTAAGCTCGCGCCAACGCCATATGCGGAGTGTGAAGGCGAAGGGGGGAGGTAGCACGCACGGGTACCTGAATTCCCGAGATATCCTCCCTAGAGGCACGAGCAGTGCGAAAAGCGAGGCAGAACTTATGTTAGAAACAAGACAAGGGCAGTCGATAACAACGCCAACTGATGGGCTGGGATCCAAAGCAGATCCAAAAATTCAGTACAGTATAAGGCCCGAGCCCTCCCGTCTCCTACATCAGTAAACCACGCACGACGAACTCTCTATGCACCCTCGATTCCACTACATCACCAAATCCCCTGAACAGCCAACAACCCAAGTCAACAAACCGCAGCCATGAAACTCGCCATCCTCGCGGCCCTCCTCTCTGGTATCTCCCCCTTGACGAGCCCAGCCCCTATGAAAACATCACAAAGATAAACATGCTAACCCATCCAATAGCCCTCCAACTCACTGCCCTCGCTGAATCAACAATAACATGTTCAACCTGTCCATCATCCATCCCTGCAGCCCCAGACATTGTAACGCGCACTGATGTTCCAACGACGCCTTGCTCGGCGGCTTTGTTGACTGCCGTATCTGGTTCTTCGACTGGGGGAGCGGGCGGTAGTGAAGGAGGGGGAGGAGGAGGCGCAAATGCGACTGAGACTGCGCAGCCGACACCTATTCCTAATGTTGGGGGGAAGGTGGCGGGGAGTGCTGGGGGGGCGGTGGTGTCGGGTGTTGTTGCTGCATTCATTTTGTGGGGTTGGTGACGGTAAATGAGGATGTGGTCGGGTGGACGCTGAGTGATTGAGGAAATAAAGGGCGTGATATCTTACTGGAGGGTTTATTAATGACTTGTTGAGAAAGGGGTTGGTTTTGTGGAGGTGTACCATACCATTTCATAAGTTCCGCAGTGTGGCGGCGACAGCGGGTCCATGCTGGCTATATATGTTTTTTGAGGGGGTTATGTCCTTTGACTGAGTGGAACTGCGACTCTTCACTTGTATTCTGCTCTGTAAAAGCTTTGCTCGCAATGCGTACTTTGTGGTTTCCGGTTTCATGGTTGACAGAATGTTACTCTAAATCGCATACTGAGATTTGCAACCCTCATACATATAGTTTCCCAGGTATGGACTTTGGACCCATGTGCTAGGTTTTTCGAGGTTGCGTCACACCTTAAGTTGATCTAGTTGTGCTAGAACGTTGTAAGGAGGCCCCACTCAGCTCCAAGCCCTCGAATTGGATTTCGAGGCCAGATGTGCTAGAATTGCATGTGGACGGCTCACTCAGCTCCAGGTCCTCTAGTAGAATTTTGAGATAGTTCACGTATACTATCGTATTAGGGTGGTCCTTGCCAAAGCGTTTCTCTTGTAGGTGAATTACCTCATGGAATAATGGAATAGCCTCATCGTACATACCATGCCTTTCTAACAGAGCTGCAAAGTTGCCCATGCTAGTCACTGTAATAGGATGGTCCCTGCCGAGAACCTTCTCTTGTAGGTGAACCACCAGGCGATACATTGACATAGCCTCATTGTGCTTGCCTTGCTTCTCCAGAACTACTGCAAGGTTACCAATGCTTATTAGTGTATTAGGGTGGTCCTTGCCAATGACCTCCTCTTGTATTTGAAGCGTTTTTTGGATTATTTGTTGGGCCTCGTCGTATTTATCCTGCGCTTGTAAAACAGCTCCAAGGCCAGTCATGGTTATCAGTGTATCAGGATGGTCCTTGCCTAAAACCTTCTCTTGTAGCTGAAGCGTCTCTTGGTATTTTTGTTGAGCTTGGTCATACTTGCCCTCTCTCCGTAGGTCTGATGCAAGGCTACTTATGCTTTGCAGTGTATCAGGGTGGTCCTTGCCTAGGACCTTCTCTTGTAGCTGGATCGTCTGTTGGAGTAGTCTAGAAGCCTCATCGTACTTACCCTGTCTCTCTAGGACTGCTGCAAGTTTTTTCATGGTGTCCAGTGTATTGGGGTGCTCTCTGCCAAAAAACTTCTCTCGGAACTGAAGCGTAAGTTGCAATAATTTCTCAGATTCGTCATACTTGCCATAATTTCCCAGAACTGTTGCAAGGTTGCTCATGCTGCGCAGTGTACTAGGATGTTCGCTGCCAAGAACTTTTGACCTCCATCTGAAGGCCTGTAGGGCCATTTGTTCAGCTAGTTTATAGCGACCTATTCTACTGAAAAAAACTGCAAAATTGGAAGCGGCATCTTGCAATTCAACTCCTTCAAGGTCACTGCCGAGGACTATGCATTCTTTCTCGTTTTGAATAACAACCTCCAGGTGGGATAATATGGCCTGCGTTGTGCTTAAGGGAACGTTATCAACGTCTTGATTTTCGAGGAAGGCGGAAAGCAGTAAAATTGCCTGCTTAGCAAATTCTCGACGAGCATCTGAGTTGACTCTCAACTTTGCCCAATCTTGGATAAGAGGGTGCAATGAAAATGTTGTCCCATTTTTTCCGGTGTGGAAGTTTTGAAGTAGTGAGAGTTTGCGTAGTTCTTTCAGTATATCTTGGGCTTCATACTTGTCCCAGACACCATCTGTTACGCAGGATACTAGCCAATCGATATTTTTAGAACCGTAGCATGCAAATAGATCGTCAGATACCTCTTTGCTGTCTAGGAACGCTGCAAGAGTAAGAATATAGATTTTGTCTTTTTTCGCCGTCGGAGTTCCAGTAATCAGTTCGACCGACAGCTCCCAGGTGGCGAACACACTTAGTTTAGTCATGACTTCTGAATCTGTCTTTAATTTTCTTTGGTAATCCCACAGCTCAGGTATCTTGCTAAGTACCTTTTTTTGGCGCTCAGTATAGTGCGTCATAAAGAGACGAAGGTCAAGCGCGCCTGCCCGGATGTAAGCGCCTGCCTGGTCAATGGCAAGAGCATGATACCCAAGCCGCTTGACGATATTTGCTCCTTCTTGCATATTCGCTTCAGACCTCTCAACCTGGCTTCTCCTGAGTAAGAGGTCCAATGCCTCCTGGTCCGACATTAGTGTTACGTCGATGCTTCGGCCCAAATCCTTTACTTCAATATGCCGAGTTGTGAAAAGGACTGAAGCATTGCCACCCCGTGGGAAATACTCCTTGATGCTTTTATCGTCAAACGAGCTTGGGTCGTCAAAATTGTCAAAGACCAGTAGGCAATTAATTTTCTTAGTCTCTATAGCCTCAAGAACAAATTTCAGGTTGCCTTTGGCGTCTGCGATATCGAAATTTGGCTTGGATAGTTCATGTGCTGTGTCGGCAAAGGACTGTGCTATGGTTGTTGGGGAGCTTGCATCGAACCAGAATATTCCAGAAAACCATTTCTTATTCTGTCCAAGTCGGCAGTATTCCAGTGCAACCTGGGATTTACCGCACCCGCCCATGCCATGCAGAATAGCAATTGCCGATGCTGTCATATCTAGCCTCTTCATAAAATGGTCATGGATAGCCTCTATAAGATCATTTCGGACAACATAATGCGAGACTTGATGCGAAGGATATAGAAATTTCAAACTGGAATTTGAAAAATTCATAGGGGCGGCAACGGTTCCATCTATTTTATAATAAGCACGCGTATATTAAAACGAAGTTTTGCTAGATACCTAACTGGCCAAGTGGGAAGCCCTCTGCGGACTTCCCTATCAATGCATCTACTATCACATCTATCCCTTGGCTGACTGTATCGTCGTTAAGATACGCCATTGTATGCGATTTAATCTCTCCGAGCTTATCCCACTCCTCAAGTGAGATCCCTTGAAGTCCTTGTTCCACGTTCAGCCGATGGTAGAGTCCGGGGCAGTTCTGGAATCGAGACTTCATTCGTGATGATTCACCCTCGGTATCTGTGGCAATACTTGCCAAAACCTTGACGAGTTCCAATGGTAGTACTCTCTGAAAGAGGCTTGGGGCCTTAAAGCCGGCAACCATCGGTTTCCCTGTTCCGATGCTAACAATGCAGCCCACCTTTCTCTCAAGGCCGAATTCTTTCGTGGCTTCTTCAACAAGATAGCGTACAGGATTATTACATCCCAGACCCGCGTCAATGAACTCCTCTTGCAACCCTAACTCTCCGATGAGGATGCGCTTGAAGAAGATGGGTGCCGCAGATGTCGCGCGAGCGGCTTCCCAGATAGCACAGTCATAACCAGGGCTTTTATCTGCTGACCATGTTCGGAAAAATCTCGGTTGCTTGTCAACATGCCTTGCAGGGACAGCGCAAACAAATCTAGAGAAGTAGTGTTATTAAACGTTTCTTATGACTGCATAGAAACTCACGTACGTCTTGCATATCTCAGTGTCGGCCATGAACATTTTTGTCTCTGCAGTCCCTTTGCCTAGTTTCCACTCGATGGTTTCTTTTATTGCCGTTTCCAATTTAGAGGCTTTAAAAGTACCATCTTGTACTCGATACTTCCTTTCTGAGAAGACTTGTTTGGCCAGGACCCGGTACCGGTCAATAGCCTCAGGAACAGATAGTCGCAGGCGGCCAAGAAGAATTGCTATAAGCCTATGCAATTTTTTAGAATAGCTCACAACTACGCATTAAATACCCTATATACTCACCCACCAGTACTTGTTCCACATATCATGTCAAAGTAGTCGGCTGGTAGCGGTGTTTCCACTTTCAAAACCCGGCCAACACGGTGCATGATTTCCTCTAGTATTACAAGTTCCGAAATTCCCCTGATTCCGCCGCCGTCTAAGGAAAGAAGACAAAGAGGCCCGTTTGGCGGTTTCTGTGGCGGTATCGGCTCCATGTTGGCAAGCCTGGTCCAAAAACTCGAAAATGAGGTTCGGTTTCCGTAAAGAGGTGTCCTTATTCCATCACTTCAGTGCACTTTTTGCCGGTTTTCTCATCAAACTTATTGCAAGTAAATGAAGGTCCAAACAAGAGTTAAATGTGAAGGAGGTATGTTCAGGTCGCGCTTGGATCCTACGGCGTTTGTTAAACCTGGTCTAGAAGAAAGCGCTTAACGTACGAATCAGCACCTCCAAACCAAAGTAGTTGCATGAACACCCAGACGAGCACCCATAATTGCACAGTGCCATAAATTAAGTGGGCCAGTTCATAAATTCAATTGGTTCATAAACTGGATTGGCTCATGAACTAACTGGTTACTCGACGGTTGGGTCAGGACTATATATCATCGGCGATATGCGCATGTATATCCCAAGACGTGTTTCCCACAGTGATTCAACTTACTCGAATGAGACACAATTCGTATTTCCCCCGCAAACAAAAATGCAGACTATGAAAAGCCCGGTATGTATAATACGGACAACGCAAAGCGCTCATGATTCACGCCCGCATCTTCCGAACTTACAACTCCTCGAGTAATTGTTCCTATATTCCACTTTTCTGTCGTTTCAGATATTTTCAGGGGATTATCGCATACCGAATGCATCGATACGCTATTTTGGGAATATACCACAAATAAGCGTGGACGTCCGTGTATAAAGCAACTCTGGGGCCTCATGTAATACCTCCACCATTACGGTATTCTGCTCCACAAGTAACATGAATATATGCGCATGTCCCGCACGACGGTCATGGCGTTCTGCATAGACCAGATCCGGGCTTTACACGTCCCCCACAGTCTGATATCATAAACAACCTTCTCAGCAGCATCTCCCATTCCTGGTAATCATGTTCACGTAATCAGGCCCAGATCCAGCAGCGCATTTACGATCTACCGCTAATTTAAGGCTGCGGGTAGTGGGGGCTATCTACCTGCAATCCATCCGCCTTGCCGCGGTGTTTGCTTTGGATGCCGGCTTTTGGAATCCTCGGAGCTAGCCCTGAAATGGCGGATCTGGGTTAAACTAGGGGGGCCAGCAGATGCCGTTTGGAAAATATCATTAGATTACCTCGATAAGGACAAGCAACGTGAGAAGAGCAGCCAATTTACGTGCCCGGTGACTGCCCCTTCATTAGCCCAATGAGTCCATCCGGGGTTTGAATCGGGGACTGGTATTTGTTCGGCGACTGAAATCAGGGACTGTTCCCTCGGTGACTGCGCTGTTCCCAAAGCGCTTCGTATCATAGCTACGCTGCGAGGCGATCTGCCTGGGGTTTGTCGGCGTGGATAACATATCAGTATATATGAATTGACCTTGTAGATAGAGTGTGTGTAAATCAAGCCGGCCCCGTTTTAACATAAAAATACAAAACCGACACGCGAAATCCTCACATCCCGCGATCAAGCACAATGTCAGCTCCCACCAAGATCACCGGAGGCTGTCTCTGTAAATCCATCAGGTACGAGGTTAACTTTCCTGAGGACCATGACGACAAAGTCAACGTAACAACCCCTAAGTCTGCCAACTCTCGTCTCGTCCATTTCAGAATTTTGCCATGCTTCTCGTTCCCAGCTCACACTTTTGCAGTCAGTAGCTTGCTTCTGCACACTCTGCCACTACCAATCCGGGGCCGTCGCCGTGCACGTCCACATCCTCTCCCGCAGCAACTTCGCCTGGACCTCTCCTCCCGCCACCCCCACTGCGCCACACGCCAACTACCAAGTCATCAAAGATAACCTGCGGTGTTCTGCACGGTTTGCGGCTCATATATCGCATGGCAAGGCAACAGGGTCATCGAGGTGACGGCGGGGTCAGTGGATGAAGAGTGTTTCGTTGGAAAGAAGGACGGCGAGGGAAATGTGATCGAAATAGGGGTTGGAGAGCAGTTCTACCAATTGAAGGGTGCGGTGACGTGAGTTAATAATTCGAAGGGGCCTATAACTAAAGGGATCAAGGGAACGCGATGGGAGCTCTCTATTTCTCATGGGGTGAGGGGGTAAGGGGGTAAGACGGAGTTAGGGTATAAACATGAGTTATGAGGCACGATAAATGAGATGAAACCACAAGAGTTACGAGCATGAAGATATAAAAAGTACTTTACGCGTTGTACCCCTAAATCCCGTGACAGCGTGATACGGGGCATTATTTCCCCGCACCAAGTTGCTGAACACGTCGTCGACATACGCGACCCCCGCCAAGTGAATGACTAACATTTGGGGTGGGATGCCCATGAGCAACTTGACGTATTTATACAGCTGCGCGTCATCCTCGAATACACTTTTTTTTTTTTGCTTTTCCAAAAGCAAGTATACTCGCAAGCAGTTCTCTAGAATCAAATATAAATAAAACCATGCAGGAAAAGTTGCCAGTCAAAGCCGCGGGCGGCTGTCTCTGCGGCGCAATCAGATACAGTGTTGTCTTCCCTCCAGGCCACGATTTTGCCATGAACGTATGTCTTCACCCATTCCAAACTTACCAAACTCACCTTTTAATGCCTCGGTTACCCAATCCTACCTCTCTGCTTAAAATAACTCACCACTGACCCTATCTGCCAGTCAACCAAATGTCTCTGCACGGCTTGCCGCAAGCAATCCGGCGCCATGATGCTGCACCTCCACACCCTCCCCCTCTCCTCCTTCTCCTGCGTGGCCCCAGCCTCGGAGTTGGGCGACTACAGCCGCTCTCCCGGCTATCACCGTCTCTTCTGCAAGCGCTGCGGTTCCTTCATTGCCTGGCGCCAGGACCCGCTCCTGTGCTGCGACGTGCACGGTCTGGCTGACATCGGGGGCTCACGCGCTGCACGCCAGGCTCTCGATGGGATGATTGACTGCGCGCCGGCTCATGAGGAGGGTGAGGTTGAAATCTGCGTTGGCACACTGGACGAAGAGTTTTTGGTTGGGCGACGTGGGCCAGGTGGGAAGGTAATCCCTGGGACTGGGTATGGGCATTTACTGGGACACCCCGAAGGCAGGATTCTTTGGGCTGAAAATGATATTGTGGGGGTTACGGATCGGCTTACGGGGGTGAGATATCAGAATAACAGTGCCAATGGGCTCAGGATCAAAGAGCACTAGTCAAATGGACTTTTGGGGAGCAGGAGGGCCAGGACACGGAAAGAAAGGGGAAATTAGGGGGTGGAGTAATGGCTAACTGAGTGAGGGCTCCAGATGCGGGATGCCGACTCTGGTGTATATACCACCGTAGACTCTATCTCAGAGACACCCGAACCGCGTCCCCCCGCGTTTCACTGTCCAGTTTACGAGGCGCAAAGCGGCGAAGGTGGGCGGCCAGCGCAGGTGCCGACATCGGATGTGCGACAGTCACGCCCGGGCCTGGTCTGCAGCTACTCTATCTACAGCAGGTGCGGCCAGGTTGGCAGGGAGGGCCAAGCACACCGCTATCGATGGGCATGGGGGTGCGGGGTGCTACCCCTAGACTTCTGGAGCGAAAGGGGGGGTCAGGATGGGTCAGCAACGGTCCGACTGGACAATACAGCATTACGCTATGGGCTGCATAACACATGGGTGGGAGAGTCAGCTTCATGTAAATGCCGAGGGAGGGTATGTGGAGCGAAACTGCAGGTTTAACTCCGATGGATGTCACAAAGTCACGTTACAGAATTGAGTCACAGCAAAACTGACTAGCGTATCTTTCTCCAATTCATAACATCTACACGCCGCTAGGGCAACATAAGGAAAATCCAAAGACAGTGTATATATTGTTACATGTGCCGTACAACCCTCTAACTGAACTCCTTCACCTCTTCGTCCTCCTCCAACATCTGTCGGAAGCTGAACGGCTCGAACGCAATTCCGTCACCCATGAAATGCTTGCTCATCGCCTCGACCCAGTGCAAACGCAGCGAGTGCAACATAGCACTCGTGCCCTCCATGACAACTAGCACGGCGACACTGAGGAAGAACCACATGTAGAACGTTACGACAAGGGTGAACACTCCGCTGATGCCGGTGGAGTTTAATCCGATGTTAAGGGTCATGGACCACAAGACAAGGGAAAGCTGTTGATGCGCAAGCGACAGGGCCCAAAGACGAAGATAGGACGCCGTGTGGGAGACACAGTTGAGACAGAATTCTAGCATGTGTTAGAGTAGGTGGAGTATAAAAGGGGGGTTGCTTACCAATAGTGTGGATAACTTGGTGGATCATAACTTCGCCAAACTCGAACTCCTCGTGGTCTTCGCCGTCATTGTCAATGCCCTGAGTAATCATATCGATACCCTCCGTCTCACTAGCAATGCTGGCACGACTGAAGCTGCGACGTTCATCATCGTCTCCATCGAGAGCGCTGATACGCGAAGTCTCTCCGATTCCGCGGTAGCCCTTGGCGCGAGCCCGGTTATTCTCCCAGCGTAGATAAAAGGGCTTGAGGAAGAGGAGAATGGGGACCTGGATAATAGCAATAATGACGAGGAAGTTCTGAATAATCTTCTGCCATGTCCCATCACCGTATAATGGTACATCAATAATGTTAGGCTGAAGGAACATGTAGATCAGCATATTCAAGAGTCCAGGCGGGTTCCTGTGGTTAGGCGGTTGCACATCGACAGGCCAGCCCTCGGGAGCCATCGGGTACCAATCCGTTGACCACTTGTAGACAATGGTGAACACAAGGTATCCGAAGATAGATTGGAAGAAGATCATGCCCGGGATAAAATTGCCCCAGATATCGATTGGAGACTTGAAGCGGCGAGCGTTGATGTAGGATAGAGACAGAGAGTAGGTCATGTGGCACCAACCCATTAGGATACTGAGCTTCATCTTGTAACTATTCGCAAAGAGAAGCTCATTCTCGGCGCCGTGCCACATCCAGTCAAGACCAAATGGGTAACGTTGAGTAGTCAGCTTCGCCACGACTGTGTCCCCTGTCTTGAAGTCATGAGGCCATTCCCAAGCAGATGAGAAGAGGGACATCGATCGCGAGAAAATATCGTTGTAAATGAGACCGGTGTACATAGAGAAGATACCCATCATGAGCATGATATAGCGACCATAGTAGGCCATTGAGAAAAGTTCGTCTCGAACCTTCTTCAGTGGCTTCTCCCAGTAGATCATAGCAGCTGCCGCGCAGAACATGATGAAACCATGTCCAAGATCACCAAACATGACGGCGAAGAGGAACGGGAAGGTCACAATGGTAGGTAGTCCAGGGTTGACTTCGTGATACTTCGAAGTGCCATAAGCGTTAATAATGGTCTGGAAGCCTTCTGTGAATCGGTTTGTCTTTTGGAGAGTTGGCGGTGTCTTGTTTGTCCGGATCTCATTGATGATAGATGGCACAGCTAGACCGGCCCTGTTGTTGACGTCTTGGAGGGCAGCCTTGATCTGAGGGAGGGAGTTCGACGGGCACCACGCCTCCGCAATAAGGGTCTTCCTTGCATGATCATAAGATAGGAGGTTGAGCGTTTCATAAACAGCTTTCTCCTTCTTGATGATCACTATCCAAGCGGCCAAGCTACGAGCAATCTGTGTCAGCTCAGCATCTAGGGTTTGCTTCGTGTTTCGCAGGACACTGCCCAGGTCACTGAGCCGAGTGTTGACTTCGTGGATCTGGTCTCGGCGCAGGTCGCTGTTTTCGTCAACAGCGTATAAATCGGCTCCCAGCGACTCGGAAATCTTCCGGATCTTTGCGATAATTTCCTTTCCGTGTGCAAAAATGACGAAGACATTCTTATCCACGCTTTCGTTGTTTGTTGGGTCAATGAGAGTTTCGGGGATCTCGGACTGATTCATATATAGGTTGCCGCGGAGCGTACGCCACAGGATCCTCTCGAAGGCTGCAACACGTTCGCGAGGGATGACACCAGAAACGAAACCGATGTTCATGATCGACAGAGATCGCTCGCCAGCATCGCCATTCTGTGGGTGCTGTTCGACATCTTGAAGAAGAGGCGCATCATCGTCCTGATCGATAGACGTCCGAAGTTCATCAACGTTGCCATGCGCCCTGTCGAAGAATCCTCCGGCCTCTTTCAGAACCCATCTCCACTCTATCAGCTCCACCTCTCTCTTCTTCAGCGTCTCGTAGCTATCGTTCAATGAGGCTACTCGCTGCTCGAGGCTTTGGCTTCGATCGGAGAGCTCGTCGATTTCCGAGGTAGACGGCGCAGCCAGGGATTCGATATCCAAATCCAGCTTTCGTAGGGGAATTCCAGCCTTCTCCATCTGCGAGTGAAAGTATCCTGCTTGTGTCAGTGATAATCCTGCTGGGGGTTACCAGGAAACGTACGAAGCTGTCGCTCGACATTGTCCAATCGCCGAATCTCCTGTGTAAAGGTACGTTGGAAGGCCGATGTTTCCGAGTTAAGCTACGTGGACAATCAGTATGTGAGCCACAGTTTCTTCCTTAGCAATACTCACGTCGCGGAATTGAATCTGTCCGATCTCGCCCAAGGCGTTGATGACCTCCCTGCCTATCTCGTTGGCGACGTACAGTTGCACCATGCTCATGTCCACCGAGCGGAACATGGTATCCTTTGCTGGCGCCATGATGGCAAAGAATGTCCACAAGCCGGCTCAGAGAAAGGCGCTTGAGAAGGAAAAGGTATCGTGATGTGAGGGGGGTCCTTGGAGCTTCGACCGAACACAGTGATGGTATCCGTTGCAGCAACTGTAGCTACCTAGCGGATGCCGGATGACTAAGCCGCCACAACCAATCAATCACGGTAGCCCAAGCCATGCCCTTGGCATCGTACTCCATATAATCTCCAACAGTCACAGTTACTATCAAACATTCGCTCCAGAGAAATACTACTTTATGGTGTTGGTAATAGTATTAATCTATGAAGCTAGTTTTCCAATCTAACCCTTCTCACTTTATTTTCGACATCTATACATACTGTAACTTGGAATAGATCTCGTCACCTACAGTGTCGAGTAAACATGCTCCGGGCGCCAAACTTGCTGTGAAATCCAGAACTGTATGGGGTAGTACCAGTATCATCTTCTCAATACATCTTTGCTGATTTCGGTCGCGTTTTAACAGCTCCTCCCTCCTTGTCATCACCATACTTTCTCTGCCACTGCCATTCAATAAGCACAGGCAAGAAGTGTCTCAGGCTGAACTCGGGCCAGTAGCAGTCTAAAAATCTAAGCTGCGTATCTTCGTGGCATTGCCAGAGCATAAAATCACTAAGACGGTTCACCCCGCTCGTCCTGATCAGGAGATCCAGCGGCGGGTTCCCGGCGGTAAATAGGTGCGCCTCAACCGTCGCTGCAGTGATGCTCTCTGGGTCGGGGTATGTCGGCTCATCTGGATTCGGCGCATCCGAACTGGCCACAGAGTCAGGGTGTAGCGTCGCGCTCGATGAAATGGAGTCGTCGAGCTCGGCTCCAGGGACCTCAACCCTCGTGGGCGAGGCTTCGCGGGGCGGCGAAGAGGAGGATGTGAGGTTGCGGGACCGAAGTTTCTGGGCGATACGCCTTTCAGAAAATGGGCGCTTTGGGGTAGGCAGAGGTGTGGATAGCTCGTCAACTGTAGAGCGGATCGCGGTTGTGATCTCATCGCGAGAGGTATATGGGAAGCAGATATTAAGTATGGCACTGAGTCAAGTTAGCTGACTAAATATCTCCAATGGAGGATGCAGGATGAACGAACTCTCCGTTCCCTCGGGTAACCTCGACTGCCTTGTTACAGGCCTCAAGTATATCGGGCCTGATCAGGTCGCGCTGCCCCAGTATCCTGATGCTTGCTCCGTACTGGTCCAGTAACTCTCCATGCTGTGATATTTGTGCCAGCTTGACCTTAAACAGGTCCATCAACGCATCAACCTCGTATTTCGATCTTTTGAAGTTCTCAATGCTGAATGCGTAAACCGTAATAACTTTGACACCTAGTTTGTAGCAAACTTCGAGGATCTATACGCAATTTAGTATGGCCACACCGTGTCTAGCTGGGTATTTACCAACCTTAGCTAAAGACTCGAAGCCCAAGTTGTGTCCTTCCGCAGTCTCGATTTTGTGGCTCCGGGCAAACCGTCGGTTCCCATCCATGACGAATGCGATGTGTTGAGGAACTGGTCCCTGGCTCACGGCGCCTATGACCAGCTCGCGCACCTGATTCATGCCCCATTCAACTGGCGGGGAGGAATATACCCATTTCCGCAGTTGATTGAGATGCATAGACGTCATGTTGGCAAAGCGGTCTTGCTCGGACTGTGTGGGTTTTGGAGCGGAGGAGGTCGAGACAGAAATTGAGCATGCGCTTCGAAATGCGTATGGTAAACAATCTTCTGGCGGTTTATATTAAAAAGAGAGAGATTTTTGCGTAGTCATGAAGAGTTGTCCAAGTTCTTGGACATGGACTTTTGAAGTTGGCGAGGCTGGAGGTTAAGAGGCAAATGTGGCTAAGCCTTACGCATACGACGCCTCGGGTAAGCCCGTACCCGACATCATCGACTTGATGATATGTGGCAATCAACACCTATCCCAGATCTCACCCCCGCCCCATTGTGACTTTCCCCCTTGTCATATAGAGGGCCCAACTACACATAGGCTCACCAGAAGCTTCATACTTTCGTATGCGGTCGCATTGAGCTGCGCTCGGCGACATTGCGCATATCAGTTTCGTCAACAATGCACTCCCCAGGTTTCGCTGGTGCGCCTGTAACCCGCAGCCTCGTCCTGGGAATCATAGCCGCGTCCATATTGGTCTCCATCACTGATATTAAATACTACTTTTGGATTCAGGTCGACCCTCACTTCTGGAAGTATGGCCAGCTATGGCGCGCCTTTATATATCAGATCTGCTACACCAACTCGGGCGAGGTTCTAATGGCTGCCATGACGCTGTATAGTCTGCGGGGCATCGAACGTCTATGGGGTTCGCGCAAATTTGCTGTAGGCCTTCTACTCTAATAAAGCTGCCAGTTACTTGGTAGTTGCATACATGTACATGGCTAACTCAATGCAGTCCTTCCTCCTTGTACTTTTCCCTCTGACAGCGCTCCTCCCGCCTCTCGTACTCGCCCTGGTTATCCGGCCTCTCTCATTCAACAAGATCAACTACCTTCCCGCCGGCCTCACCCCTCTCATATGCGCCCTCCTAGCGCAATATCATGCGGCTATCCCCCACACATACAAGTACCGCATCGCAACGACTACCAGTGCACCTCCCAATGCGCCATCTTCCGGACTAACCTTCTCAGACAAGTCATATACCTATCTATTGGCAGCACAGGTTGCTCTGGCGCAGTTCCCTGGGTCATTGCTCAGTGCCGTGGTTGGATGGGCGGTGGGATATCTCTGGCGGAATGAAGTATTGCCTGGAGCTATGGTTTCCTGGCGCGTTCCAGGGTGGGTGGTTGGGATTGCACCGCAAAAGCGTGGAGAAGGGTTTGAGGGACTCCGGAGGAGGCTCGAAGAGGAGAATACAAATGCTGCCGCTGCCACAGGCTCGGATGGTCGTCAAGGAGGAAATGTGGCTGCACGGAGGACGTTGGGAAGGCAGTTAGTTGACCAGTTTAGAGGCGTGCAGTAGTTATAATAGAGATGATCATGATAGTAAGACCGCTTTTTAATGTTACGTTAGAAATGACATGTTTGTGTGAAAGATAATAAATATCAAAACATGAAATGTGAAATGTGAAATACTTTTAAGTCAGGAAATAATGTGATTAATTCTCTGTCAATAAATTAATTATCAACCTAAAAAGCCAACCGATTAGTGTAATTGAAAGGGTCATAATAAACAGCTAAATATTAATAAAACCTACTTTATATCCTCAATATTAATTCCTTCGCATTTGTGGTACACAAATATTTATTTCATGGTACTAATTGCTTTTTACGTACGTACCTTGGAGCTGGTCTATGATGGCGCGCGGCATTGGTTATCCGGTCTGGTAAACCTAACGATATGTTTGCACTGAAGACAAACACACCTTTTGGTTGCGACCATCAGCCCTCCCCATTCCCGCCCTTTACCCTCTTGTTCCAGCGCAAGAATTTACCCATGATCCCATGAATTCCATGGTGAATTATCGCTCTTCTCTATGCTACACATTTCAAGAATAACAGAGCAGAATACATATCTCTGACCTTCGTTATTATCGACCCCACCGTCGCACACAAGGAGCTCCCGATAACCTCTGCCCACCAGACGTCGACCCTTCATCGAAACACAACAACCACCAGACACGATGAGGACGGCAAGACAAGTGCCTCCCGATACATCGTCGGGTCGCAGGGCTCAACCAGTTCGTCAGACTCGAGCAAACCCACCAAGAGCTCACAGTGGCCTCGGGCGCTCATTCGGCGCTCGCGATGCCTCCGGACGTATTTCCCCCGACGAGGAAGAACAGACCGAAATCTATCCTGCGATCACACATTTTGCCGACGCTATATCTGCACTACCTAGAGAGCTTGTTCGACACTTTACATTGCTCAAGGAAGTTGATGCGAAAATTTTTGCTCCAGAAGAGGCGTTGGTCCAGCTCGTCGAGACGGCCCTCAACCACCCACTACCGGCACGATCACAATCTACAGACAGACTACAGATAACAGACTCAACTCCAACGCCTGGTAGCGGCCCTATGAGCGTTAATGGCTCAATTGCAAATGCCCGAAATACTTCCATACCCGATGACGCCGACAACCCAGATCGCGCGACTGCGGTTTATGACGCAGACAATCTCCCTCGCCGCCAGCTCTTCCGGCAATGCGCCTACACAATGCAAGAGATGCTAGTATCCCTAGACGAAAAGAACCACGTCATATCCACTGCGACCGAGGCTCTCGATAAGCACCTCGCGAGGTTGAACGACTGCCTGCCTTTCGTCGAAAACGAGATTAGCGAAGAGGCGCGTCATGGCAACACAAAGCATTGGGCATACACCGAGAATAGGGTCGTCACCAAGCCGAATGAGAGATCAAGACGCGAGAATGCGAATGTCAACCACCTCACAAATGCCGCAGCAGCGGCTGCGGCCGAAGAAGCGGCAGCCCGCAGTGACGCCAGGAAGCAAGCGATGCTTGCGAAGAAAGGGCGCGCACAGCTTCCTGAGTCGGACTTCGATGACAACACCGATCACCGTAGGGATAATAAGAGGCCTCATGGCAATACAAAGAAAGGCAGACCGGTCGACACATCGAATTCTGGCGGCACTACAAATGGTACTGCGGCGCACGGCAATCCACCCTCGAAGAGGCGCAAGGTCGAGAAGGGACCAACTGGGGGCGCAGTTATGGAGCGATCACTTAGTAGCGTCTATGGTAGCAATGGAGTTGCTGCCAAGGGCAAGGCCAACAGCCCCCGCGGTACGCCACTTCCCGACACGAAGAAACGATCGAAGGCGGCGGCGACCACGAATGGCCAGCCAAGAAAAAGGTATGTCACCAAATGGAATGCGATAAACTTAAATACTAATATTGATCGCTTAGGAATGCTGCCGCAAACTCCAATGTCATATCACCCAGACTTGCATCGTCTCCTGTCCGCAACTCCGTGCAAGAAATCAAGAACAACCGAAACTCCCCCCCGCCTGCCAATGGCCGACCCGCTGCGATGCGAGCGAGACAGAACTCCCTACAAAATGTCGTGGACTCCTCTCGCCCGCGCGCATCCTCATCCGCATCAATCAAGCCTAACGGCATCAATAACGTGTCAGACCTTACAAACGCAGCGAGCGTCACGGGGCGCCCCATCCCCGAAATCAAATCGACCATGAAGGAAACCGCCGCCAACACCAAGGGAGAGCACGTTCTTGAAGACGCCGATTCCACCGACTCAGCCACCCGCGGCGCCCTCGTCGGCCCCCGCAAAGACGGGTCACTCAAGCACGAGGACATCGAGCCCGCTGCCGATGCCGCGCAGACCGTACAGACGGCCATAGCACCACCAGTCATGACTAAGAGCGGGCGCGCGAGCAAACCATCCACGCCTGCTATGCCAACGTTCGCAGAGCCTGTGCGCGCGGGTAGTAGGCGCAACACTGTCGATGGCGGGGCAGCGAAGCGGTCACATAAGAAGGGAGCAGGACAGGCGGCTCAGCTTGTTGCTGCGCAGCCGGTTGAGGAGGACGCTGGAAATAGCGTCATGGGCGACGCTGAGGACGAGGAGGAGGTGGAGGTGGATGCTAATGAGCCGCGGTACTGCTACTGCAATGGCGTCAGCTATGGAGAGATGGTGGCGTGTGATAATGATGCTTGTGCGAAGGAGTGGTTCCACATGGAGTGTGCGGGCCTGAAGGTCGCGCCGAAGAATGGTGAGTTTCCCTCTCTCTCTGTCAGTGTCATGGTTATGGCGACGGTTTGCTAACATAGTCAGCAGCAAAATGGTATTGCGACGACTGTAAGGAGAACATGAAGAGCCGGCGTTTTAATGGGCGGTAGGCTGGTGACATAGATCCCAGACCCTTCTTCAACGATATGGGATTCGGACACGGCGTTTTGTTTTTTTTTGCCGGAACCAGGCCGGCTGGCTTCTTCTCTCTGGCGCTTATAGGGCGAATCACACACGGTATATAGAGAAGGGAGAGAGAGAGGTTCGCCATGAAAATAGGGAAACCTGGATACTTTTGTGTCTATAGTTGTCTTTTATTCTTCTTTTCTTTGTGTTTTTTTTTATTGGAACCCCCCTCCAGCGCCGACGCGAGTTCCGCCGTTGACAGGATATAACGAGAGTAACGTAAATAAGTTTTCCGCACAGCCCACACAACAGACAGACAAATACATAATGACCCAAATAATGTCGTTCTTCCTGCACCGTGCTACTCTAAAATATCGCTGTTGCCTCTCTTCTATCTCGTACCGCCAAGCTCACGTCAGACATCCGCCCCTCTTTTTGTCCACCCCGCCCCGCTCCGCTCCGCTGCCATGTTAGGTTACCCCAGATTCCCGTTCCTGAAAGTGGCGCCTAAGCTAAAGGGTAAAGTCAATGCGCTACACCCTATGCGCCCCGCCATCCATCCGCCAGCCCCCGAAGTGGGAAATTATGTCAGGGCAGAGCAAGGGATGCACAGTGGGACCAACGACGACAGTGGTCGAGAATCAATCTCCTATATGCGCTTTTCTTCTTCGATACTCACGCGCTCTTTGTCGCGATACCTTAGTCCTACGCGCACTCTTAATCGATAGCGACGAGAGAAAGCAGTTCGCGACGGATTGAGGCGCACACTACTGAATCGCGCGTAAACCGCGCATCATTGGGGGAATCCAAACCCCACGAGGCCAGCGTAATGGCCACAGCAAACCCCTTCACCAGTCCCGCCTGGGAAGGTAATTCGCATCTACCTACACACCCAGAGCCCGCTGCATCGCAATCATGGCAGTCCTCCGTTGCGCCGTCCAGCGCGGATGAGAAAGCCATCGAGGGAGGCCCGCCGTACGCAGCAGCGCCTGCGTATATGGCTACTGCGGCGGCGACGCCACGGATACGGTTGAAGGAGCGCTTTGACGAGGTTATGTCGCCGAATAGACGATATCTAGGGCGCAGCAGGCGGACGGTGTTATTGGGTGCTCTGGGGTTTCTGGCGCTGCTTGTTATCGCGCTCGGACTGGGATTGGGACTTGGGTTGAAGAAGAATGGGGATTCGTACGTTTACCCTCGATTTATTAGATTTATGGAGTTTTGGCTAATTTGAAGTAGAGCGGCATTACCACTCCCTGGAAACGCAACACCGCATACGGGTGATCTGACATACTACTCCCCTGGCCCAGGATATGGGAGTTGCGGCTTCGAGAACAACTCCGACGACGCTATATGCGCGGTCTCACACCTCCTATACGACGCAGCTTCGACGTCGGGGAACCCGAATGAGAACCCGTTATGTGGGAGGAAATTGAGAGTAACGCACACGGATGCGAGGGACGCGAAGACGCGGAGCGTGGACGTCACAGTCGTGGACCGCTGCACGGGGTGCCTGGCGAGTGACATAGATCTCAGTCCGGGGATGTTCCTCAAGCTCGCAGCAGAGGAGGAAGGAAGAGTCGTAGGGACGTGGGCGTGGTTGGATTGACGAAACGTCTTCTTTTAGCGAGTTAATTGAAATCTAATACCCCTTTCTGTACTATACACCGACCTCACCCGTCCTTCACACTCAATTCCTGAACTTTTTAAACGCCTCACTCACCCCCATCCCGCCCTTAACAGCCTCCTTAACCTTCTCATCCGCCACCCCTAGCTTGGGCAACAACGCAAGTACCTCCTCCACCCTCTCAGCGGGTATAACAACAACCCCATTTCCCGGATCTGCAACCACCACGTCCCCCGCCCTAACAGTCACGCCACCAACCTCAACCGGCACATCAACAGCGTGCGCCTTGACCCCGCCTCCACTCCCTACGGTAGATGTCCCGAGCGACCAAACGGGTAACGCTACATCCCTGATTTCCCCTACGTCGCGGATGCGCCCATGCGCGATGACGGCGCGCACACCCCGGTACTTGAGGCGCGTGGCGAGGATACCTCCCAGCATCGCGGCGTGCGAGGGTGGACCGGATTGGATGAGAATCGTATCCTTCGGAACGACGTCCGTCCAGTGGGATCCCTGGGGGATATTTGAGGGAGGCGCGGGGGAGGGAGTGGAGGTGGGGGCAGGAGGGTTAAGAGGGAGGTAGAGGAGGGTTGAGGCGAGAGCGATGAGGGGGGTTGTGGAGGGTGGTGGGGAGATGGGGGAGAGGTCTGGGATGAAGCCGCCGTGGGGGAGTTTGAGGGCGAGGAGGGCGTCGGAGACGTCGCAGGCTGAGTAGGCGGATAGGGCGGTGAGGGTGGAGGGGGGGGTTGTGGTGGGGGTGGACATTGTGGAGTTGAGGCGGGGGGGGGGGGGGGGGGGTGNGAAGCGGTTGTAGCATTTGAGTAGATTGAGATTTTGTGACTTGGAGGATGGGAGGGTTTGAGGATTGGAGAGTGGTGGAAGAGAAAGGGTAGATGAGGAGTATCATATGGCGATAAGATCTGATAACCGAGGTGGCAGGGGCGCCGGTGACGTTTCAATGTGGGGTAGAAGTGGAGGTGAATCACGTGCTGGATGAGCTTAAAGCTTTCCTTTCATGGCTTATAAGGAGATGAAGAATATGTAATGATATAGAATATTTGATATGTGTTGGTATGGAGATATGAGGTGCATGGTGTGCCAAATGCCAAACTTACTGTATAAGCTTTCACGCCCCGGCCCTAGCCTTTGAGTTTATTTGATATTTCCCGATTTGGAGAATCCATGCCTCAAGTTAACTGAGAAAGAGGGAAATGCTTCATATTTCAAATTGTTACTTATCTCCGTAAATCCTAACTAGCCAGCCTGATCCCTTTGAGAAGATAAGCTGTCATATGCTGGAATATTCTCTTCATATACCATGCATATGCACATGCACGCAGAGCGCCCTGATAGGAGAGATATTGTTCTGCTTTGGTATCTTTTATATTCCATTAATTTATCGTGCAGATGCATAAGAGCCTTTTGAGAACTGTGGCTGATTCTATACTTCTTATATACTACTCATACTTCTCTCATAGTGGCCATACTTTCCGTCCTTCTCACATTTGAATCACGTGAACCACATCTATGATCTGCCTTCCCCCTAAGAGTCCAGATCTTATGACCTTCAGTATTCTCGAATGTACTAAACCGACAAGTACCTCTACAATCAATTTCCCGCGCTTCACGCGCAATCCACGTTCAAAGTGTACCTGTCATAACCTCACTAAGTAGCCTAGTGTACCTGCAGATGAATTTAGTGGGCAAGATTACCCGAAATTACATGCGATCGCACTGCAATTTGACTTCTGGGGTACTTGACTTTACCTCCACTGGACTCCGCTCTTGGCCATCGCGGGACAGCGGATAAGTCGCTTCTCCGTCCCCCAAAAGATTGCCCCTCCTTGCGTCGTCCGTGCCTGCCTTCTAACCGCCACTTTCTGTCATTATCCCTCTTTTCCTTTCTATAAAATATATATATTGAAGATATATCTATATGCAAACAAACTTCTTACAGCTTCATCCAGCTCCATACACCCCCCATACCACTCTACTACCACCGCCAACCAATCTCTGACCCCCCCAAGAGGCTTCAGCTACCGTCCCATCTGCACGCTATCTGCAAGCTTCCTGCAGCCAAACCCACCCTCGTCTCACCCATACAGCCCGCTGCAGTTACCGGTGCAGTAGTGCGTCCAAACGACGATTCTTTTCGAAAGCGACCGGCCATTCGATCTAAGCCGTCCGTCCAGAACACTAGCCAGTCGGCCAGCCAGCCCACCATCGCGCGCGTCCCCGCCAGAGCTCTCTCCATCGCGCACAGAGCCCTCACAAACGCCTCACCCCCCCCCCCTCTCCTCGACCGACCATTCTTGACATCGACGCCGCGAATCCACAGTTGTAGACCCACGTCAGCTCGCTCGAACAACGGTCTGCAGGTTAGGGGTGCTCCGGCATCTGCGACAGCTCCCCCGAAGACCCCGAACCGGTCTACACTACACCTCTGCCTTTCCGTCCCAGCTCCAGCAAATTTACTGGCCAGATCACCGCCGAGTAACTTCATATGAAGGGCTTGCCATCGGCCGGAGACGAGCTCTAGTGGCGCTTTCGCTTTTGATAAATCGATAGCTGTCTAGGCTTTTTCTGCACCTGTCCTGGACTAGGCGATATTAAGAGCTCCAAGATGTCAATCAAGTTCGTCCCGCCTTTTCTTCTATTCCCTTCTTCTTCATTTTGTATATATGTACTGTACATACCTGCAGGCCGCGACAGGGGGAGCGGCAGTGAAGAGGAAGGCATGTATATATCCCACCGTGCCCATGTCGTGCCCTCCTGCTTTGCCCTTGCCCGCGCGCGCACTGAAGCTTCATTTTTGTTTCTTATATCACTTCTTGCCCCGTCCGCCCCCTCCTCCCCCTCCCCCCCACATCATACGACATGCGAAAGTCAGCTACTGACCGTATGAAAAGCTGGGTGATGGTCTCGCCCCAGTCGAGTGAACCCTTCATCAAGCTTCCCAATGAGCGAATCCTCTACCGCTCCCCGATCCGTACTTCCCTTAGTCTCTCCTCCCCGCCAAACACGCATTCCTCGACAGAACCCTGGTCTGTCTCTAGCGATGGCGGCGTCGCCTACATCACCAACCAACGAGTAAGACTTCCTCCACCTATGGCCGGACCCCGCTAACCCCTCTCCCAGGTAGTCTATATCCCTACCACGCCCTCCCCTTCACTCACCTCTTTCTCCTGCCCCATCCTTAATTTGCACGACACCTACGTGCGCGCCCCCTTCTTTGGCGCAAACTACTGGACCGCATCCGTCCGCCCCGTTGCTGGCGGCGGCATACCCCCCTCCCTCGCCCTCGTCGACCTGCGCATGACCTTCCGCGAGGGCGGCGCCTTCGACTACCACAACGTCTTTGAGCTTATCAAGGAGCGCCTCCATCAGGCCGTGCAGACTGCACGAGATGCAGGACGAAGCGTTGGGGGTGCCGCGGGTATGGATCCGGCCGTGCTACAGGGGTTGCATCTCGAGCAGCTGCCGGCGTATGAGCCTGCTGCGGCAACCCCAGCTACAGGGGTGGCATCCGAAGCTAGAGAGGCTGGTCAGGTAGATGGACCGGCGAGGGCGGAAGCAGAGAGTGCTTCTGCCCCACCGAATGAACCGCCGCCGGGATATGAGGAGGCCCAGGCACAGGCAGTGGGGATTGATCTCGACCAGCGGCTGCGGCGGCGTGCGGAGTTTGATAGGGATAGCGGCGAGGAGTAGGAGCTGTTGGTGTGCTGTGGCACCTTTACTTGACGAAAAGACTTAATGACGGGGACGGAGATTGAGGACTTGGCTATGTGGCACCCGTCCGCGAGAATGCACTGAGGAATGCGAGAGACGTCCATGCATCTGCCATCCTACGATGGGAAGTTGTAGACGGTACTTTTACTTCGTGTACCTTCAACAAAATTACGAGGTGGCTACCCAAAAAGGATGAAGGGGGCATTTTATAGAGCGTGAGCCAGCCGCCTCTTTATCTACTGTTAGGTTGGGCAAGAGGCGACATTGTGGAGTAGATAGATCGGATTATTGTTGGGTGGCATGGCATAGCATAGCATAGGAAGATACCCGTCATTAATAACTGCGATATACTTTTCCATCACCATTTCATTAAATTATCCAAATCTTGTAAACGTAAACATGTTTCCCATGCGACCTCAAAGCTCGCTTCCGCCAAATCAACCAGCATCGGCACACCTCGGACAAAAAACCCACACCATCACGTGACATCTAACCAATCACAGCGCTTGTAACTCAATTGCACCCATCCGAGCTTGTGTTTTCCTCTCGTGGCCCGAACTGCATCATTCCGAGCACCCACTCTTGTCAATTCGAAGCGTCTTGCACCCCGCGAAGAAACCGCCGCATAGTTAGCGATTAATCGATCATAATGGGATTCTGGGACTTTGTTGAGGCGGCTACGCCGTGGAGCACTGTTGAGGCCGAGGCGCCGGCGAAGGAGGAAGAGGTATGTATCTCTGCCTGTTTCCTTTTCTGGGGGGTGATGGGGGATTGGATGGGATGGGGCGGAGGGATGGAGAAGAGAAGAAGAGATAATGAGGGAGGGAACTGGGGATGTGATGGGTTGGATGGGAGGGGGATTGGGGGAGGATGGGGGATGCGTTCATTGAGCACGACAAGCCGGAAGAAAGATGCTGACTGGATAATAACAGGAGACCGAGACTTCTACCAACGAGAAGACCGAAGAGGCCGCCGAGGAGGCTCCCGCTGAGGAGGAGGAGGAAGAGGAAGAGGAAGAGGACATCGTTGACCCCAAGGAGACCATTGAGGAGGGTGCGTTATCCCCCCCCGATCACACCCGCCCAACATCGCGTCCAAGCCCGCCATCCAATATCTATCTGGGAACGAAGATGGTGTATATACGGATATACGGATATATGGATGGCGGATGGAATTGGTGTATAATTGGATAGGATGAGATGAATGGGAGCTGACGAACAAAATAGAGTGCAAACAGTCCAAGGAGTGCGCGGGACCCAAGCACCACTTCGACGAGTGCGTTGAGCGCGTTACTGCTGCGGAGGATAACGGAGGCGCAAAGGAGGACTGCGTTGAGGAGTGTAAGTTTTCCCGTTATATTTTTCTCCCCTGTTGCACTGGGGACGGGAGCGTATTGAGGGGATGGGAATATACTGTTGGAGGCGGATTGAATGACTCGATACCATGTCGACCGATAGACGTTTACTAACACTGACACAGTCTTCCACCTTGCTCACTGCGCGGGTGCCTGCTCGGCTCCCAAGCTGTGGGCTCAGCTTAAGTAGAATGTTGGCGGGATATATACTGCTCTAGATGGCACGGGGAGAAAGATGATGGAGATGATTATGGGGCTGGGGAAGTGTATAGATGGGATGAGACGAGTGGATAGATTTTGATTTGAGACAATTGTACCATACGTTGCCGCTATATGTGTTTTGCTGCTGTGCCATGCATGTGCTATGTCGATTTGCGACTCAACCGGCAAGAACGACCCATGGACGATATTATCAATAGGCATAAGTTGAAGGCGCGACGGTCGCCTATCTGAACTAGTCATCGCGCCTTCCTTTTACTGGCAATAAGTTCGAAAGGTATGCATTGCGTATGTGCATAAATGGCCAACTATATATACTCCCCCCAAAAGACTCCCTAACTCTCACCAGCCCCCTAAACGCTGGGCAGAATAAACTCTCCCGCCGCGACCGCCGCGGCGATCTCAGCATCCTCCACCGTATACTTACTAAACTGCTCCCCGAGCTCGCCAAGAAGCCCACTCACAATGTTTCCGAAAACCACGCTGCCCGCCGCATTCAGGTGCGTGAAGTCGCCCTCAACGAGGTTATACTGTGTCGCGTTCTCCAATCCGATGGCCTCTAGGTACGCCACGCTGGCCTTGTTGAGATCAATGTAGTCCGCGCCGATGGCATTGGCGGCTACGATGGTGGCGGCGACTTGGTCAGCGAGGTTGAGAATAATTTTGCCGTCGTCGTCGTAGTTGCGGCGGCTGAGGGGGGTGACGAAGACCTATGGGTCGTGTGTTAGTGGGGAGTGGGGTAGCGGGGAGGAGGAGAGGGGCATACAGGTTCGCCGCCTGCGGCGCGAACTTCTTCGCCTAGGTTCTGGAGGTTGGCAGTGAATTCCTCGACGGAGATGCCGGCTGCCTCTTTTTGGTCATTGTGACCGAACTACACGTTATTAACCGCTGCAAGTTGGATGCATGTCTGCACGTGAGAAATGGGGGAGGGGCGAGCATACCTGAATCGTCACGTAGGTTGTGTAGGAAGACACCTTGGACTCCACATCGGCGATGACAGTTGCCCAGTCTCCTCCTTCGACGAAGCTGACTGTAGTCCGCCCATTGTGGCCGTAGTTGGTGCCGACGGCGCCGTTAGTGAGGGTGCCTAGGAAGCCAGTGCCCCAGCCTGGAAATGTGTCAGTTAGGCCTGCCGAGGGTTTGAAGAGGGACACATACCGCCTCCTCCTGTGGATTGAACGGCTGTGGTGGAGTCACCAGCTAGGAGAAATGCTGCAGGCTTGTCGGCGCGGCATCTCATCGGCGATGCTGAGACGAGAGAGCCAGCGAGGAGCGCCAAGGACGAGACGACGGATGAAGCTTTCATTTTGTGGGGTAAAACGGTGAAAGGTTAAGATAAGAGATGGTGATATCTTACAATTCTAAAGGGACCATATCCTCCGCTCCTTGAACCTACCGATATGTTTATATATGTACTGTACGTAAGTTATAATATCAGGATTATACTTGTGTATATTGAGCGGCGGATACAAGTGCGTTGTAACGACGGACATGCTGAAATGTTTTCCCGTTTGCAATATCGCAGGCGGAGTAACGGTGGTCGGATGAACGGAATGGGTGAAATGAAATGCAAGGAGTGTCTCTGCCGCCATAATTCATATACCGGGGTTCCGGCTATCACGAGAGTAGTTGGGATCATCGCCATGATCACTGTCACCAGCCCCCTCCCCCGCATTTCATTACCCCACGAGGGCCACTCTCAAAGATCTCGGCGCGAGATCTGCCGACAACTTGTGCCTCGTCATATCGCCTTGGCTTGACCGACACTTAGAGTATTTTAATATCTTTTAGTGCTATGCGATCCTGGTCGGTCGAGCTTCTGATTGCTGGAAATTGGGATATAATATCGAATATGCAGGTCGGTTGGGCGGGGGAGGTCGGCCTACGACGGCTCGGGTGCGATCAGCGCGAATTAAGTTCGTGCCTTGGTGAAGCTTGGTATACTTATATGGCTTGTCATGCTTGAAGAGAGTGCTGATCAGTAACTTGTACGGCTTCTTGAGACGAAACAACAGGAGCCATTGGTCTACTGTTTGGGTGAAAAATGCATCTCTTTAAGCTCTTCGTCGGCCTATTTGCTGTGCTGTGGACTGCCTATGCCACAGACAATGGACTGCAGAATATCGTTGAATGGGATGGATACAGTCTCATGATCAATGGGGAGAGGGAGTTCATCTAGTAATTATGCCGTAAACAGCTGTTCCAGGCAAGAGTTACTGACACGATGTTATAGTTCGGCTGAGTTCCATTACCAGCGCATGCCTGTGCCTGAGATATGGCTTGTTAGTTTCTGCATCACAATAGTTAGCCTGCAATAAGCTCATAGAAAACTAGGACATCCTCCAGAAGCTGCGTGCCAATGGGTTCAACACCGTCAGGTATGTCACGTTGCCCTGAGTACTGCCGTCAGCACTTAACATATCTAGCCTATACTTTTTCTGGAGCTACCATTCCGCCTCCAAAGATGTCTACGACTTTGAGACGTCCGGCAAGAATGTCCAGAGATTGATTGATTACTGCAAAGAGGCTGGACTATATGTTATTGCAAGGTCCGGACCGTATATCAATGCTGAAACTAATGGTGGCGGATTTGCTTTGTGGGGATCTGACGGGAGTATGGGGAGCTTGCGCACATCCGACGAGACCTATCATCAGTCCTGGCTTCCGTGGGTCACCAAAATAGGCAAGATTATTGCAGACAACGAGATCACCAAAGGTGGTGTAAGTAAAGCTCGAACCATCGTATACAAATATCTTGCTGACGCATATACAGCCAGTTATATTGAACCAGCTTGAAAACGAGCTCCAAGAGACATCACATGTGGCCAATGCTTCGGCCGTGATTTACATGGAGCAGCTCAAGGCAGCTTTCCTTGACGCAGGAATTACAGTGCCGTCTTCACACAACGAGAAAGGACAGCGCGCTCAGTCGTGGTCTACCGACTACCAGGATGTCGGTGGATCCGTAAACGTTTACGGTCTTGATTCTTACCCTGGTGGAACGTCTTGCACCAATATAGACAGTGGCTACAATGTCGTCCGGAATTACTACCAATGGTTTTCAAACTACTCCTACACGCAGCCTAGTTACGTCCCTGAGTTTGAGGGTGGCTGGTTCAGCCCCTGGGGAGGCACCTTCTACGATGATTGCCTTGCAGAGCACAGTCCTGAGTTCGCGGATATTTACTACAAGAATAATGTTGGGCAACGGATTACCATGCAGAGCCTCTATATGACTTGGGGAGGAACTAATTGGGTAAGGGCTATTTATGCTTGGCAACTGATGCTCTGGCTAATGATCAATAGGGACATTCTGCGGCTCCAGTCGTATATACATCTTATGACTACTCCGCGCCACTGAGAGAGACCCGTCAACAATGGGACAAACTCTACCAAACCAAGCTTCTTGGTCTTTTCACTAGGGTTTCGAAGGACCTCTTGAAAACTTATATGGTCGGAAACGGAACTGGATGGAGCGTAAGACTATAAATCCATGTTTTATACCATATAGAATCAATTAGCTGACACCGACTAGGTATCAACGGATGCTATCTGGACATGGCAATTGGAAAATCCGAATACCAAAGCTGGATTCTACGTCGTACAGCATGCCTCTACGAATTCTAGGAACAACGAAACTTTCAGCATCGATCTAACTACGACAAAGGGCAACATCACTGTTCCTAATGTCAGCCTTACCGGTCGCCAATCTAAGCTTATAGTGACCGATTATACATTCGGGAAGCATACTCTTTTGTACTCTACTGCCGAGGTGCTTACATACGGAGTCTTCGATGTCGATGTCTTGGTATTTTATCTCAGAGAGGGACACACAGGACAGTTTGCTTTCAGTGGAATGCCGGCCCACTTGACTTACAAGGTCTATGGCAAATCGAAATTCTCATCTGCGGCCACTAATGGCACTACAGCATATGTTTACACGCAAGGACCGGGCACATCAGTTGTGAAGTTCAGCGATGGCACCATTGTGTATCTGCTCGAATTGTGGACCGCATGGCAATTCTGGGCACCGTCGACATCTAAGAACCCAACTGTAGAGGCAGACAAGCAAATATTTGTCATTGGACCGTACCTCACACGAAGCGCATACACCCAGAACGGAAATGTTTTCGTATCAGGAGACAGTAATTCTACCACTACTCTTGAGGTCTATGCTGGGAGCTCTGTACGAAATATTGTCTGGAATGGGAAACGGTTGCCAACTACGAAGACAGCCTGGGGATCAGTTACTGCTACAATCGCCGGAACAGAGCACCGCCAAATCTCCTTGCCCAAACTAAAGAACTGGAAATCTGCCGACTCCCTTCCAGAGATCAACCCAGATTACGACGACTCGAACTGGGTTGTGTGTGACAAGCAGACCACACTGAGCCCTATTGCCCCTACGACTCTACCAGTTCTATTTTCTAGTGACTACGGATTCTACGCCGGAGCGAAGGTATACCGGGGCTACTTCGATGGCGCCAACGCCACATCGGTCGACCTAACAACATCTGGTGGCCTTGCATTTGGCTTCAATGCCTGGCTTAATGGCCAGCTTATTGGTGGCCATGGCGGTGACCCCGCCCAGACCACTCTCACCACCCAACTTACCTTCTCGAACGCCACTCTGCGCGCCACCAACAACGTCCTTGTCGTCCTCGTCGACTATCACGGCCACGACGAAACCTCCACCGCAAAGGGCGTTGAGAATCCCCGCGGTATCCTCGGCGCTTCACTCTCGACCGGCACCTTTAAGACATGGAAAATCCAAGGCAACGCCGGCGGATCTGCTAACATCGACCCTGTCCGCGGTCCCATGAATGAAGGCGGCCTCTACGCTGAACGCCTCGGGTGGCATCTCCCCGGCTTCGACGTCTCGAAGTGGTCTCCCAGCGAAGGACCGACTACTGGGCTGGCCAAGTCAGGTGTCCAGTTCTACGTCACCACCTTCCGCCTTGCTATCGACGCTGATCTAGACGCCCCGCTTGGAATCGAGTTCAGCGCCCCAGCTGGTACCGTGGCTCGCTTGATGTTCTGGATTAATGGATACCAGTTTGGCAAGGCCGTGTTCCATATTGGGCCGCAGCTGCGATTCCCTGTGCCACCTGGGGTTATCAATAACCGTGGTGTTAATACGTTGACGATTAGCTTATGGGCTCAGACGGACGAAGGGGCGAGGGTGAGCGAAGTTAAGCTGATTAATTATGGGCTGTATCAGACCGACTTTGACTTTAATGCTGATTGGAGCTATTTGCAGCCGAAGCATGTCGGAGGGAGAGAAAAATATGCGTGAGAGACGCTAAGGGGGATATGTGAGGTAGTTACTTTCATATATTGAATAAATTCTTAGATAAGAAGGAAATAATATCATGGGATTTCTACCGAATTATAAAGATTTACTCGAGGCATTTAACACTGGCTGCGTAGTTGGTTGAGAACATACCTGATTTTGGTTAAAGAACATGATAAAATTTCTATATTAACTCTGATGTGCAAAGTCAACGCATGCCGAGTGGTATTATGGAAAAAAACACAAAGGAATCGATCACACTCTTCAACTTCTAGTATGCTCGGGTCGTCACAGGAGATCTCCATCAAAACCTCTCATCATGTCTCCTTATTCCATTGCTTCCCACTCCATAGGTCTCCCACAGTCCATAACCAATAATCCCGTCCCTTAATCAACCAAACCATGAAACTAGGGAACGCATACCCCATAGCCGCACCAACCCCTTTACTCGTCCCGATGGGTACGAGCTGCGTCTCCCGTTTGTCAGCCACATACACTCTGTCGTCTCCGACCGCCGTCTCTGCCACTCCAGCATCGAGAAGGAGATCACGCTTGATATTAGCTCCGAGAATAGGAATCGCGGCAAGGGCGAGATGGATCGCAGGCCGCGAAAACGATGAAACGTCCCCAATAGCGTAGATCCTTGGCCCAGCCCCGTCAACTCGCAGCGTTGCGGCATTCGTATCAATCCGGCCGTCAGCCGTGAGGAGAGCCTTGTCCACGAAACCAGTGTTTGGCTGCGTCCCGATCGCGGGAATATATAGATCTGCTTCCAGCGTCGTACCATCCTCGAGAGTCACCGTCGCCTTGGAGCCCACGCTCTCCGTCCCAGCACCTTCGGGGACTACACCCGCGACACGCGTGTTCTTGATGACTGTCACCCCAACTTGAGAAAGAAAACCTTCACCTTTGGCAGCGATGGATGCGCGTAGAAGAGGTAGGATCTGCGCCGCGGATGTGACGAGCGTGATCTTAACCTTTGGATTCTCGAGTTTGGGACTAAACCACCCTGCGCGCCCGTTGAGGTACTCCCCTAGCTCCCCCGCGGTCTCAACACCTGAAGCTCCACCGCCTGCGATGATGATAGACTTTGCAGTGGCAAGAGACTCGCGGAACTCAGCCCAGCGCGCGCGGAGGAAAATATCATCGCGGTTCAGGCCAAAGAGAGGGGAGGTTGTGGATGAGCCGGTAGCAAGGACAAGAGAGTGGAACGCGAGAGTTTCAGTTCCGCCTGCTACGACTGCGATGGAGACGGAGCGGTTCGTGTGGTCGAGAGCTGTGGCTGTACCGTGGAGAAAGCGAAAACTGGCAGGGGGGTATTGCGCGAATGCCTCGGGGATGTTGGCGAAGACCTTGGAGATGGGGAGGAGGTCATCGGAGATTAAGACACGGGGACAGGCCGGACGGCAAATTGTTTGTTCAGAGGGACTGACGAGAATAATTTGGTACGAGGCGGGCGAAGGTAGCTTGGGGATGGCATGCTTGAGGAGGTAGTGCGCGATTGAGACGCCGCCGTAGGAGCCGCCGAGGATGACAATGTGCTTTTGAGCGAGTGGAGGAGTGGTTTGCGCCATTGTGAGAATGGGATATGATTGATCAGTCCAAAAAATGCTAGAAATAGAGGCACGATAGGGATGGCTGGCCCGAGAGGTATCCTTGGCCCTTGTAACACTGGGTCGAGCGACTGTGATACTGAGAGGATGTGATACTGCGGTTATGTATCTTGGACTACCGACAAGAACATCAACAGAAAGGAAAAACAGGAGGGGAGGCTGTATGTTTTGAATATTAAAACATGTAAATAAAGAAAACAATATCGCGGTCTGTTCAGCTTACTTCTGGCTGATTGCATGCATGCGATTCTCGCCGGGTGCGTCATCGCGGCAGCCTCTACATATGCACAAATTCCCCACAGTATATGCATTAAAGGGGAAATATCATACTTTATGAAGAGCTGATTGGTATTATTGGTATTGGTGCTTATGTACTGTGCATAGTTCAGAGCTCCTTGACACTTTGGGGGCCGACGCTTGGACCACATATAGCTGTTTGAAAAGGCCGAAGAGCGAACGGCCGAAAGTCTTATATCCGACCATTAGAGACTATCTTCATCGAATACCATATATTACTCATATCTACATATTATATAAAATGCACCAGGCTATATACTGTGGCTGGACCTCAGTTACAGTAAATTGGTGTAACCCATGCCCACGTCAACACGAAACATCGCAGGGTTAGCGACGGAAGGTCGGCCAAGACGCAGGACTGCATTTATATAAGAAATGTATTGGCTTTTGTAGGAAGTTATGAAATAAGTGTAATGTTATAAATTGGCCGAAGACCCAAACACCTCGAAGTGAAACTCTCCCCTTCTCTAACCTTCGCCCCTTGTGTTTGCGTTGAGTTCAACTGATACGGCTAACTGTACTTGTTGATCTCAAACATCTACACAACATCTAGAATCACCGCCTCGCCCGGAATCACAGTTCCATTCAGAACTGCATCCCCATGAGCCCTCGCAACAAGAGAGTAATCTGGCAGATACCTACACACTAAGTTAGCAAGCTATATCTCCAAAAAAACGGCAGTTCACCAAACTTACTCGTCCAAAAATGGCAGGACCTCGGTAGAGCCAGGAACATTACGCCAGTCTCTCATCAGGTCCATTGTGATCGCAAAGAGTCCACCGAGATGCACGCCCGCCTGCTCCATCCTACGGTTTGCGTCTGCAGCTAGTTTTTCGTTGAACGTCCCGCTCGCATCCGTATTTGCCCACACGGAGTACCCCTCCTGGCGGAGAGAGAGAGCGAGGAAAGAAGTACCTTGGTGTGTTAGCCTGTGAGGCCATAGTGTGCTGGAATAGACGCTAGGTTGACTTACAAACTTCGGTGACAATACCGGCAAGAATAATGTGCTTTTTACCCGTGGCCTTTACGGCGGCGCGGAAATCGGCGTTGTCCCAGGCGTCAACCTCACCTTGGCGGTGAATGAAGGTGGCGTTTGGGTGGAGGGCAACGATTTCCTTTGGTAGCTGGCCATTTGGGCCTGGCTTGGTCAGTAAATTATTTGGTAAGACGCCCAGAGGATTTTTTTTACCGGTATCAGCAGATGTGGTGAGGATGGTTGGGAGGTTAAAGAGGTTTCCGAGAGCTGCGTGGCCGAGGACAGAGTTTCTGAACTCGACGGTTCCGTAGTCTCTCACAACTGCTTTGAGGCCGGTCTGATGGTCTACAACGAGGAGAGCCTGTGAAAATTAGAGATTTATTCAATGTGGTATTGGTAAACACCTACAGCATTGTTCTTGTCTAGCCTTTCAAAAGTGAAGCCTATCACAGCCATATATCAGCATGATCGTAACTAGTCATCTGTGTATGTGGCAACTTACCATTTGCAGCAACTACTGTTGCAAGAACAAGGCTTGTTAAAACTTGAAATTTCATGGTGGGAGATGGAGAGAATTAACAGTGTCGTCTCGAGGCTAATATTATAGAATGAGAAAGTGATAGTAATGTAGAGAGTAAAAAGACATGATCACCTGGGAAAGGTCGTGCTCTTTATACCTCGAATTGAAAGGTCCGGAGCTTCAGAGGATATGAATACGCCATCCGACGCATGCATCATACGAAAAGTCAGAGCTCCATAATAATAAAAAATACGACTCTTTTTCTGGGTTTCTAGACTGAAAAGTCGGTCTTTCGAACCTGTGAAACGAAGTTATTGCAACATTAGAACCAGTCCCACCAACAATATGCATGTGTATCCACTGATAAGTCACTGATAAGTCATAAATTATGAAGAATCTCAAGCATGCTCTCCGGCCATCTTAGAGCTACTGTGGAAAGAAGTAAAATTAACCTAGATGCGCGACGATTATACAATCACCTAGTTGCAAGAAACGTGTGTATAGCTCCTGCTCTCTGCGGGCTATTGTGGAGAGAAAGGAACTAGTCAGTCTGTACGACGATGACAGATACTTCGCAGATATATTAGAAAGGTTTTGGGCTTCGCTCATTCCGAGTCCAACGGTGGCCGGGCCAGCCCAAGTGTTGTGGGCCTTGGGTTGGATCGAGCGCCATTTAGTTGGTTTATGTAAGTAAGGGGCCTATATTAGCCCTGTCTTACACACAGCTGACTGCGCAAGCTTGAAGAATATGCCATCCCCGCCCCCACCCTGCAATTGACGATTGTCATTGATGACTGTCGCATCATGTAGCACGTGTGCTGCACACTGAAATTTCCTGCATCGATGCGGGCGCTGAATCATCACCCGACGGTAGTGCACGCCAACGCACCCCAGCTAGTGCTCTGGATGTGCCGCTTAACAATGGCCGTCTAGCCAATTGTAACTTGAATGTGGAAGAGTCTAGGCATTTTAATATTTGTTTGTCAGAGGATATTTTAACTTCAAGACAGACGCAGTGACCATGAACACTGGCCTATTCCTGCTTCGCAACCTTATGGACAAGATCAATCATATCTTTACCTTAGTACACGCGAAAACAAACATTACGATATCACTGTCTCTATTCAAGTTCCTGCCGTTATTCCCCTCATAGACGACTTCATCTGGCAAGTCATTTCATGAAGCCACCGTGTACTAAGTGTTATTTTTGTATCTTTTTTAGAACTATATACCTAAGAGCAGAGTTTATTCACAAATTTATTGAGACAATAGGACAATAGGCAGTCTGGGAATCGACCATCACACCCTTCCAAAAATGCCCTGCGGCGTTGCAAACTTGATCGAAACCGCAATGAACCCACCTACCAAGCACACAGAACCGCTGAATATGCACGCCTCAAAAAAACCTCCGTAATGGTGTACAAATACCCCATTTACTGGCGGCCCTATCAGCCCTCCAAGAGAGCTTAGGGACATGCCCATGCCCATGTACATCCCTATTTCCCGTACGTCTTTGGCGCACAGAGAGATGCATGCGGAGAGCCCGGAGATGATTGTCCCAGAGGTGAAACCAAATACGACCGCGTATCCGATTAATGCGCCGTTGGTCTTTGCTGAGTTCATGCAGAAAATTGTGATTCCCGTCGAGATACCTCCAAGCGAATATACATTCAGTCTTCCGTACTTGTCTGCTAACACGCCTGGGATAATACGACCAAACGTCGATGACGCGTTGACAATTGCGAGAAGGTACCCCGCAAGTGCCGGATCCATACCTCTAGTGACAGCGTATGTTGGTAGATAAAAGAGGGGCGTCAACATGCCCATAAAGGTGAAGAACATTGAGGCAATCAGCAGTAAGAAAATCACCTCCGTGTACGCCCTTGAGAGCCAGAAGGCCGTTGTTCGCGCCGTCAGTCGCGCCCTGACAGCCACACACGCAAACGCTAGGAGCGGAATGAGTAGAAACCCAACGATCCTCACTGACCATCCGAAGCCGAGAGACGAGTTGTTCAGCATCTTTGATATCGCGATGGGAATCACTACGCCACCGATAGAAGACCCAGAAACTACCACGCCTAGAGCCGCGGCGCGGTTTTTGTCAAAGTACTGCGCCACAGCTGCGAAGGCGGGAAACTGGAGAAAACCCATAGAGACTCCCATCAGGACGCCTTGCACAAGCATCATCTGCCAGTACTCCTTGCATAGACTCAGCATCATGACCGAGAATACGTACACAACAGCCGCCGGTTGCATAATCTACACTCTCGTTAGTACGTTTCCCATACACTAGCCCGCTAAATTTATAGACTTACTCGTGAGCCATATCGATCAAACATAGGTCCCCCAACCATTCCAGCACCGAATTGGAGGAATGCCGATATAGACCCAATCCAGGCGATTTTATCAGGTGAGTGACCCTGGAGCTGGTGAGTCAGGTAATACTGTTCAAAGGCTCCGAATGAGTTGGAAAAGCCAAGACAGCAGAATAATATTGCGGAGCCACCAGCGGCGACAGTCCAGGCTCTGGCACCGCCATCAGGTGCTGGTTCGTCTGTGTCGGCCGAAGAGGCAGCACCATGTTCTTGATCGAGCAGGCCTGGTGAGCTTGGAGCAGATTTGTCTTTGTCGAGTTCAAGCTCGGTCGTGACTGTCGACTGTCGACTTTCCGCTTGTGGTGAGACTTTTTCAATAATTATCGTGGACATATTTAATACGAACGCTAATATGAGAATAACTCGTGAGATAATCAAGCAACACAACGCCCACCGATTTTTCAACAAAAACAAGACAAATAATAAATCAGAATTAAAAGGAAGCTTGAATTTATTAGAGATATATTTTCTAGTCTATTCTTCCTTAATTATGCTGTCATTGTCGGATATGAGAATCGGAGATAATATAGGGCGGTACCAGCCGAACTCGGACTCGGACTCGGACTCGGCAATCGGATTCGGCGATACTAAACCCGACTTTAAAGGACATAACGCCCCCCCGATCGAACCGCCATTCTGTTCCACCAGCCTTACAAAACCTAAGCCCGCCGGAGATAATGAGCTTTTGTATACCCAATTGTAACTCTAAGTTTTAAACCGCCTAAGCGCGGCGCACGTATATCACTACATATGACCGACCCCGAGCGCCGTCGAAGGCGTCCCACAGTGTATGCCCCTCTCCAAAACCCCCCTGCCGAATCTCCTAATAACGGGGAAAATAGCTCCTGTGCCCTCTGTAAGCGCCGCAAGATACGATGTAATCGCGAGACGCCATGCAGCAACTGCGTACGCTCCCGCAACGGGACTTGTGTCTATGAGAATCATGTTTTGCCCCCCTCTAGACGAGACATTAGACTGACCCCTGAACGGGTTGGTGGGCTCGGGAGGGAATCAGGCACTATTAGACACAGCGACCAAGCTTTACCTTTACTTCCTACCCCGTCATCTACCGCATCCTCCCCTACCCCTGACGTCGCGGCTATGCAGCGGCGCATCCGGGAACTGGAATCGCAGCTCGCAGGAGTGTCTATCAAGCACCCTCCCGCCGAGAGCCCCCCAGTGGAACTGGCCCCCTCGCTAACGGACCCATTCTCGACTCAGACGGAGGACACACTGACGACCTCGACGAGGCTAGGGGGCACATTTCATGTGCATAATGAGAGTAGCGAGTGCGGGGCTGGGCGTGAAGGGATCCCGCGCAGTGTCACGCATAAAACGAGAGTGTTTGGGCAGAGCCACTGGATTAATGGGATTGTGCTGGTGAGTTGAGTATTTATATTGCGAGAGCTGGCTTATGACGAGTCGTTATATTTATCAGGGGGCGGAGGCGCTTATTATCCGCTGATAAAAGATTCGCTGATCTGTTTACTGACAACTTCCCAGTTTCTTGGAATCCCCAAACTCATCGAGTCTCATTTTCGCGGTGAGACATCCCGTGCCATCCTCGGCATCCAGCGCTGCAAATCGCTCGCCCGTACCATCAAGTTCCAGCGCACTCCCGCCGCCCGCCGCCCCCCACCAATCCCCGATCTACCACCCAAAGATGTCGCTGATGCCCTTATGGAATGCTACCTCCGCACCATCGAGACTGTCTATCGCATCTTGCACATCCCCACCTTTCGACGCGACTACGCGGCGCTCTGGGACTCCGATGTACAGCCAAATGCCGCATTCCTAGTGCAGCTTAAACTCGTCCTCGCGATCGGTGCCGCGATGCATGATACGAAGTTCTCCCTCCGCCCATCGGCGATCAGATGGGTCTACGAAGCGCAAAGCTGGGTCTCAGATCCAGCCTTCAAGTCCCGCCTAAACATTCAGACACTACAGATTAGCCTCCTCCTATTGTTTGCGCGAGAAGCGACTGGCATTGGCGAAGACATGGTATGGGTATCTGCCGGATCTTTACTACGGACTGCTATCCATATGGGCCTGAACCGAGACCCATCGCACCTGCCGACACGTAGCTTGTTTGCAGCCGAGATGCGGCGTCGGCTATGGAACACGATCCTAGAGGCAGTCGTTCATACGAGCCTCATGTCTGGAGGACCGCCGCTGCTATCACTGACTGATTTCAATGCTGCGCCTCCTGGGAATTTCGCCGATGAACAGCTGACTGACGATGATTCTACGCCTGCGCCGGATACGGAGTTTACGCAGGTGTCTGTCGCCGCCGCACTGCGCGCTACCTTTCCCCTTCGCCTCGCCGTCACCAAGTTCCTCAATAATTTTGGTGCCTACGGCACCTATGATGAGACCCTACGCCTTGATGGTGAGTTTCGCACTACCTACCGCACGCTCTGCCAAACACTCCAAGGCCATAACTCTAGCGCCGGCCCCGGGCCTTCGCGATTTGCGCTCCGCGTTATCGACTTCCATATGCTGCGGTACCAGACGGCGTTACACGTCCCATTCTTCGGGCCTTCGCTAAAGGTTGCAGCATTTGCGTACTCGCGCACGGTGGTAATCGAAAACTCGCTGCGGTTGTGGCATAGCGTTTGGCCACCACTGCCCGGAGCGCGTGGGACTGCCGTAGAGGAGCCGGAGGAGATAGGTAAGGATGACCTAGTGAGACTTGCAGTTTGCGGCTCAGGTTTCTATTGCCAAGTAGCCATGCAAGTGAGCCTCCTCATTGCAGTCGAGCTGCGGACTCAACTTCAAGAAGCAGCGAGTCTCTCACCGCCGACGTTACGTCCAGACCTGCTCGCCGTGCTCGAGGACAACAAGACATGGCTACTGCGGCGTATCGAAGCTGGGGAGACGAACGTCAAAGGGTATCTGCTGTTGTGCGTTGTGATCGCACAGATTGACGCGCTAAACCGCGGCCTGGGACACGACGAGATGATGCGATTATGTCTCGAAGTTGCGGAAAAATCGGAGGATGTTTGCATTCCCTTGCTTGAAGAGATGGCGGCGAAGGGGCGGGATGGAGGCGGGGATAGTGGAGTTTTATCGGGCCTCCAGACACCAGAGGGAGGAGTAGAGGATTGGGAGTTTATGGTGAGCTGGGTGCTATCATGTGTGCGTATTTGTGAGTGTGGCTAACTGGTGTGATAGGTTTCGGATGCGCTGTTTGAGCTGGGGGATATGGATGGGGTGAGTTGGATGTTCGGTCAAGATAGTGCACACGTGCAGGGAGGGCCGGTGGCTTGGTAAGTAAGGCGTTAATTCAACGCGGAAGGTGTACTACATTTGTATAATTAGAGGTCTGATTATGGCGATCGCGGTGGTATTCTCAACTTCACAATGATCTGTTCTTATACTGGGTAGTGATAGGTAAGGTGGATGAGGGAATCTAACTAAAGCAATTAATAATTAACACAGTACCTGACTGAGTAACCAATAATGCCATATCCCCGATCGTCAAGTGATCCCCCCGCACTACCCCTCGACAGCACAGCGGGGTTAGTAACCATGCAGTTAGTCTACATACCTCGGCACCGTCCACAGAATTGAGATAAAGTTGCGGGGCCCCACACTTCACAGGGGATGGTCGATCACCTTCACTCTCCCCCACAGATTATCCACATTTCAGCCACGAATTATCAAAGAAGGCATGTACCCGAGTAAGTTGCTTCTCCTCACTTCTTAGCTTCAGGAATGGCAGGATAAACATGACATCCACCACTAATAGTTATCGAATTTCCTTACACACGTGTTAACTACAGGGGTTGGGCGGTATTTACGTTAGGCTACACTTAGGCATGGCTACTCAGCATACATCTCTATTAGCCCATAGAGCTGCAGAGTAAACTAAATCGGGCTGTATACTTGGGCCTCATGAGCGTATGGAATCCAAAAGCACTAAGTACAAGGCATTTTCTATGCACGATTCGTGGAACAAGGGCTCCATATCGGCCCTAAGACACGTAGTGTTGAACGATTATGTATGATTAAGTGCCTGGCCCATTATATTCTTACTTTACGGCTGCCGACAGTTGCAGACGGCCCCATCCCTTGGCTTGAAAGCGGAATGATTCCTTAAAACTCGAGGCGTCTCAATATACGTAACATAGTAGTATAATGTCAACTCTACAATACAACATGGCTGGAGCATAGAGGACCCCACTGCTGTAAAGTAACAGTAGCTCCACTAAATTCGTCCGCAAATAGTTCTACATTAGGCTCCCGCAAGCAGTTCCTATTTAGGCAATTCTTGCTGAACTTCTGTAACTATTAGCCAGCACCTAGTCGGGGTTAGTCCCCCTTGGCATGTTTAAGTTGGTGGGAATGGGCCTTGACATCTTGGCATCTCCGGCAGATATCCCCACAGTCCAATCCCCGTCTCCCCACCTCCCTGCATCCCCGCATCGCATCACCCATAGAACCCTATACAACAAACATCGAGTTCTCATATAGAACCTTTATTTCAACCCTCTAAAAGCTCCAAAAAAGCACCTCGGCTTCTTAAATAGGCCTCGCAGTTACTTTCCCTCTTTCCTATTCCGCCTTCTCTCCCCATTATACTCCAGCTCTTAATCTAAACCTCCAGAAAATGCCGAGGCACTCTCATCTATCGTGCCTCCTTGACCATGGTTTCTATACGCATAGGCCTAGTTTCAGCCAACTTTGACTCCATTCCCCACCTCTCTACCCCATAGCTCCGCTTCCATCGTCAAACGGACTCCGAAGACCCCATAATGCCTCGGCATGAACTGCTAAGCTCAAATTATAAATAGGACCTAATCATCTCCATCACACCTGTTTTCAACAACCAGCCCATCCAGTATTCTAACAAGCACCTTAGTCCAACAATTCACCGCACTTGTCCAACCCGCCTAAATCAGCCCTCAATTACTCACCGCAAATATGAAGTTCCAAGCACTCATTGTCTCGGCCCTCGCCGCCGTCGCAACAGCGGCCCCTCACCCCGCTGCGAATGAAGCAATCGACGGGGATGCTCTCCCAGCAATCATGGCCCGCCAGTCTGCCACCTCTGATGAGCTCAAGAATGGCGCCTGCAAAGATGTGACATTCATCTTCGCACGCGGATCCACCGAGTCTGGGAATATGGTTTGTGGGCCCCTTCTACTTCACGCCTCCATCTTTTCCCCCCAATTCTAGTAATGTCCCGGAAATATAAATGTTAACCACAAACAGGGCACCGTCGTCGGTCCCCAGGTCTGCACTGCTCTCAAGACCATCCTTGGATCTGACAAAGTCGCCTGCCAGGGCGTCGGCTCTCCATACGCCGCCACCCTCGCCGATAACTTCCTTCCAAAGAACACTTCACCCACTGCTATCGGCGCTGCCAACGACCTCTTCAACCTCGCTCACACGAAGTGCCCTAACACCAAGGTCGTTGCCGGAGGCTACAGCCAGGGCACCGCTGTGGTGGATAACTCTATTCAGGCTCTCGATGCCGCTGTTGTTTCGCAGATTAAGGGCGTTGTTCTGTTTGGATTTACCCGCAACTTGCAGGATCGCGGACAGATCCCCGGCTACCCAACTTCCCAGACGAAGGTCTTCTGCGCTGTTGGAGATCTTGTGTGCGACGGAACTCTTATCATCACTGCCGCACATCTGACATATGGCCTTAACGCCGCCTCTGCAGCGTCATTCCTGGCTAGCAAGGTCTAAGGGATGATACGGGGATAGGGCTCTGTTAGTGAGCTTAGACTCTGGAAAGGGCGGGTGCTGGCATGGAGCCATAGGGCTCCCACACGGACCTGCGGCTTATTTTCCCTTCTTGTTTCTTCTTGTTTGTATTTGCAATTTTTTGACAATTTTGAAAGTATAAAGTTAGCTGCAGCTCAAAAATTAAACGTCATGTTTAGAAAAAAAAAATATGTCTGGCCTTTCTTGTTATTTGGTGTCAAATGGATTGTTCAAAAGCTGTTCAATACTGAGCCGATTTTTACCATGCCGGTCATTTATGAAGAAGGCACAAAGGTAAAGAGCAAAGAAAGAGAAGGGAATGATAGTATAGAAGAAAAAGGAATTGCCCGGAGAAGGAAAGAGTGGCGGGCCCGAATGCATCCCTAGTAGCTCATTTACCCCCAACGTTGGCTTTCCATATTTCAGTTACCGACATGTCCCACAAGTATGAAGAGAATTAATTGAATTACTAATGAAAGAGTAGACTAATCTCATACTAAAAATACACCTACAGCATGTTTTTATTGGCAAGAAACCTTACAGGCCCCTGGAGTTTCACTGGACTGTGAATCTGTTCGATAACGACTACTTTACAAATAATTGAATATCTCGCGATCAAAACTCTGACAGAGACGTACTACTGCCAACTTAATCAGGCAGTCTAGTGTGAAACGCCTCTGAATATTGTCTTCAAATGGGGTGAAACGGAGGGACACGATAAACCCTGCGCAAACTGTCGAAAAAACAGCGAAGACCAGATTTTGAGTTATAATCAAGGTATTAGTTTTAATTCCTAATAAGGCATTTGAAAATCTCACAAGGGGTGTTTATATAGATTTTCACCATTGTTTAAAGTATTAACCTAGCCATTCCCACTCCCTATATCACCTCTTATCCACGTCCTACCCCACCTCCCCTTCTCTTCCCTCCTTGTTCATCACCTCTATATAGTCTCTTAATTAAACCTGCAATAACTCATCCACCATTGCTGCGATGTCGGTACACAAGCTGAAGTTACACCCGTCTCTGCCTCACCCATTACTCACGGAAGCCGAAAGGTGGGCATGCATCACCCTCAAAGTCCACCTCTTACCCATGATTCTCACACCACACAGGGAAGTCAAAATGTCAGAGTTAGCATTACGTGTAACTCCCTTCCGAGATAACATGATCGATAGAAGATCGAGACCCCATGCATCAGCGGAGAAGTTTGCGAATGGGAACCTCGGGTGGGCGAGAGCTAGTAACATACTCTCGGATTTTGGCATGGTGGTTGTTATCTTGGATTTCATAAACAGCAATCGAGTGGGTGCACTTGAATATAAAGAGGGAATAGGCTAAACGAGTTTACGATATATAACTTTCCCTTTCAACTAGTTTTGAGCCGTTCACATATCGTACTATCAATTGCTAAGTATTATCCTATTGGCATAAAAAATGATCATCTCAGCCATCACCGCTGGCCTCCTCCTGGGCCTTTCCCAGAGCCCCATTGCCATTGCATTTCCAACTGATGCTAACGGCGTTGTCGTAACTCATGTAGCCTCCGACTACTTCCCCAATGCTAAGGGAGACCTGACCCCTTTCAATGTCGACGCTCGCTACGTCGGCTACAGCACAGAAACCCAATCCTGGCTCACCAGTATTAAACTCTCTTCCGGAAAAACCGACGAAGAAAAGGCCATCCTTATCATTGAAGCTGCCTATGCCCATGCCTTTAACCCCCTCGACCCTAACATGGCCACCGACCTCGCCGCGATCCTCGCCGCTGTTGCCGGGTCCACCCCGCCCAGCACTATAGAACGGCGGTCCTCGTTCCAAGTCTCCGCTGCGCATGCAGTCAAATTGGCCAGCCGCGCAGGCGTCTTCAGCTGCCTGTCTGGTACGACGTGGCGTTTAGCCTGGATATTGGGAAGGCGCCGCGCAGCCACTGCGAGAATCAAGGAGGGTCAAATTGCTGTATTAGCTGGTCGACGTATAATATACGTGTAGGATTTTTCTCGACGACCTGGACGGCATGCAATAGTGAGGTGCAGGCGGAGCATAAGACTGATGCTAGCTGTGAGGGGTATGGAACTACTGATCAAGGGGGGGATGCGTGTTTGAGTAATAGGGCGAATGGGTGTACATAGCAGGGACAGCTAGGGGACTTTGGTTGTGGAGGAACTCAGGGCATGATTACATCTGAGAATGGAGGTGGAGATAGGTGTGGTGACCACTAAGAAAGCAATACATCGTTGGTTGCCTGGGATGATCGTCGAAGCAAACAGCACGTTTCCCTCGAGGGAAATGAAAGGATTGGTTTTTAGAATTATCGCTATTAGAAGCACCCTAAGAGTGCATCACTACTACTAAAGATATTGATAATTGTGGTTAAGTCCGTCTAGGGTGGCAATGAGATGGAGAACAGACGGGATGGAGTCGAAAAAGGGAGAGTCTGCAAGTCGTTACATAACTTTAAATTATATTTACTATAGAAAGATAATTATTTCATTATGGAATAGCCACCTGTCTTTTAGCTTTCCAAAATGTCAACGCAGAACGGCTGTGCCTGACCAAAACAGGCCTCTACGGAGCATCAGGATCTGGATTGTTGGCCCAGACTCGCTTTGAGATACCCACTGCGCCTATGGCATCCGCAAGAGGCTCCAGGGCAAGTACGGTAATCTCATTGCCTTTATTCTTCAGGTAACAGCCTGGGAGATAGAGAGACTGTTGCGGCCCAATAATCCAGTAGCGACCAAGGTTGACACCATTTACCCAGACAATGCCCTTCACCCACCCTGGCAGCTCAAGAAATGTGTCGCCAATAGTCTCGGTATCAAACGAGCCCGAATAAAAGATTGGAGTTGAGGTGGCTGACGGTGCTGGGCCGCGATACTTGGCTTGTGGAGCGGGCGGCTGCTCAAGGGCAAGGGGGTATGTCATCCAGTTTTGTAACACGCTGCCGCCGACTGTCACGTTTCCAATTATGCCCTTGCGTTGCTCAACGAGTGCTGGGCCGTAATCAATACGACCCATGTTTTCGACAAGTAGCTCAAGGACGTCCCCAGCCTTGAGGTCGAGCGTAACGGTAGCTGGTACCATATAGATACGATCAATAACCCCAACGCGCTCTCCGTTAACATAAATCAATACACGATCCCTTGGGCTATCCCCCGGGTTAAGAGATCCCTGAATTGCAGTTTTGACCTTGTGGCAGTACATAATAAATCCGTATGACTGGCCAAGAGCTTCCATATGAGTAGGAGTTTTTTGAATCACAGGTTTTGGCAGAGCATCAAATAGAGCCACTGATGGCTTGAGTTGGAACGTCGGTATTTCAATCATTGGGCTTTTCACTGGGATATCTGGCACCGAGGAGTTGTCACCTAGATACTCAATGATTGTCTCTCGTATGGCATGATAAGCCTCGGTTGGACGACCGCTCTCATCAAGGGGGGCACCATAATCGTAGCTGCTTGTTATTGCGGCCAATGCATTATCGATCCATAGACCAGCATTCTGGAAGCCCATGTTTGTGCCCCCGTGGAACATATAGATGTTAATAGATGACCTGTTGGTCAGCACCCAGGCAACGTCTTCCTGAATTTTCTTCAGCGCTTCAGCGTTGCCGTCGTTCGTGTGGTGTGTGGTGTTGCTACCCCACGTATCAATCCAAGTCACATAGTACTCTCCGTCCAGTTGAGGTCCAAGGCTCGTTGGGTCGGTGACGAATTTATCTCTTGCTTCGAATCCAGTCTTTGGGTCGCCGTCAGTCTCTGCAAGGACGCCGTGGATCTGGCCTCCTGCAAGATATGATTCGCCTCCACCATCGTTTGTATAAAGTGGGACCTCATACTGAGCCTTCAGCATATCTCTCATGGCGGCGACGTAAATGTGGTCATTACCAAATGAACCGTACTCATTCTCGACCTGGACCATGAGGATGGGCCCGCCGTTGGTGACTTGGAGTGGTGCAACCTCCTCGGCAAGATGTTTGAGGTATGCCTTGGAGGCGTCTAGGAATGGCTTGTTGTTGGTACGGACAGCCATGCCGGGTACCTCACTGAGCCATGCAGGGAATCCACCCCATTCACGTTCTCCGCAAATGTATGGGCCGGGTCTCAATATAATATTGAGGCCTTCTTCTTGGGCAATTTGAAAATATTTCTTAATATCATTGTTGCCTGTAAAGTCCCAGGCTCCAGGGGACCTCTCAAGGTCATTCCAGAAGATATACGAGAAGATCGTATTGAGGCCCATTGCGCGCGCCATGGACAGTCGATCTCTCCAGTACTCGCTTGGAATTCGTTGAGGGTCCATCTGCCCTCCAATCATCTGGTAGGGCTTCCCATGAAGAAGGAAGTCGGTCCTGTTGTATGTAAATGGCGCAGTGTCGGCAAAGGCCGCCGGCCTGAAGATGGCGGCTAAGGAGGTCAGTAGCCAGAATGGTCGCATGGTGATGTTCTTAGAGATTGCTTTGCTCGACTACTCATGCCCTGAAGCGCCTGTTTTAAGGAAGAAGTCATGATGTGAAGAGTCTCTAGTATTGCTATGCAGCCAGTTTTGGCAACGTTGCATGGAGGTAGCTGCGGGGAAAGTTCCCAGTTTACTAAATCAAAAGCTCGACATGAAGCTGGAGAAATGTTCGCAGATCACCTTAAACCTCATCGCTGGGTTATGTAGTTGCATCTCCCCAGACTAATCAGGAATGGAAGGCAGGGAGACCTCGGCAATAAGCGAGCTCAATATGGTCTCTGGCATCGGCGCTCCATTGAATTGCCTATTTAGGAAGGCAAGCCACAACTTATAGGCTTCAGGCCCATATTTGGTAGTGAAGCCAACCTTCTATGAGCCCTATGGCCGAACCCCGCATTTACGTTGGATGCCGGTAGCCTCTTGATGAGTGTGCCGATCGACATTATACCACCTTACCACGCGGCGTCACATCGACTATACACGTGATAACAGACGAGAAAATAAGCATCTCTGCGGTAGATACTTGATGAATTATCGATTTTTTAATCGGTAAAATGGCCATATCTGCGTAGATTTATGGAGGTTAGCACGGCGTAACTGAAGTTATCAAATAAACATGGCGGTGCAGATTGCCAGATGCGTATGAAGCGGGCCGTAATAATGGATAAGTCTACCAGCGATAACTATCTGGCAACTTGATCTGCTCCTGTCGCAATATTGAATAGAGCGTAAAAATTAGATGACTGCCATTGTAATACAAAATTCGAAAAAGTACGATATAGATGACTCGACAAAAGCGATCCCGTTCCAAAGTCGCAGCGAGTAGCCTTGTCATCAATTTCTAGGCTCACTGTTCAACTTTCTCAGCTGCTAACACCTCTTGCCCAATCCGTACCAGATCATCATTATGCAGAGTCTCTTTCTCGATTCCATTGATAGCCTGCTGTAGCAGTGTTGCCGCTACCTCACTAACGTGGAGTATAGGAAGGCCGATGGCAGCACTGCCAATGGACCTCAGGGCACCCATCACTAACCCCGTTCGTCCGGGCGCATAGATCAACCCAGGTTTTGCAACACACGCCTCCACTGCACCATTTGAATTTTTGGCAAAGTCAAGAACGCGAGACTCCCCTTCTCCCTACACCAATTTTTTAGTAACGCGGCCTAGGGATTGAAACTGGGAGATAGGAAGGGTGAAGGCGTACCCGCATCAACACGTAATTGCCTAGGATCCAAGGCTTCTGACTCTGATCTCTCTCCGCTTTGGCGCCGCTAGTGTAAATGAAGCGCAGGGGCTTGGTAGTGGAATCGCGTGGCAGCTGCGCGAGAGTCTCGAGTCCCTTGATGGTGTAGTCGATGCAGATCTTCCGCACGTCTTCCCATGGCATATTCCTTGACTTTGACGGCGTGACAGCGATGAGCCTATCATACATTAGAAAAGGTGCGGTTTCCACCATTCGATTACACGTGATGAGGTAAGACGATGGAGCATGCAGCGATGAGGATAGCATACCAGATACAGGCATCAGCTCCAGATAGCTCCTTCTTTACGCTCTCGGAATAGTTCTCGAAGTTATCAGAGACGATAGACTTGAGCTTACTTGCATCGGCGCCTGGTCCTGCATTCCGCGGCACTTCTACCGTTCGACGTCCGAGGGCGACAATGGAGGTGATGGCAGGGTTGGAGAGGGCTTGGCGGATGACTTCTGTCGCGACGAAACCCGTCGAGCCAGCGACAATGATCTTCATAGTTTCCACTACTTAATAGTCGCTAATAGGGTTAACGCCGGCGAGAAGGGTCTCTGAGAAAGAGAAAGGAGATGTATGTTGGTAGAATTTTACAGTCGCCATGTTTGTTCGTCGTCGTCCTAAGACTTCGTAAGCAGGTCAGCATCAGCAAGGGTTCTGATACTCATTCCTGGACTTGGGATGTCTGGGCACTGGAGTTCCGTATACCATGATATCTGATTGGTTAGGCTAAACTCGTACACAGAAAGGTCTGATAGGGTATGGATAAACTCTGTTGGTCACTTCCTGGAAAAGTAAAGAGGTAGTCACATGACTAGATGTAAAGTAAACCTTGATTTTCTAATGTATCGTTTCCTCCCTAGTCTGCTGCATTTAGGTATGATAGTTAGATACGTAACGGATGAGGAGGATAAGATTGCGGGCGTGACTATCGCAAGTGAAACACGTGATGTAGTTACCGACGGGAAGCGCACCTTCTGCAAGCGGCTTGGTAAAGCTTGTATTGAGGACGAAGCGAGAGCTGCCGAGCGAAAACGGGGGAAACGAGCTTAGTTGTGATTAAATGGGCGCTGGAAGGCGTTCTACAAGCCGGCTGGGCTAAAGCTTGATGTGTGGTCCCTACGTACGTCCCTTCTTCAATCCACTCTTTCTCGTTTCCCCTGCTCTCTCTCTATCTATCTCCCCGTATTTCTAATATCTAATACTCCCTCTGAAGTCGGAATAACGGCCGGTTTAGTGGACACTTTGAATGAGCAAATATGATACCATGGCGCTACGCTCTTGCTGACATGGCCGCTCCTCGTATCCTGTCTCTCACCGTCCCTTATCCTAGAGTAGCATCCCTCGAGGATGTAATATCTATTCTCTTTTACACTATTGGCTACGTGTAGGACACGCCTCAGAGGGGCCTTAGAGCAGATAGCGAGCGACACATGCCATGACTTTGGACCGACCTCACCACTTACCCTCGTAATTAATTTACCAGCTGGCCTGTTAGTGTTGTGTTCCTTTGATGGATGATCGGCAAATCGAACCTGGTGCGTGCACCATCCACATCATCCACATCGTCCGCACCTTCCTCTTTGGGACTTATCAACGCCATCTCCTCGTGTGCTCCTCATGTGCTCACGATGCGCTTTTCATCGCATAATATTGCCTATTCAATAGTGTTGTAAGTATACAACTGTTCTATATCTGTAGTATAGTGGGACAGCAATACGTAAACGATGTAGATGGGACTAGGAATTACACATATTGATGTCTCACTAAACGCAAGACAGAGCACGAAAGTTGCATTGGCTTATGTTGCCAACTCCCACTCTACCACATCTCCCATGTCGTCCCATCTACAGACCTTACTGATTGGACCCGTCGCTCCCCTATCAAGCACCCTTGTTTAGTTCCTGGTCTTACCCCAGTGCACCGTAGACTGACCAAATCAACTAGCTGTGCCCATCACCTTCCTGTTTCCGTCTTGGCACTTGTCAAGCTTGACATCCCCGTCCCTGTCGACTGCTCCTATTGCGAATTGCACCGCGGAGAATGTCTCAAGATGTGCCATGGCCTGCATAGCGCCGCCAAAATAACTCCGGCACGATGCACTTTGGGGAAGGTGATCGCTGATCGCTGATCGTCGCTGATACCAAAGTCCTATTCTCGTCGTCTTGGTTGGCCACCAAGCTTCTCCAATGCGACTCTCGGTATCTCTGGGGGTAACCTCAAGGAGCCCACGATTGGATTGTGTGTAATCATCACGCGGGATACCCTACCTGTTCCAGAGGATTGCCATTTATTTATAAATGTCGTACAATCTCCTCCTCGAGACTCGACTTTCCCCACTGCTCACTGCATTACCTACCGCGAATGTATTGAGCGATAGTAGTCTCGACTGAAGCTATCAGTGCAGCACCATGGGTCTTCTATCCTTTCGCAAGGGCCAAGGCCCGGTCGTTGACACCCCGACCACTGACGCCGATGCCATCTCGACCGGTGTCAGTAAGGGCGTCACGGTGGAACCAAAACGCAATGTGCCCACAGATGAGATCCGAAATGAGCTCTCAGCCTTTGAGAAAGAGCATTTGTGGGATCCGAATATGCCCCAGGAGAACCTCAATGCTGTTAATAAGGCGCTCCTGGCCGACGACGTAAACGCGGAGATTGCCTTGGAAAATGCGCTCATTGAGGAGGATTCACCATATGCTGAAGTTCGCGCTGCCGTTAGAAGTGAGTGTCTCGCCGTGTGTGAACCCTTCCGGATACTAACTCGTCTGTAGACTACGATGAGGAAGTACCAGCGAATACAATTCGTGCGTGGGTTATTGGGATGCTGTGGACGACGATTGGGAGTGCCATTAATATGCTCTTCTCTCTTCGCAACCCTTCCATTTACCTTACACCGATTGTAACTTTGCTTCTCTCGTATCCAACTGGTGTCGCCTGGGCGGCTGTAATGCCAACCCGCAAATTCAAGACGTTTGGAATTACCTGGAGCTTGAACCCGGGCCCATTCAACATGAAGGAGCACACCATCATCGTTATTATGGCCAATGCATCGTTTGGAGGAACTACTGCATATTCGACTGATGTTCTTCTCGCTCAAGAGGTTTACTACAAGCAGAAGTTTGGATGGGGCTACCAGCTTCTGCTTACGATAACCTGCCAGATGCTTGGACTAGGACTTGCGGGTCTTACACGTACCTGGCTCGTTGAGCCAGCAGCCATGATTTGGCCCTCCAATCTCGTCACTGCCACACTTTTCGAGACCATTCACACGAGAACTGCGCCTGACGCCGTCAAAACTAGCGGCTGGACGATGGGTCGCTACAAATGGTTTCTCATCGTCATGGGTGCCATCTTCGTCTGGGAATGGTTTCCTTTGTGGATCGCACCCTTCTTGGCAACATTTACTTTTGTGTGCTGGGCAGCTCCGAACAATGTCGTCGTCAACCAACTCTTTGGCGGGCAGTCTGGCCTCAGTCTGATCCCAATCACATTTGACTGGTCTACCCTCACCGCTTTTATCTACAGCCCCTTGGTTTACCCTTTCCACGCCATTGCCAACACCATGGTGGGTTTGGTCACTTTTGTGATCATCACCTCCATTGGGATCCACTATACCGGTGCTCTGTACTCAGAGTATCTTCCAATGTCAACGAGCGGCAGCTTTGACAATACTGGTCAAGCCTACGATGTTTCAAAGATATTGAACGACGACTACACCCTCAACGAGGAAAAGTACAAGGAATACTCGCCGCTGTTCCTCTCTACCACCTTTGCTCTTGTTTACGGTCTGTCATTTGCTACTATTGCCTCTCTAATAGTACACACCGGTCTTTTCAACGGCAGACAGATCTGGCAACGATTCCGTGCTAGCCGTGAAGAGGGTGCCGATGTGCATATGCGCATGATGCTTAAGTATAAAGAAGCGCCAGCATGGTGGTATGCCGCATCGTTCGTTGTCATGTTTGCCCTCGGCTTAGTGACTTGCCTAGTTTGGGAAACCCACCTAACGTGGTGGGGATTTATCGTTGCACTTCTCATATCTCTCATCTTCTACCTTCCAATCGGAATCGTACAAGCCACGACAAACGTCCAATTGGGACTAAATGTCATCACAGAGTTCATTATCGGATACATGCTTCCCGGTCGTCCTCTTGCTATGATGATGTTCAAGATGTATGGCTACATCACTGTTTACCAGGGCCTCTATTTCACGCAGGATCTCAAGCTCGCCCATTACATGAAGGTTCCACAACGGACTATCTTCTGGGCCATGTTTATCGCGACGCTATGGTCCTGCTTCGTCCAAATCGCCGTTTACAACTGGGCCCTTGGAAACTTCGACGGGGTTTGCACAGAGGATCAGCCCGACCGCTATACTTGCCCAGGTGCTAAAGTGTTTTTCACCGCGTCCATTATATGGTAAGATCACCAGGTTTCAAATCTAATTTGAGGTACTAATTCATTATTAGGGGACTCATCGGCCCAGACCGAGTTTACGGCACTAACGGAATCTATCACTGCATGGAGTACTTTTTTATTCTCGGTGCCGGTCTCCCAGTCATCGTCTATTTCCTTGCACGCAGGTACCCACGCAGCATCATCCGCTTCATTAATACACCCGTCGTCTTCGGCGGAACCGGAAATATCCCTCCCGCAACAGTGATGATTTATGCTTCGTGGGGCTTTGTCGGCACCATGTTCAACAAAGTTATCAAGAAACGTCACCCTGGTTGGTGGACGGAGTACAACTACATCACCTCCGCGGCGCTCGACTCGGGCACTATCATTTGCGTGCTACTTATCTTCTTCGCCCTTCAGCTGCCAAAGGTCAATGCCCCAGCGTGGTGGGGTGGTGCTGGTGGCGGCTTCATGAACAATGGAGATTGGAACGCTGCGACCCAGAAGCAAGTTGCTGACGGAGAGATTTTCGGGCCTGCTCGGGGCACGTGGTAGAGTAGTGTGTAGGTATTATGGAGATGTGCGGAGATGAATTTCTGTATTTCGAGGATGATGAGATACTCTACTCTGGAACGGCTGTTTTCTTGCTGTGATAGTTACCTGACAGAAGCAATGAATTAACCATCTCAATCACCGACTTGCCAAGTGCTTGAGTACTGTAGAACAAGGTCCCTTACATTTACCCGTTTAGCGCTGTCTCAAGTTCAGAGCCCTGCATGCAGTCTTCCATGTGGTGATCCCATGGACCATGCTATAAATCCCAGGCAATTCGTCTTTATCGTAGGCTTCATTATTATACGCTTCGTTATAGTACGCTTCGTTATGGTTTCTAATTTTACGTGAGATATTCCGCCGGACGGGCCAAGCCAAGACGCTTGGAAATTCGGGGCGTGGGTTTAGATCACTATGCGCACACCAACACATGAAGATTTGCGCTGCGGATTTACGGGGTTATTTAGTTTGTGGGGAAATCTTTCAAATGCGGGGAATTTTGCTTATGGTACCATCAGGCATATCATGCGCCAGAATCTCCGTTCTCTCAACACCACCAGAATCTATAATGCGGTCGGACAAGCAGGTAAAGATAAATAGGTCCTGCATCGAGTGCAGACGCCGAAAGGTACGCTGTGATGGCCAACAGCCGTGTAGCAACTGTGTGTGGTATGTCGTGGCAGACAACTGTCAGTACCAACCACGAAGGCGACGCAACTGTAGCTCCAATAAGTACGGCACAACCCACTCACTCCACTCTAGCGTGCTCGCCCCATCCTTATCAACGAACAGCAGGATTAATCTATTAATGCAGGGCCGGGAAACAGACCGCTGCTGGCACAACTGGCCAGAGCGCCCATGATACAATTTTGAACACGCTTTTCCCTGGCTCCAACGCTGATGATCTGTCCAAACTGTCACGGGCCGAGCTCATCCAACTAGCCCAGGAGGAGCATTCCATATCCCCGGGGAGATCTGAACATCAAAGACTGGGTGAGGCATCAGACCAAACCTCCGACACGGACGATGAGCACGAGTGGAATGAGCGGCAGGAGAATCAGGACCCTGCCGCTGACGATGTCAATGGCCTCTCGTTACAGCTCAGCCTCAAATCGTACCTAGGTATCTCATCCGTCCGCGCGGCATTGCGGACAATATTTCGACTGAACCCTTCGATACGAGACTATGTGAGACAAAGGATAGCGACCTGGGATGTATCCAGCTCCTGGTGTTTCACTACCGGAGTAGGCGGTGTAGTTGGTCTACATCAGGAACCCCAATTAACGAGTCCAACGATTGATGAAGAGACGTGTATCAACGCGTATTTCCTCCATGCACACGAGATGACACCGATGCTCGACGAAGCAGATTTCCGCGCCACCTGGAAGGAGGGGACCAGGACCGATGGCCCATGGATTGCCCTACTGAATATGGTCCTTGTTCTGGGGTCTATGTCGACAGGCAGCGGCGACGATGAATCTCACAGGTTTTACTACAGCCGCGCGAAACAATACATAAACATAGAGCTATTTGGGGCAGGCTGCTTGGAGAGTCTGCAGACATTATGCCTTCTGGGAGGCTACTACCTTCACTACGTGAACTCTCCGAACATGGCGCATGCAGTCATGGGTGCGGCTTTTCGGATCGCCATCGGCTTGGGTCTACATCGCGACACGGCAACCTTGGACACGAAGATAGGTGCATCTAAGGCAGGTTCGAGACCACAGCTTCGTCGGCAGCTTTGGTGGTGCCTAGTCTGCCTAGATACTTGGAGTCATATGACACTCGGCCGGCCGAGCCAAGGACGATGGGACCCGAAGACCATGAATGTCAGCCTATCGGATTCGGGCGATTCAACGACACTCTCTCTCGACCTCAGCCAGAGTTTTTGCAAGATTGCCACAAGGGTTCAGGATCGCTTTGCGCAGCTCGAGCCGCTTTCTATCAGTGAACTGAAATCGTTCGATGTGGAAGTCCAAAACTGGCACCAGAATCTTCCGCCAGAATTCCGTTATCGCGAAATGTGCCCAGAACACTTGTTGACGTCGTATTCTTTTATGAGCAATAGGTTTTTCAACCTGCGACTACTTTTATACCGGCCTGTGCTCCTCAGCTACGCCAATCGCAAAGTAGCATATGATACACTGCTTCCCGAGGAGAAGTCCGCCATCAACAGCTGTCAAGAAATCGCTTGCAATGCTATCGACAACATTGCTTCTGGTTTTACTGATCCTAATAGGCTGCGCGTGTGGAATTCGGTTTGGTACCTGTACCAAGCAACTATGGTGACACTGGTTAGCCTCATTGCAGACCCGAACCACCCGAACGTTTCGAGGTGGAAGGCTAGCACCGAGAAGTCGCTACAACTCTTCCAAATCGTGGCGCCGTGGACGAAGCCAGCCGATCGCTCGAGAGATGTGCTGGCGAGCATCTACGAAGCATCACAGCTCCCTCGCAACGACATATCTGACATTCCCTTCGATTTTCAAATAGCTGAACTCGATCAGTTCGGGATGAATGCGTTTAACGGTGGTTGGCAATGGGATGCATTCAACGGGTTTGAGGAGGATTATCAGCAACAACATACGAATTCGGCGATGTGGTAAGGCGCATTGGGGCGGGTTCTATATGGATTCATCTACTGTAACGACTATTGATGTAAACGATTCTCTACAATCATACCACTGTACCATCAACGCTTACGCCATCACGTACGATCTCTATCGCCTATCCCTACAGATAGTTTCAATCCCATTGTATTATGTCTACCGTCCCTATTGCGATCTCATCGCACCCTATTATCTACTCTTTTATTATCACTACATTTGTCTCCATTCCATTCGTCAGCGTACCCATTTCGGCTACCCTCATATTGCCGTTTCTAGATCTCCCTTCCCGCTGCTTTCTCTTGCCGTTTCTCATACTCGCCACCACCCCCCGCTCTTGCTTTCTCTTTGTTGCCACCCCTCCCTATAGCAATTCTTGGATCTTGGGAGACCACTACGTTGAAAGCGCCTATCAGAAGCCACGTCGTGGCAGCTACTGAGAAAATGAACACGCACACGGCGACGAGGAAGCTGTGCACAGGGTTTTCTTCGAATGATGCGCTTATAAATCCAGAAAAAGCGTCGAATTTTGTTTGGTAGTTCTTGGTGAGAGGCGAGTGCGTCATTGTGACAATGAGGTACCCTGCTCGGTGTGGAAGAAGGAAGTGTATAATTTATGGCAGTGGGTTGGACATAAGAGTAGACAAGGAAGCTATTTCATAATTGATAAGCAGGCTGATTGATCGAGAGAGAGAGCTATTAAAAACCAGGGTGCTTGAGAAAGGTCATTCATACCGACAGGGATTCAGTGATACTGTCATACTGCCTAATTAGGATTAGTCCAGTATCGTATCACTAAGCTCGCGCCCACGGGGTTAACGGAGCTACGAAATACCCTACTCCCGTTTAGGTAAACGGTCTCTAATTGGCCATTTCTGACTCCTAGCGTCCGAATCGGGATGCTGGTCTCCCATTGGTGAGCACAGCGACTCCGCCCGCTATATGTAGACCTCACATTGCTCCAGTGTATGAGTTTATGTAAAAGATCACTCAATCTTTCGGATTTTTCAGCGGAACTATTTTCGGATTTTGCTAAAGGCCGATCCAGAAGAGATATGGTGGCCAATCGCTCAGAGGTGTCATTTGGTCTCTGGGGAGTATATATAATGGCTTCAATCCCTCTTCGACTGAATGTTAAAAGGCAAGAACTCTCATCATCACATCTTTCCAACCTCGATTCAGAAACTTTCACAGCCTTTTTCACTTCCACTTCAACCAAGTCATATCCCGCCAAACCAACGACTAACAATGGCTGACGCCGTAGCAACCCAACCCCACAACCTCCCCCTCCATATCTCGCCCGAGAAATGTGTGGGTAAGACCTATATCGTGACAGGCGCCAACATCGGCCTCGGGTTCGAAGCATCTAAGCACCTCATCGCCGTCGGTGCCGCCAAGGTCATCATGGCAGTCCGCAATGTCAGCGCAGGCGAGGAAGCCAAAGCCGACATCGAAACCGCAACCGGGAAATCCGGGGTAGCTGAGGTATGGGCGCTCGATCTAGCAAGCTACGACTCCGTCAAAGCGTTTGCGAAGCGCGCGGTGTCGGAGCTGGAGCGCATTGACGCGCTGATTGAGAATGCGGGCGTTGCTGCATTCGAGAGGACCATGGCTGAGGGGCACTTGCTGAATATTACTGTCAATGTGCTTAGTACGCTACTACTTGCAGTGTTGCTGCTTCCGAAAATGAGTGACGATGCAACAAAGTTTGGCATTGTGCCTCATATTGTTCTGGTGTCGAGCAGGGTCGGCTTTGACGTGGAGGGGGAGTGGAATGTTGTTAAGGGTGACCCGCTTGTGGAGATAGAGAAAGAGGAGTACAAGGGATTCAAAATGTAGGCAACCATGAGTCCCATCCACTGGCTCTCTCTTCTCGAGCTGTAACTAACATCAACACCAGGTATCCCATATCCAAACTTTTCGTATCGATAGCAGCTCGCCAACTTGCGACCCTGGCTCCAGTATCCCGCACAGGGGTCGTTATAAACATCGTGTGTCCTGGGAGCTGCAAGACTGACCTCGGTCGCCACGCACCTGCTGCCTTCCGCGCTGTCCTCCAAGAATCCAAAGAGAAGTACGGGCGGACGGCCGAAGATGGTAGCCGGACACTGCTGTATGGGGCTGTCGCGGGAAAGGAGAGCCACGGGTGCTTTCTAGATTCTTGCCGAATCGCGGAGTAAGTCTCGCCTATCCTTTGATCCGTGCAATTTTCAGGTCCGGTGCTAATATTGTTGTTATGATAGGGATGTCGTACCTAGCTGGGTAACTGATGAGGAGGGGCAAAAATCGCAGAAGCTCCTCTGGGAGGCTATTGCCAGCGAGCTAGAGTCCGTTCACCCAGGCAGCGTGAAGGCTATTCTGTAGGAATATCGCAAAATAGCCTGGTCATGTTGTCAAACCCATTTCATAGCGTTTTAGATTTAGAAAGCTGTTGATTTATACCAGAGCGCCTGGGCTGATTTGCCGTGAACATCGCCTACCCATGGAAATTTAGCAAGAACCTTGCTTACACCTTCCCAAGAGTCAATTCCCAAAGAGCGCAATATCTCTGCCATCTTTGGAATTAACCACTTATCATCCACTTCCCCAAATGCCGAGACTCGCCCAATGAACAGTATCCAAAGAATAACCTCCTTGTCCACCTGCTCACAGCAAACATGATCTTGCACCACCGACCGAGCCAAGTTGAAGATGAGTGGCACTTCGGAAACCTTCATATCAAGACCCCGTAAGAATGCAATGATATATACAGCTAGGCCAATGTGCACCGCATTTTCTAGGCAGCTGAAGGAGCGGGGCCCAGATAGGGGGCTAACCTGAAGAAGGCGATAACCAAGTAGGATGACAGTGTCAAGGAAGACATATGGCTTTATCCTCGGGCAGCGCCCTGCACAGGCATCATTCATCAATCTAGCAAGGCTACTCATGTCTATGAAAACCGTTTGTAGGTCAGTCCTCAGATGTTTAGAAAGCCTAGGATCAATTAGATCAGTAAGGGCTTGGTCGTAACTTATTTCGAAGCCGTTGAAACGTCCAAATAAGGCAGTGCTATTTGGCACAATATCCTCGGCGCGGAATCTCGTCGCTGTGCCCTGATGCAGCGCATATTCAAGATCGACTTTGAACATTTTCTGAGTCAAGCCAGGACGGTAACTCGAAAGAGCCATGACACCGCCCCGTAGCTGGACCATCCTCTCCAGCCCGCGGAGGTGGACCAGCCCTTCGCGGTGCCGACTACGGAGACGATCATTCTGCGCCAGGATCACTACGACAGCTATTGTCGCATCTGAGACCGCATCATTCCCTGACAGTCTCTCATTAATGAGGCGGAATGTTTGTAATAAGTGAGCCACGGCCATCTTTGGGTCATCTTTTTCGACCACTAGGCCATTGCGAGCTGTGACGGAGGTGGCGATAGCGCAATGAAAGACTTTGCTCTTAGTTAGCATTGGCGCAATAGAATTTGGGGGACAATAGGTGCTGCGCACAGGCTTCATCTAGGAACATGAACTGGATCCACATCGACGTGGGCAATTCCGATGTGTCAATAGAAGTCTGTAAATCGGCAGCCTCATACGGGCGGCTTACGAAGGAGAAAGCTACACCACAGCCATTAATAACAGGAGCACATATATCATCTCAAAAACTAGTAAAAAATACTTACCTCTTTGCACAATTCTCCTCGAACTCACGTTGCCCTGCTCTGGAAATGAAAACACGGAAAGCCCGTCCCCAATCATCCGCTCAATAGCACAATCGGCCTCTTCCTCCACTTCCTTATCTCGCGCATCCGCTAAAACGAGCGGTAATTTTACGATAGCCGCTCTAGGTCGACCTCCTGCTTCTGGAGCACTCGCCTTCGTTCGCGATGGCCGCACGAGAATCCTCCCTACATTCTTGCCTGTAGCCACGTGGCTGCGAATCCGCCGCCGCGCAGCACGGTCGATAGGGGCATTGTTATCGACGAACTCGAAGGGCATGATAGCTGTTGCGTGTCACTATGCAAAGATGCGATAGTCGGGGTGGAATCAAAGAGTTTCTTTTGCTTACATTTTGGGGTGAGGGCGATTTTTGGCGACATGGATGTGACTCTAGTGGAGGCTGGACTTATCGGCGTTAAAGGGTAGGCAACAATTTGGTCAACGCTCGTCCCGCAAAATCACTTAGGCCATGAGTAGTGAGTAGCTCGGCGATTGTGGCGGGAAAGTTCTTATAATTGTATAATTTTATGGTTATTATAATTGAAAGACTATGTCGTGGAAATTTATACAACCAAAAAAGTTGAAATGTGTGTTGACTAATATTAGATTTAATCACGAAATACAGATGGACTATGGGTATTGAATGATATTCTCGGACAAATAGGAGCTTAGGCATGACATAGAAATTAAACCGTAATTTTCATATCATTCTAGTTAACAATTGGTATTTAAATTCGGAATATATAACGTAATTCATCGACAGTTAAAATTATTCGAGCTCGTACACATTCAAACACACACTCTCTCCCCCACCCTCTCTCCCTCAAAAAAGAATCCAACACAACAAATAATATAACCTCTGACATCTCCTATTATAACGTTCGACTAATCCTCTCACTCTCTGCCCCATTGGTCTCCCCACTCAACTCCATTGGCGGCTGCGGCGACTTCGGGCTATGTAGCTCGGCTGGGCCATACGAGGTGTGTAGTGAAAACGTGTTCAACTTATCACTCTGCGGCGAGAGATGGTTTACTGACTTCGGACCGGCCCAGGGTTGCTGCGTCTGTTGCTTTGAACCCAATGAATGGTGGCGGCGGCGAAAGAAGAATAAAGTCGCGGCGATAAGAGAGATACCTGCAATGCTGCCAATTGTGGCTCCTGCTATGATAGCGGCGCTTATTTTATGGTTGATATTAGATGTAGCATTAGAATTTGAGTTCGTTTCTGTAGTAGAATCCGCGGGAGATGTTGCGCTTCCGGTTCCCGACGTTGCTGTCCTGAATGGATTAGATGATCCCCCGCCATCAGCGGTGAGGTTTACATAAGCTCCGCAGTCCGAATTTGGAACTGCAAGTGGACAAGAGGGATCCTGACATAGAGACAGGAGCTGCGGACCTTGCTGGGGATTGAATGTAACTGGAGGAGCACATCGCGAGTTATACACGCTATTCATGTGAGTGTTTAGGGCCTGCGTATCGGCTTCTGCGAAGCCATAAAACTCGGCGGCGCGCGTGAGCTGGTCGATAAAGTAGGCCACTTCGCTGAAATCGAGACTCATAAATTTATGGGCGTAGGCAAGATTGAGGGACCCTCCTGGGGTTAGGGGATTGGCAGGAGGAAGAGAACAGCCGAAGATGTGAGAGAAGAAGGTGTAAAAGTGGCCAAAAAGACGGCTAAAAAGTGTTAGTTAGATATGTCTCGAGAATGGGAGGGGGAGGTGTGAAACGAACTATTCATTTGAAGAGTTGGAGAGGACAACATATTTTGTTTTGCCAGACAGGTAATTGGATAAAGGTGCTAGACCCCCATCATCCAGCCAATTTACACCAACTGGTTGATTGTTTAGGTTCGTCGAGGCAAGCGTCCCGTTAAAAAAGGGCATAAGATCTACACGATTGCCATCCTGAACTCCCGGGCTGAGGATTCCTGTCAACTCCTTCGGCGCATTATTTGTGGTAATAGATTTCGGTCCAGCAAAAGCCAACGCGACGATACCTTGAATTAGTCTGAGCTGGTTTTCTTCTGTCGCCGAGCCATATTTAGCCTGCGCGTAGAAGTCATAGATGGAGATGGAGCTCGGTCTCTGAGCGAGAGTGATAGCAAACGGAAGGAAATTTAGGAAGAACATCATGATAGTTGCATCAGCGAAGAGGAATTTGCAACACTAAAGCACCTTAAGCGCTCTTTGTCATGGGGGATTCAATTGACTGCCCTTTGTTATGAGGGTTTCAGCTGTCGCATCCTTACGCAAGGGGCCAGCAAAGATGTAACCAAAGCAGACATATCATATAGTCCCTAAACAGTTGAAAGAGCCTGATCTATGTCGCCCATTTATCCCACGAATGTTGAGATCCCTCATCCCCTCACGATCCCACTAAATTTGCTTGCCCCTCGATTCAATAGCCCTTAAAAACGACGCAATATCATCCATCTCCTCGGGAACCTTCACCCAATGCCCGTCTAGATCCGCCCCAACATACTCCTTGCCCTCAACCTCCATCCCCAGCTGCTCAAGAACTTTCCTCGCCTGACGCCCCAGTTCAACATCGACCATTTCGTCATCAATGCCATGTCCCAAGAACACCGGTGTATTCAACACCCCTCTAAATTCTCGCGGCTGAGTAATTAGGTGACTTAGATGCGACATCATACTTTCCACAAAGTGTCTCCCGCCAATATTATCTTCAGTCTTGCTCACATACTCCCCAATAGATCCTGCAAACGGCAACCACGTACTAGCGCCCACGAACCCCCCTAACCTCCCTCTCTTCTTACCGCAAAGTAGCGTCCACATCCCCACCGCGGCACCCTGGCTGATCCCGCCCAGCACTGCTTTCCCCGCGTCCGCATCTAGCCGCCCGAGCTCGTCGTCAAGCACAGAACTCAGATACCCCACTGCCTCGACAATCCCCGGTTCTTGCAGCTCTTGCCGCGAGGTAATATCGTTTAGGGAGTGTGCTTCAAACCACGCAGGCATGTATTCTTCAAACAACGTGCTCCACAGCTGCCTTGACGAGGGGAATACGAAGCGCCAGCTGGGAAACTTTTGGGCTAGCGTTGGTTGCCCGGGAAGTTTGGACTCTTCCATGAGCTCTTCTGCAAACTCGGGGCCATCGCTGCCACGGCCATGGAGGAGGATCGCTGTGTGTGTGTGTGGTAAGGTGGGTTCGATGATGTGAAGTTCTGGGAAGGAGTGGGGTGCGGGGGAAGGTTGGTTAGCATTTGGATCCATCTTGACAGGCACGGCGCCGGTGGGAGATGGGCCTAATGACACGGTCGGATAATAATTTGTAAGTATGTATTTAACCTATTTCGGGGCTCTCAAGAATCCACCTCCGCAAATAATAATCAGAGTTATCATATAATCTAGATCGTGGTTCGTTTCCCCTTGGCGTAGCACCCGCCAATCTGGAAACGCACGTGCGTACCCCGCCACCAATGCCAAGCTATATAAAGAACAACCTCCTCTCGTTGTTTTTTCTAATGAATCAGTAGAATCCCAGAAAACCAATCTACAGGATAAACGGGTGCTCTTTCGACGATGTAAGTAGGTGCTTTAATTGTTGTGGAAGGATGCCGCTCTAGCTGTTGCCTAAAATGCTTGACTAAATTAACACTAACACAAATTCTACACGAGACTAGAAGTGCACCATCGGCCTTTGTTACACTCCTGGAATATCAAGTAACCATCGCATCCGCTAGAACATTACTTGGGGTGCAAATCCCTGCATGTTTTCAAAGGAATATAAGCCTACGGTAGGGAGCTCCACAACCTCCGGAACTTTGTCAAGGTGACTCTCGACAAGCGCCTTCAACTCATCCGCTTCTTTCGTAGTTGGATCCCGCAGTAGATAGGCCAAGGTCACATGGAAGACATATGAGTCTGGGGCCTTAATACCAGTTAGCTGCGCTATTTGTTGGCGCAGATCCGCAAGTCGGATGCTCGTATCTGGTGTCGCTCGTAGCCTGACGCCGATGCTGTACCCTATCTGAGGGATCTCCTTATCCAGCAACAGACTATATGGCGGCCGCATGTGTTCCTCCATAGGAATAGCCCGGACTTGTTGCTTGGTGTACTCCAGCCATTCGTCATACGGTCCTGTTAAACCGCTTCTTTTTTTGATGTCCGTTGCGTATCCTTCCCGGGGCATCACGTCCGCTCCTCGCTCCAGGTCGCGCACGCAGATAAAGATTGTCACATGGTAATTGGTGTCAGGTAATAGGGCTTTATTCTTGAATAGCTCAGAGTGTTCATGCTGGCTCAGTTCTTGGCGGAGGCCTTTCAAAGTAGCGCCCAGCGGTGAATCTGGGGGAACTTGACATATTACTGAGTGCCCAAGGTATGTCTTGCTGGTACCATCGTGGTGGAATTTCTTAACGACCTTTGAATGTAGTGAAGGGATGGACATGATGTTGTACAGTACAGAGCACGATGTCACCAATCTCAGGAACACAATGGAATCTTTGGCCGCAAAGAATGTGTTGGTGGCTGTGTAAAATAGCAACCAACGCTAGCGGAATGCTGGAACTCCGACACTACAATCTTGCGAAAAGTTATAATGTAACTTACAAACGCGATTAGTATCTTCTATAACAATCAAATATGATACTATAACCTCAACAGCTCCAGGCTCTGCCGGATCTGACGACTGAGCCGCTCCCACAAATTAGTTGCGATTGGGTGAGCTTAAGTGGAGACTATATTCAACGGCAGTCCCAGCAAAACACGGTTACCAGGTTCCCCGCGCCGATCAAATCGAAATCTTTACGCCAAATCGTCAGGGCCGGCGCTTCATGAGCGGTCCGTTTTCCAGCACATGTTAGACTTGTGCTGATCTACCTCGGCTCCAACACGTAGGAACGATGGAGTGCAGCTGAATGCCACATATTCGCCATTTATATTTCCTGGCCTAAATGACAGTTTCCCTTTACAAAGTTCCAGTTGTCTGCACACTTTCTGCCGCACACTACGCTGTGCAAATACAGCTATTGAATATCAACCACTGATTAAAAGTCAGCAAGATGGTCGATTCCACTCTTGTAAAAATTGTAGTGGGATGTTTTGCTGTATTTTTGTTCGTCAAGAACATCATCTCCGTAATACAGAGGAGACGTTTTGCCAGAGCGCATGGTTGCAAACCACCTGTTAGCCTACAACAATCAGAACGAATTATTGGCTATGGGATTTTTAAGGCGATGGCAGCCGATATGAAGGCCCGGACGCTCCTCCCAACTTCAGCGCGATTGCACAGAGAGTTGGGTAACACCTTTTCTTTAGTACTTCTCAGCCAGGAAGCTATATCCACCATTGAACCGGAAAATATTAAAGCGGTGCTAGCAACGCAGTTCCATGACTTTGGTATAGGCAAGAGGCATAGGGGGATGGGTGCATTATTAGGTCATGGCATTTTCACCTCTGATGGTGCGCATTGGGAACGTTCTCGTGTATGGAACTCTTGCTGTATAACTATTTTCTCTCACTGACGTCTGGGAGGCACTCGTCCGACCTAGCTTTGCTAGGGCCCAGGTAGCTGATCTTGAAACCTTTGAATCCCACATTCAACATTTGATAGCCAAAATCCCTAGAGACGGCTCCACCATCGACTTGCAGCCACTGTTCTACCAGCTTACCCTGGATAGCGCAACCGAGTTTCTCCTAGGTGAATCTGTTGATGTTCTTCGCAGCCCTGTTGGGTCTGAGCAGCAGCTCTTCGGTGAGGCCTTCGACTTCGCCCAAACGGAGTTAAATCTCCGTCTAAGGCTTGGCCCCTTTGTCCTGCTATACCGCAACAAAAAATTCGATACTGCCTGTGTGCGTGTGCACAACTTCATTGACCAGTTTGTTGCAAAGGCGCTTGAATTTCGGCGAGAGTGTCAAGGCGGTGGAGGGTCAAATGACGAGAAGCACAAAGGAAAGTATATCTTTATGAACGAGCTTGCTCTAGCTACAGATGATCCCATTCAGATTCGTTCTGAGATTCTCAATATTCTGCTTGCTGGCAGAGATACTACTGCAGGTCTACTCAGCAATACTTTTCACGTCCTTGCTCGTCGCCCAGACGTCTGGGCCAAGCTGAAGCAAGAGGTTGATCAACTAGAGGGGAAACGACCAGACTATGAAACCTTGCGTAGCATGAGATATCTAAAACATGTCCTGAACGAATGTAAGCTGCCGTACCAAACAAACCAAGCCTATCTATAATCTAACCCAACTTTTCTCCCAGCTCTACGTTTATATCCTTCAGTACCGCAGAACATCCGCTTTGCCAACAAAGACACAACCCTGCCAGTAGGCGGTGGACCCGATGGTAGAAACCCAATATTCATAGCCAAAGGCCAGATTATAGCTTATAATCTGTACTCTATGCATCGGCGGAAAGACATATATGGCGAAGATGCAGATGAATACAAGCCCGAGCGCTGGGAGAACCTACGGCCTGGCTGGGGGTACCTACCATTCAACGGCGGTCCCAGGATCTGTGTTGGCCAGCAATTTGCATTGACGGAAGCAGGCTATACGTTGGTGAGGTTTGTGCAGGAATTTGAGAGAATTGAGAACAGGGATCCGAAGCCGTGGCTTGAGAACTTGCATCTTACGTTGGGTTCTGGCAACGGAGTTCACAGTTCGTTGTTTCCACGATCATAGGAGCTATTCACTGGGTTAGTAAGATTCTGCTATTAGCTTAAAGCAGGAGGTTGATCGAGGTTAAATTGATAATGCGTCGAATTTAAAGGTACTACAACGCACCTAGTGCACGCAGTTTTAAGTACACTCACTCGGGCACCCAGCTGTATATGGAGTCGCCAATGATCAGTTGGTTTTAAAATATGCTAGCATCACGTACTCTACATTATATCTTAACACCCCTGAAATTATATAAAGCTATTCTAACAATCAGGTCTGTGAGTGCGTTAGACTTCCCCCAAATTGCTCGGCAGCACAGAGAATTATAAGATTTCTCAGCTCATCAGAATTGTCAAAACCAACTTTCGTGCCGACTTCATGTTGAAGAGATTCCTTGGTGTGCTTCACCAAAATGACATTTAAAAAGGTTTCGGAAGATAACGCTTCATGCCCAGGTCTATCAGCGTCAGACGAACTGCGGTTTGGTACGGGCCGACACTCGTCCATAGCAGCATGCCAATCTTCTTCAGTACGTGCTAACCATGCAGCTTCTCTGCAGGGTAATGGCATGTTGAGAATAAGCTCGTCATTTAGTGGTGTGTAGTACGGCGATTTAATACCTGTTCTGTGGTCATGGCTGGTGTAAAAATTGAGTATGTTGGCAAAGAATATTGTTCTCCTTGCTGTCTCTGTAGTTCTCCATCGGGACCACTGGGATGTATTTTCTGAGTCTGGTAACGAGATAGGATCCAAAAAAACACTGATATCGGCACTTCGAAGGGAAGGATATGATTCGGAGTAGCACCCTGTCATCTGTAGTGTATATATGAGTGCAGTGCTCTCTATGGTATCCACTAGACCTGGAAATACTAAAAAGGGCAAGAAGAAGTATTGGAGCAGGAATGAGAAGGGGAATTATATACCTTGATAAGAAAAGGTGAGCCTAGGCCCCTCACCCGCGGATTATGCCTCCACGACATACTCGCATCATCGTTAATACTTTCCTTTATGTCCAAGGCCTCATATATCAGCATGGCATGCAGCGCATCCCATTTTTGCATGCATGCATACGAGTCCTAATTGGTCAGTCAGCATTAATTCTGGGTATTTTCGGGGTTAATGGTACCTACAAAGCTTCCAATCAATCTTTCTCGAGCAGCATCTAGGGCACGTCTAAAAAATCGTTTACTTTCGGAGTGATTCAAACCGCCGCCGCAGCAGATTGCCATGGAGGTCTGAGGTATATGCGTCATGTCGGGAACAACATTGCTATAGAGTGAATAGAGCGATAAGTGCAGAAATGGAGAGACAAATGACCCTTTCATTAATAATGAAGGATATTCGCTGATTATGCGGGCTAGTGCAATGCAGGATAAAAATGATTGGGGTGTTGATGTGGAACTCGAGGTGTCATCTGAAGACTGTACGGATACCGTAGGCGATGGATTGCCCATAGATGGTACCAGATGCGAGCGTTCTGCGGTTAACTCTGGACTTTCAGAATCCATAGACGGCTGTGTGGTAGTAGTGAAGCTTGGGAGCGTAACAAGAGGCGAATTTGTTAAATCTTCCATAGTCATGTTGAAGCCTTCAAGAGGAAACGTGGATTCTGAAAAATCCCAGGCAGGGAGATCTACTTCAAATGGCAGAGTCGAACTCGCAAAGTGCCCCGTCTGCGAAGCAGAGTATTGGGGGCTTGATTGAGAGACATCAACAGGTTTATTCTGTAACTGCGGAAAGTCTGGGGTTGACGCCGATAATGATGCAGAATATATGCATTGAATTCCTCGCTTTACACAGCGCAAACACGCTGGGCGAGAATAGCAGCATTTGGCCCTTGCCTTAACACAGGCGTCACAGGCTTTACGACGATTGATAGATCTTTTGGGCCCTTGGCAGCGCCTACGATGGCGCACGAGTAGGTCACCTTCATTGGATATGTCAGCAAGGTATGAAGAAAGTGAAAAAAAAGACATACGTCGCTGATATGATTTATGACACCTCTCACATGATAGGCTAGCGTCTGTGTTGTTGTTGTCCGATTCAGATAGGTTTGCTACATTCATAATTGGTTGCATTAATATAGGTTAAAAGGTTTGTGTATTTACAGATTACTGTGTATTTCAATGGTGGCGGTGGTTGAGAGATGGGGGGTTTGATATTTGATCTTATTAATAAGCAAGTTTGTTGATTACGTCCTGTAGGATCAGCTAGCTAGCTGCCACTCATCCAAGGTGAAAATCAGCAATAGCCAACTAACTTATGTAATCGTATATACTCCCCCTATCAGCTCCATTGTGACCAAGGCCAGGCCTCTAGCTGACATTATTGGGTTAAATTAAAGAGGAAGGTGTATTTATAACCTATTCAAGACCTACGCGTACACTTTCCCGAAAAGTAGTCTCTGGGAAGTTTGGAGCTCAGTATCACCTGACGCCCATGTAACTCCGGCATTTCTGAGACTAACATGGATACTCCGAAGGATGAAATGCGCTAATACCAGGCTCAGATCTCCTGTTGGCCTTCTAGAAAAAAATAAGGTTTCCCCTGACCTGTTTGAAGGACCAACCAACTCCGGACCGGAGCACTGTGGTCGTAACATCCATGCTCTACTGTTAGCGGAGACAACTGGTTCACGGCGTGGAGTTGGTTGGACGTCCTATGAACAAAAAAAAAACCTCTTCTGCTTTAATAGCAATGAAAGGTTTCTAGAAGTTATAACAATGTGACGACTCCCCTCTTCTCACACGCATATCTACCCTTCATATCTATAATTTGAAAGCCGGTAGCCACCATGACATCCGTACCTGATAATGCTCTACCCATGAAGCCAGAGGGTGATACTCCATCTACGTCGGAACAACCAGGTCAGTAGCCCTTATAGACATATGGCATACCTTCGACTCATAGAACCCCTCAGACGTCGAGATCAACGGGCAGCCCCCCAAAGATGAAATTGTCTACCCCGCCGATATTCTCTCGACGCCACGACAAATTCTTTTCGTCGGTACCCTCTGCACAGCTATGTTCACCAACCAAATCGGCCTTGGAAACACCCTAGCCACCGTCAGCATCATCGGGGAGTCATTCGGCATCACCAATCCCGGCCAGCTTTCCTGGTTGATAGGAGGCTACAGCTTAACCATTGGCACATTCATTCTCATCGGCGGACGACTAGGAGATGAGTTCGGCAACAAGAAACTTTTCGTTATCGGAATGGCCTGGTACTCCCTCTGGTCCCTCGTAGCTGGTCTCTCGGTCTTCTCTACTCACATCCTATTTATCTTCGCCCGCGTCTTCCAAGGAATAGGCCCCGCGCTCACCTTACCGAACGCTCTCGCCATCCTGGGCCAATCCTACTCACCTGGACCACGCAAGAATATGTCTTTCGCGTGGTTTGGTGGATCAGCACCTTTTGGCGCCATTGCTGGATTCTTATTTGGGGGCATCTTTGCGCTTTCTTGGTGGCCGTGGATTTACTGGAGCCAGGCTATTGCTCTTGCCCTTATTGCCCCATTTGCGGCCTGGGCTATACCTCCCTTACCAGTGCAGCCACGCAGGAATCGATCTATCCGAGAGAAGCTTGAGGATTTAGATATTCCTGGTGGGTTGACGGGTGTTGCAGCCCTGGTGATATTTAATTTCGCATGGAACCAGGCTGTTGTTGTCGGCTGGAAGCAACCATACGTATACGTTTGCTTGATACTCGGGGTGCTATTCGGGGTAGCGTTCTTCGTCATTGAAGTTCGCTGGGCAAAATCTCCAATTCTTCCCCTTGCTGCTTTCAACTCGGATATCGCTTTCGTATTTGCATGCACAGCGACGGGCTGGGCGTGCTTTGGTATATGGGTTAGCTCCTCTCTTCGTCCAGATTTTATTTTTCTCAAAACTAACACCCTGACAGGTCTTCTACTTCACCCAAGTTGCTGTCGAGATTGGCGGCGTTACACCGATTCAAATAGCAGCATGGTATGTTCCTGTAATCGTCTCCGGTCTAGTCTCAGCTCTAGCTGTGGGAAAATTACTCGGCAAGATCCCAGCGTCGTGGATCATGGTCATCGGACAGGTGGCATATCTCGTTGGATCAATCCTCGCTGCTGCGCGGCCTGCACATTCGATTTACTGGACGTACTTCTTTTTCAGCGTCTTGATCATCACCGTCGGCATGGATACCTCCTTTCCTGCTGCTACGATTATATTTTCAAATGCAGTGCCCCAGCAGTACCAGGGTATGGCTGCAAGCATAGTCTTAACCGTCGTCAACTACAGCATATCTCTTGGTCTTGGTTTTGCTGGTACTATCGAAACTAATGTTAACAACGGTGGATCGACAGAATCAGATAAACTTCACGGCTACCAGAGCGCTTTGTGGTTTTCAGTTGGTTTGGCTGGGTTTGGCGTTATTCTGAGCCTCATCTTTGTGGCCAAAGGCTATTGGAAGAAGAAATAAAAGATTGAAGGAGACTTGTTTTAAGAATCAACCAATATCATAGAATAGGGTTAACAATTGGCGCTGCAGCTACGCAGCATACACATATAGATAGACTTTCATATTTGATTCTAGATAGTTGTTGTTGTTAGATATTTGTTCTCAAATATATAGACTTAAATAATTGACCGGATTACAAAGTCGATGCAGATATACGCTCGCAAAGGGAATACTCTTGCAACTTAAAACCTACCATAAGTCTGTGAAATTTATTGCCAGGCTGAGAAGGACGATCGGAGAGAGATGGAAGCATAGAGTCGGGAATGATAATCACTCACTTCAGTCCGTCCAGCCCCGGAGCATGGCTTACTACCGGAGATGGATGGATTGCCGGAGACGGGTGGACGTATAGAGTCGGAAATTCCGAATACCACCCTTATGTGACAGAATATAAGACTCCGAGAATTGGCAGCTTCCTCGTGATATCAGAACCGGCAGTGTCACTCTTGCAACGCAATACGTTAGCGCACAATAGCATTCGCAACACCACTACCATACTATTCTCACGCGGCCTTTCAGTATGGTCACTCATAGCACCGTTGTCCCCCCCGGAGGGTTGGTGCTCATCACCGGAGTCAACGGTTTCATCGGCTCACACATCGCCAACAACCTCCTCAAGCTAGGCTACCACGTCCGCGGCACAGTTCGATCAGCGGACAAGGCATCCTGGGTCAAAGAAGCCCTAACCGAACGCCATCCATCCGCATCATTCGAGACCGTCCTCGTCCCAGACGTAGCCGCCCCAAGAGCCTGGGACGAAGCAGTGAAAGGCGTCGATGGCATAGTCCACGTCGCAGCAGACATGTCCTTCGGCGCCGACCCTAACAAAGCCATCACTCCCATGGTCACAGGTGTCAAGAACATCCTCCGCGCTGCTGCTGACGCTAAGAACGGTTCAGTCAAGCGCTTTGTTCTTACGAGCAGCAATCGCGCCTTGTCAACCCCTATCCTCGACAACGAGTTCACCCTCGACGCAAGCTGGTGGAATACATCAGCCGTCGAAGCTGCATGGCGCGCGGGTCCCTACGAAGCAGATCGCATCTGGGACGTCTATTCCGCTCTCAAGACGCAATGCGAGCAGGAAATCTGGACGTTTCGGGCGAATGGGAAGCATGGCTTTGTTATCAATTCCGTGCTTCCTTGCTTCGCTGTGGGACCGATCTTGCATGTGAAGCAGCAGGGGAGCACTGGGAGGTGGGTGACTGATTTTTGGAATGATCCCGGACACTATAAGCCGTTGATGGAGTTTGGGGCTTCGTGGTTTGTTGATGTGGAGGATGCGGCGCTTTTGCATGTTGCTGCTTTGACGCAAGAGGATGTGAGGAATGAGCGGCTGTTGGGGTTTGCGGGTACGTTTAACTTTAATAGCTGGGTTGATGTTTTCCATCAGTTGGATCCGAGCAGGAATTGGCCTGTTGATGATCCTACCCAGGGACATGATTTGAGTAGAGTTGATACCGGAAGGGAATTGGCACTGCTGGCGCGCTTTGGACAGAGAGGATGGACAAGCTTTTATGACAGTGTGAAGAAGACTTGTTTAGAGAGCCGGCTGTAATTGTACAGAACCGCATACAAGTATAATACCATTCTTTACACAGCCCACTTGGGTAAAGGGGAATGATCCCGCCGTGCAAGCTCTGGATGATATGTGAAGACGAGCCCGCGGGGTCGAGGAAGCAGGGGAGAAGAGTTCTTATCTCCAGGTCCCGAGAATACACATACTCATTTCATTCCATCTCGAACGAAGTGACAGTCCTGTCGATTCACGACAGAGGAAGCCGTTAAACCGCGGTTCGTTATCTCGACGCCATAGTTTGCTCATCGTTGTCCAGGGTAGAGTAGGATTGATAAGAGATGTCGACGCGGCGAGTGCAAGCCTCGAAAGATCTACAGATATGAAGTCCAAATGAAGACCACTGGATAGGGCCCGTGATAAGTAAGTTGCAGTGGCCAGCGACAATCGCGCCCCCCATGCAACGGCAACTGCTATGCTGATCTCCTACTGCAATCGCATAGCACCGAAGTAGGGCTGAAGCTGGATACAAGGTCATCGCGGCCAGGACCTTGCTTGTTAGGATCTCGACCCTTGTGCCCTGTCAGTTGTTAGTACTAGTAGTATTGTGCCAAGATCAGGATAGTGGCGTTAATTGGCAATATATGCGCATAGATCTCTATGCATATTTCCCTGTTTACATAGGGTTTGGGTGGGTTTGTTGATATGCTGATAGTACTTTAGCTGTGGATTGGACGAGAGAACTGACGTGGTAATCTTGTAATCTTATTTACTTCTCACACACGGCTGAAAATGCTGATTTCCTATGATATCGTCGACTTCATCTCTATATTGACTGATTGGTGATTTGGTGATTTGTTGATTTATTGATGGGTTTTGATGATTATCGTGTCCTTTTTCCATAGCTGACAACTCGTATTAAGTGGATTTGCATTATTTTTATTCGGAACCATACTTTTGTAACTTCATATACCCGAATAAAAATGGTCCTTGTCCTGGTTTGGTCCATGGCTCGGTCCATCGTGTTGTTGATCATCGTTCCTTGACACATTCAGCGGTCCAGATGTGGCTGAATTGAATCGAGGTACTGGGTAAGTACCTGGCATGGCATATAGACTTGTACCGAAATCAAGGTCACAACTTGTATAATTGTTCTGGACGCGCATAGCTGTCCATAGTAATCCCACTATATTCCCAATTAGTGACTGAACTATTCTGGTTATTCACTAGCTATTCTCGAGTTATTCTTTAGTTATTTCCTAGTTATTTCCTACTCATATTCAAGTATTTTCTCCAGTCATTGCATAGTTATTACATAGTGGCTTCTTTTTCTACCGTGTATGCTGTGTATCCTATGTATCTTCGCTCTTTCTCATTGTAAATAATCATAAAGTAAAGCCAAGTTATCTGATACAAATATAACATAAAACAGCTATACAGGAATAGCAACAATGGTAAATGACAGTGATGAGACGTTGTGAGATATGAAATGAATTATGAAATTAAGTACTATCTTGGTGTGACATACATACAAAAGGTACCTCCCGTCTCTACCAATCTCTACCATTACCATGCCACCGTTTGTTTCTGATCTGCGGCCTGCCATTATACCCTGTTGTACCTGTTTTTGTTCGACCTTGACCTTGAACTTTTTGTACTCTATCTCTGTCCTGTCTCTGCCGCGTCACTATCTATATCTTCTCAATAACTTCATCTTTCCCTCCCACTCCCCCTTCCACCTTCATTATTGACTCAGATGCCTTTGGACGACCCCGACAACGACGACGGAGACGGCATGTCTCACAGCGCCACAGCTAGAAATACTTCGCCCGGGCTGCAATTTCAGCCATCTCCACCACCAACAGCACCAGCACAACCCAAGTCCGGCGCCGCGCCGCCCATGGATATGCTATTTATGGATCCGCCAGCAGCGTCGCATCACGATGAAAATCCGGGCCCAATTGCAGCATCGCCCATTGCCACGCTCTCTAACAGTGGCTTCCTCAGCAATACTACTGCACAGAGCGTTCTGAGCAGGTCGACGCACCGCAGCTACGACCTGATTGACGGCAGTAGCGACCGTGACGCCGAGGGCTTCTTCAGCGCCAATACGAGCCCACTCCTCACCACCAGCGAGGGCAGCAAGGGGGACGACTTAGCCGGATTCAAGCGGAGATTAGACATCGACACCACCACCAGCCCGGCGCGTTTCGAGGTCGACGACGACGACGCAGTGACAGCGAGTACGGCACTACTACACGAACCGGTTCCTGTCGTTAGGAGGGCGAGCACGCGAGGAGTCCGGGTCCGACATCCTACTCCGGGATTACAAACGCTACAAGGGGCATATACAGCGAACGTTGTGCAGTTAGAACGGTCGGCCGAGAAACTCAGTATGACGTCCAGCATTGAAGACTCGATCCGCAATGCGTACGAAGAAGTGAAGAAGTCGGATAGCAGGATGAACTCGCTCCGCCAGTCGTCGCTGATGAACCTCGTAACCGACATCCCGTATGAGGCCAAGCCGACACAGATTACGAGTGCAGTAGAGGTCGCCAGTCCGATAAACTTTACGAGTCCGACACGGGATGCCAACTCCTCGCATTCAGCGACCTCGACGTCGATCCTGGATGTGAACAACGCGGCTAGGTCGGGGGGTTACTCGCCAGGGGGTGCGGTTATACTTACTGCGAGGCAGAGGGCGGACTCGAAGAGCTCGAAGACCTCAAAGTATGGGACAAGACCGGAACCTGAGATGGAGGGGAGACCACTGAGCGAGTTTGTGCCTTCACGAAACAACTCATACTTGTCGTCACGGAACGTGTCGAGGGCTCCGTCGATTGCGGAGAAGGAGGAGGAAGCAGCAGAAGCAGTAGTCAGGCGGCCGCTGGCTATCCGGAACCTGTCGGCTGATGATATTGATGTTGATGAGGAGAAGACGGATTTAGGACTGAACAAACCCGTCGCAGACGATTCACAGTCAGAGATAGAACGGGCAGAGGAGTTATTTGAGGACTTCGATGGTCAGCATTATGCGAATATGCCAGCACCGCCCGCGCCGCCACCACCTCCTCCGGCAGAGGAACCAAGACCGGACATGGCGAAACGGAGGGATTCATCAGCAAATACGTTGTCGATGGCTAGACCCAAATCATACGCCGACCCACTCACGGGGCAGCAGATGGTGTACTACCCTGCCCCCGTTCCATCGATGCTTATGCTTCCCCAAAAGCTCTCGAATCGTCCATCACCAGCCAAGAGGGAAAAGCGCAGGACCCAGGCTCTCAGCACTCTCCCACCAATAGCACTACAGTCTGCACCGTGGCTTCACGATGTCGTTGAAGGTGAGACCGAACAAACCCGGGACGTTCCTGACGAAGTGCTCGACTCCGAATACCTCGCTCAACACCACAAGCAAAAGGTAGGTGGCCGCCGCTCAACCCAGGACATGCTCCACATGCCAGAACACCTCCGCGCAAACGAGTACTTCGAGCAGCCGCAACCCCACCAGGTTGTCGAGATCAAAGAGCAATCCGCCGTTGCGACCCTCGACAACATCCTCGATGCTTCCGCCTATGCCCCCGTCTCCGCCTTCACCGACCACGCCTACGCAGGCCGCCTCGGTGCCGAAGTCTACGGCGCCCAGGACCCTCGGAACACCCGTACCAAGAGCCAACTCCTCGTCCCTGAACCCCCAAAGAAGCGCGCATCCTTCTTTGGTCTCGGCCTCGGTGGTGACAAGACCGACCGTGCTCGCAGCTCAACGGTGACGAGTATCCTCGGCCTCGACAAAACACCCTCCTACACTGCCGTCGCCGAGGACTCCCACTCACCTCGCCTGCCTCCCTCCCCCTCCGGCGGCAACGCTGAGGGTGAGTGCGACGGTGAGGGATTCGACGGCCCTCCCTCACCCCGCGAACGCGACCACGAAGACATGTATAGCGGCGCCCCTACTACCCTTCTTGCCGAACTACAACTACGCAAACAACAAGCCAAATCCCGCACTCAACACTACCCGCAACCTGCAGGCTCTCGCTCCACCCTCCTCGAACTCGACGCCGTCGCACTCGTCGAATCAAAGGCTAGACAGCAGAAACGCATCACCCTCGCCTGGCAGGACCCGCACCCCTCCATCGCAGCCGCAGAGGAGGAAGACGAAGATGTACCACTCGGTGTACTGTTCCCAGGACAGGCGCTACAGCAACTCGATCGTGCGGCTAGACCCATGGGACTTATGGAGCGCAGGGAGTTAGAGGACAACGAACCACTCAGCCAACGCCGCGAACGTCTTCTCGGTCGTGGAGGACTCCAGCGCGAACCCCTGCGTCGCGCGACACCCGAGCCTGGCCGCGGAACTCCTGAGCCAGCAGAGGACGCGAATCCGTTACCCAATGCTAGGCCGGTAAGCGGAGACTTCTCGCTGGAACTACTTCATCAATTCGGCGACCCCGCAGCCCCAGCAACCGCGCCAGAGGAGGAGGAGGAAGAAACCCTCGGCCAGCGAAGACGCCGTTTACTCGCCGAGCGCGAGGCGGCAGCTGCGCAGGGGGCGAAGCCAGCCCCGAAGCAGAGGAAGAGTTTAGCAAATATCCTCTCCGCGCACCCCGCTACCGAACGAGTTCAGTACCCCCATCTCGCCGAGCATCTCCAACAACAGCAGAAGCAGCAGCAGCAACAACACCGCGGCAGTGTGCAACAACGTCAATCTGTATTTGGCGCCCCGCCCATGTACCCCGAGATGGGTATGAATTACCAAAACCAGGTCGGTGGAGGCATGGGGAGCGGACTGACTGGTCGCGAGATGATTGAGCAGATGAAGGCTATTCGGGCGAGACAGGCGCAGCAGGGTGGGTGGGGCGGGCCGCAGATGTGGAATGGGATGGGGATGGCGCAGGGGATGGGACCGCAGCAGCAACAGGGTGGGGTTGATATGGTGGAGAGATGGAGGAGGAGTGTTATGAGTCCTGGGGCGTAGGTGGGATGGGTGTAAGTGTGGGTGCTATATATGTGTGATGAGGTGGGATGAGGTGTTTGTCTGTTTATTTTGCTGGAGCGGGGGTTTGGGAGGGGGATAATATAGATGGATACATGCATTGCGTGGGTGGGAGGTATGGGGGATTATATGTAATGTTGTAATTGAGTAATAATTATGGGAATACTTGTACTTCAACTATAGGTCACAGAGTGGCGACGATTTTGTGTGATCATACAATTATTGATTATCTATTGGGGTATATCTAGTGCCCTCTCACTCATCCCACGAGCCTCTTCCTCTTATTGCTCCCGCTCATGACTTATTTCCGTGAAACGCCAATCTCCCATCCTCATTACGACAGATAATTATAGGGTAAAAAAGGTATCCAAGGCTCTCTCCGTCTATTCCGCGCCGCTTTTCGAACTTGCGTACTTCAACAATCCATCCATCTCCAGTTTGGTCTTGGTCGGTAATGCCATTCAACCTTCTTCCCTGCCGTCACCACTTCCCAGCTCGGGATATCGCACCACCGAGCCGCCGGACGCGAAACTCCCATTAGATAGGGACACCCAGCTCTCAGTCGGGGATAACGACGCGCTTCCTGATCTCCGTCCGCGAGGGGTGCTGGACCGCGATAATTGTATCCCCAATCCTCCTCCATATTTCTTCGCATCATCTCCACCATCATATCTCGCAACCGGGTCTCTGATTACAGACCCCTCCTGGCTCCTCAGCGACTCATCGGCACCCTCAAGATCATCATTCTCATCTTCCTCGTCCATCTCACTCTCAGATTCACTCTCAGACTCAGACTCCTCCACCGGCCCTCCCCCTAACGGCCTAACCCCCCTCAACACCTCAGCAAACAGCCCCATCAAGCCCCTAAACTCCCCCTCACTCACCGCCCTCCCCGAAAACCTCGCCTCCTCATAACCACCCACAAACTCCCTCCACGGCACCCCAGCATCAAGCACCTTCAGCTCCAACAACAGCAACATATATTCCCGAAGCCCCGCATGAACCGGCCTTGGCAACAGCGCTAAACTCGCCGCCGTAGTCCCTGACAACGCCACAGCCTTCGCCTCAATAAGATGCGGCAGCTCCGCAATCACAGGCGCATAATGCAAATTCGGTAGATCCGGAGACGTAGGCGGAGACCACCCCGCATGCGCGATAGGACCCCACACCGGATCAGCGGCAGGCATGAGCGCCGCGTCTGCGGCCTCAGCTTCTTGTCGTCGCCGCCGCCGTCGTCGTCGGAGAAGTCGGTGTGTATGTTGTGCCAGACGTCGGGGTGTGGGTTCTATGGTTTCGGAGGGGAGGGGACAGGCGAGTCCAATGTCGACGGCTGCTGCGTTTGTGGCTGGGGTGTGGGGGCGGGCGTTCCATGCGACGAGGGCGGAGCGGCGGAGGGCGTCGCGGATTAGGGTGTGGACTTTTGGGGGGAGGTCGGCGGGGGTGAGGGGGAGGTAGGGTTTAGGTATTGAGGCGAGGACGGTGCGGGTTGTGTAGAGGCGGGAGGCGTAGAAGAGGAGGGCGAAGAGCGCGGTGAGGAAGTAGACGGTGGAGATGACAAAGACGTTGTAGAGTTGGCGGTTGGTGAGGGCCTGGCGGATGGCGTCGGCGGGGGGGATGATTAGGAGGCCGAGGAGGATGAGAGCGAGGAGGGTGTAGAGGGACGTGTAGAAGATGTGGAAGAGGCGGCGGGTGCGGGCGCTGACCATTTTGTGGGCGGGTGGTGTGACATTATCGGGTGTTTGAAAGAGTTGTCGGCATCGCAGTGTAGGTTTGGGTTTGGTGTTCTTGGTCGAGGGTGAGGCTGAACGACACCTGGGAGATGATGCGCTCCAGAGGATAGAACAGGCGATGACGGCGCGCGGGTATGTCCCGTCCTCAGAGGATATAGGAATGCAGGGTTCTAAACTCTAGGAGTAAAAATCCTATATCCTATATCCGAAATAGAAATGTGTAGGTTGGTATTTCCATAGGGTAAGTTTGGAAAGGGAGCGGAGGTTGGTTTGGCATGTGGTGTTGTCGAGCTTCCCAATTCTGGTCCAGACCAAAATTTGGATGACTAAGCGGTGGCGTCTCATGGGTGTGAAGACAAACATTTGGGTTAAGGGGCATTTATAAATTTAATAGGCACACACTTGGTGAAGTATTCTATATTTTATGTTCCTGTCATATTATTTTTCTGTCCTTTCAGATATAGGCGTCTATATTACTCCCACCAGGCATTGGCCATCCTAAAGCTCATCAACCCTCTCTGGACTCATAAGAACCTTCTGTGCCCCATCCCCTCTTATCTCATCTTTCACATTCCCCACCACGAAGAAGTCTTTCACAATCGCAGTTCCATCGATCACTGTCGCATATTGCTCTGGCGTACATGTACCTGGAGCACGAACATAGCACTTCGGCTCCGGATACTCCGGAACCTCATTCTTGATATGGAACGTTGAGGACAAGCCTGTGGTCGTCAAGTCATCTGAGACGGGCAAGAGGCCGGTCGCAATGTCGCGGTTGAACATAGCACGCATGAAGATCTCATAAGAGACTTCGGGTTGATACCATGGGACTGTCGTTTCTAATTAACCTCACGTCCCACCGGAGCAAGCCTCCACAATGATGTCTTCTCCTGAAGCAAACGTACCTTCATGGCCGGCCTGGAACACCCTTGAAAAGGAGTAGTTTCCATACTGCCTCACGAACCCTCCTTCCCCTTCACTCGTAACAATTGGCGCATACCCGGCACTCTTGAACCCTTTGGCCCCTTCGTACTCAATCAACTCGGACACCGCCTCCCCGCCGAGCCAGTTGCAGGCAAAGTCGCGGTCGCCATACATCATGTGCACCTTGACTCCACTATCAAGAAGATAGGCAACGGCCTGCATCGAGCCAGCACGGTTAATGTCGCCTGTGGAGTCGAAGGAGTAGGCGACGGTGGGGGATGATGTGGTGAAGTTTACGGGGACGCCGAGGGCGGAGAGGACCCAGTCCTGGGCGAGATAACCATGCATGTCTGGGTTGTATTAGCGAGGTGGGAGATGAGGGTTAGAGGTCTTATAAGGCAGAACAAGGGGCTCTCACATGGTTCCGGGGTTGGATCGGCTTTTGGGTGTGCAATGTCGTACCATCCCCACTTCAAAATATGTAAGTTTAGACTCGTATGCAGAGTTTGGGGAAGGGGAAGAGAGTGGAGGGTAGACGAACAGTGAGCATCGATTCGACCGTTTCCATCGATGCACAGTCCACCTTGTAGATGCCGTCGAAGCACTTGATGACGGAGGGCACATTTCCTCGCCAGTCCGGGTCTTCAGCTTCAGCTAGCTTCTGGCATGCTGCCAGCTTCTCTCTGCACCCGCCTGGCCTTTCATACTCGTATATCGATCGTTCGTACTGTTCTTTGCTGATGTGCTGGATTCCATAGGTCTGAAATCCCATTAATATCCAATTAAAAAGGGGCGCTAGGTAGCACATACATTATTATATGCCATTTGATAGTAGCTAGGAGACTGGATAAGGTTGTCGAGTAGGCCGTTGACTATTCCCAGCGTGTCAAGGTGTATGTAATGAGTGCCTTCCTCATCAATCGTGCCATTATTGATTTTCTCATTCTGCTGCTGGAAGAATTTAAAGAACCCAGGCCCGTAGTGTCCCCCATAACTCTCAGTCCATAAGCTTACTCTGTCATCGTTTGGCTTATATGCCGGGAACTCAGCGAACCAAGTCTGTGCGAAGTGCCACAAGGCGTGTGCGGCATGTACAGTCGTATTGGCGGTCTTTCCCAGTGACTGACTGCCCCCTGTGCCGACGTAAAAAGTGTTGTTCTGTTCGGGAACGCCGTCGGTGAAGTCTGTAGGAATCATCTTCTTGAGTTCACCCTCCTGGGCGAGGTCTACAGTGATATTGGTGAGGACGTCGTAAGAGAAGCCAACTTGAGCCGGTTGATCAAGATAGAGCATGTTCACCTCGTTATTCCATGACCATGGGTTTAGGTAGGTGGAGTTGGAATCTGAACCGATAAAGCAGGGGCCATTTTCTTGGAGGCCACCCATCAGGGACGAGCCCCCAGGACCTCCATTGAGCCAAATGGCGAGCGGGGCATTTTTAGGGTCTTTTCTAGACTCAAAAAACCAAAAGAAGCTGTTGGCTATGATCAGCAAGATGTCTATATAATAGGAATCCATAGTCTATGGGAGTCTCACGTATTGATAGGGTAGTCCTGGTTCTCACCACTTATATCGGAAAGCAGGCCAGGAGGGAGGTGGACATATCCGCTGTAGCTCTTGACGCCGGGTGTAGTCTCGCAAATTCCGGGCTAAAGCCCTGTCAGTTATAATTTTGGCAGTAGCACATATGGTTGTTTTAAAAGACATGCCTCTTTATACGAAATTGTGACTCCCTCATGGTACTTAGATTTCAGTGTCGTGACATCCTTCAGCGGCGGCGGGAGCTGGGCTAGAACCACCACCGGAGTCAGAGCAAGGGCACCAGTAATTAATGAGAGCATTATATTATCAATAATAAAAAGTTGCGATACTATGTGCGCAAACAAAAATGCGCACACACCAAGAGAGGAATACGACGTACATCTTATATATAACAAAAGAATTGATCCAGTGTTGCACCCTATCCGGGACTATGCGGTTGGTTCGCCGGTGCCTAGGTGAGATATCGCTCCTTAGCTGCGGCACTATGATGGTTCTGGCAGGTGAGTTTGCATTGCTTACGTTGACGCAACATAACGCGTTTCTGGCACAGGGAAGACGCGAATCCTACACACCCAGTTGATGATGATGTACTGTACATACAGCACCTCCAAAGAAAATCCAGCATCGCTCGCCGCGTACCAATTGAACAGTGATAGTCATGATATTAGAAACCCGAAGAAACCTACACCCATGCACGGGCAATACATTAGTATGGTATTCAATCCAGTCACGAGTCCAGGGTTCCAGGTGGATTCTCACCAAAGATTTTTAATCGTAGTGGACATGACTCTATGATATTTCAGACAATTAACGGCCATGTTCCCCCCATCGCAACAGGCGCGGAGGTAGTAAACCGTTTGAGACATGGTCCATTCAACGAATCTAAGGTATGTGTTGAGATTTTCTTGCTTTACCCATCCTTTGCTCACGTACAATCCGACTTACATTTCCTTGCTCCATTATCTCCTCAACTCTTTCCGCAACATCACCCCCGACTTCAAATTTTACCCCTCTACAAACGGCCCAGCCACAGTCGCCTCTCTAGGCAGCCTATTCTCTCCCTCCTTATATTCCGACCCTACCTCTTCCCTAGCCAAATCATTCACCCACCTTCCCGCTCCCTCCACCCCTCCCTCTTGAAATTTGCTAGCCAGATAGAACCATGCAAGCGCATTTCCCACCGTTCCCACCTCATCGCTCACAGTCCGCGCTGCCACCTCGCTCATCCGATCATGCAACTCATGATCGGTCCATAGCCTTAACAGATACCCTGCTGCATCCTTCCAGTCTCCAGGCTCGACGAGGAAGCCGTTGCGCTCGTGCTGGACCTGGAGTTGGATCCCGCCAACCCGACTTGCAATCACTGGCCGCCCCTTTTTGAGAGCTTCAGAGACTTTCACCTCGAAGCCTTCGCGAATGGAGAGCTGCATGACAACGTGTGCGTTGGTTAGGAGCGTATTGAGAAGCTGATCATTTGGCTCGAGGCGTTGGACTGAGATGGAGCTTGCAAGGTGCGGACAGTAAGTGTCGATATAGGACATGGTCTGGTCATGAATGAGTGTTCCGTCGGGGTCATCGATGGAGCCATTGCCAACGCTGTGGGGAATGTTGTCAGCCATGATCTGGAAATAAATGGGGTTTTGGTGGTAGAGAGGGGTACGGCGGGGTATGAGTGTGACTAACATTAATAGCTGAGGGGCGTTCTTGCTTGATGATATGCCGACTTTCTTAAAGAGAAGAGCGCGGAACTCGACGTAGGCTTTTAGGACTACGGGGATACCTTTGGAAGGGTCGAAGCGTGCTACTTGAATAAAGTATTGGCCTAGAAAGTATTGTCAGCTTACTTCCAATAATCTAGTGTAGGAGCGAGCTCACGGTCTGGAAAGCCTAATTCGGCCCTGGTAGATATTGGTTAGTTGGGCAACATGTGGGTAGATGGGAGGTCTCACATCCGGATACCATGTGCCCTTTGATTATACAGGTGCATATAATACTGTGTATCCCAATCCGCTAATGGCTTATTAAGCCCATCCAGCCTATTTAAGCATCAACAATCACGTTCAACGCCAGGAAATGGGGGTAATCTAACCAGTCGGTAGTGGCAGGAAGATATACGACCTTCTCGGCGGGCACATTCTTCGGAATAAACTCGGGTATGGGGTGGCTTATGAACATATCTGCCTGCATGATTTTTGACCATAAATGGTCCCAGATATCCTGCTGGGGTGTCCCAGGTGTGTCGCAAAGGTCGCTGCGGATTTGGATGTGACTTCTATAGAGGACTGGCCGGTTTGGCGTGATGATCTTGATGAGCGGGATTAAGCTGGGCATTTGCGGGTCATCGATCTTGCAGTGTTAGGTAGGCTATGAAATGGGTCGTAGATTGGGCTTACAATGATAATATCAGCGCCTCCTTCGGAAGGCGGCTGCAGTGGCCCTTTTTTGCAGAGCCAGTACCTCTCAGCATGCTCGGTGATCCAGCCATCGACGGAAGCTTTTTCCACATCTGATATTCGGAGATCATGATCCGCAACCCCCTGGAGGATATTATGGATAGTCTTCGTGATACGGAAAACGCCCGGCTTCGGTTTCGGGACGTACCTACGATTTGTCAGGCTGGAAAAAAGACACGCGGTGGGTCAAACAGGGCTTCACTCACCATCGTAGATCGACCTCGACTGTTCGCGCAAAGCGCACAAGTGCGTGTCTCATTAGTGCAACACCACCACCTTGCGGTGTACTGCTAAAGAATGCGATCTTTGTCTTCTTCTCCTTCAACTTCGCCGCATAATGCAACATCGCGTCCCAAGTAACCGGTTGACATGTCTTCTGATAGTCTTCAAGTATATGCATGTGAGCTCGGAACCCAGCATCTATCTGTACGATCCCGCGATACCCAACCTGCAGCAACGGCGAGAGGCTTGGACCGAAGGCCCTGTGCTTGTTAGTTTGATGCATGTTCAAATGTCTGGTGGGGACATACGTAATCGACTTCCTCGCCATCGAATCAGCCTGTTCATCAACTCCCCTGTCTTTCCAAAATGTGAAATCCTCCATTTCTTTCTGCGAGCCTTCTTGATCTGGCCATAGCGCAAGCGGCACTAAATCTAACTCCGACCACAATCTCGAGCAAAGCGATGGGCAGAGGCGTTCGAGGTCTACGGGCAAGCCACCGCCAATGTATTTGCATAGATTCTTCTTCTGGTATTTTTGTAGGGATGCGATCACAAAGTCAGCAATGGGATCGCTGTCACCGTGGTTTGCAGGCAAGGGGACATTGTGGACGGTGAAGTCGTGGAGGTAGACGCTATCGTGGAGGGCGATCGCGACAACAGCGACATTGGGTTCGTCGGCAAAGGCAGCAGAGATGCCAACAAATAGAGGCTAAAATGTTTGATTTAGCTTCCAGCAACGTAGATGCTAGTGAAGGATGGCTCAACGTACCGTAAGTGTGACGGCGCCGTGCTGCTTCTGTGCGACTTGGAGCCGGTACTGGGATGGCCGCTTCTCAAACTCTCTATTAGTGGCAAAGGCTACCACGGCCCTGAGAACTGGCTGCAGTCTTTTTGCAGCATTCTTCCAGACCTGAGAGGGTGTGCTGGGACGACTTGGCTGATCAGACCGAGTTGGTGTCATGACTCGTTTTAGGAACCCGCCTCCTTCGCTCTCACTTGGTAGAGGATGCTTCGACATTGTTGCTGCGATCGCTAGTTTGAAATAATGGCCAACGCCTTATCAAGGTTGATGTTTAGACAGAATTTGCAGATATTGGACACGGGAATGTCGGGAAGATCCCCGTCCAATGGATGGTGGCCAGGGTTTCGTCTTGTGTTATGTCAATATTTGACTGTTGTATACCTGACTGAGAGCTATGCAGGCATATATAAACAAGACTGACAAAGTACCACCAAATTTACTGGATTATAGTATTATCTGAAATTGTAAATACAATAATATTTTACCTCATATGATATTTCCCACTTACGTAGTTGAAAGACAGCTAATGACGACGTTCACGGACAAGGCTGAGTAAGAAGCTCGTGTGGGGCATGCAAGGCTGACAGGTGGAACGACCGATACGATTTGGAAATTGTGGGGTATGTTTGAAAAGACCAATTCCAACACGAATAATATTTTCTCTCTTATTCTATTCTTTTTAATTATGATACTATAGGTTCTATTTGGTACTTGTTGGCCGCAGGACTAGGTCATTTGCCACGTATTTGCGCTATGGGAGTTTTGCTGGCCGCGGGTAGGCTCATGGTTGATGATTCTCGGATGCAGATCGCAAGCTTCGTAGAATCTGCAGCGACTTCCAAGTGGGCCCGTCAAGTTCTAGTCAATCTCTGATGACATAATGTTCCCTCTGCGCCTGCGGAATTTCTTTGAATATATTATCCGTATATCTATAATCTCCGGCATTTGCGACCCGTTCGCCCTCAATGCGTAAAATGTCAGAGCAGGCAAGCAAACACAATCATCAGTCTCGGTTTGAGTGTTCACATCCAAAGGCAGCCAAGTTGAAGTCCCGTCGCAAAATTATGCGCCTTTATACATACTTATACATGCTTGAGTATCCATTCATCCTCCGCTAGCTCCCTTGCAGAGCTACGCTTGCTGGGCTCCCATTGTAGCGTTTTTCGCATGAAGCGTAAAAATACCTCTCTCTCCTCTTGTCCCTCAAGGGTAGTTTCCCGTTTCTCAAGCGGAACCCGACCACTTCGTAGATTTTCGTTGAGGAAGCCACCTACAGGGTTATGTGTAATTAGTATACGATTCTAGAATTCAGTGGACGCAAGATAACAAAACTTTTGACTTACCATCAGCTACAAAGAATTTTTCTCATGGCTTCCCTGTCCAATAAAACTCAGCGGCGGGGGACCAAGAAGATTTATTATCTCAGCGAGATGTGCTCGACTTCGGTACCTCTGAAATTCGGGGTCCTTGCCGGTGAATAAGGAGCCACCTTCGTAAATGTCCCAAATCTATGTCAAAGTTTAGTTATTTTTATCGCATAGTAGTCGCTCTGTTTGCCTTACCATGCATCCCACGTTCCATATATCCACATTATACGCCCATGGAGCCTCTAAAATCACCTTAGGCGATCGATAGATAGGAGGTTGAATAAATTCCGAGTGATATTCGTCACCGATCACTGCAGAACCAAAATCGCATAGGACTGGAGCACCAAACTCACTCGGCATTCTGAGATCCTGGGACATATAGATCGTCCGACCGTCTATGTCTACCTCCTTTCGGGGAACAGGGCGCTGAAGCTCTTTCTCTTCAAAGTCGGTAAAGACAGAATCATCCTCGGTGCCGAGCATGATATTATCTGCCTTTATATCTATAAAGCAAACATTGAGCAAACTATAGAAGTAGGAGGGAGATATCAGGTCACTAACCAGTATGTATAATCTGGCACTCTGTATGCAGGAAATCTAATGCTAAAAACAGACGCTGGAGAACCACAGCTACGATTACCGAAGGTAGCCGCTCTACTGGGTTGCGGCGTAAGAACGTCAGAATGCTCTCAAATAATGGGGGATGAACAAGACGGTGGTTTTTGTCTCCAGGACCATCAATATAAAATGCGTCAAGTAGCGTCCTCACGGCGTCGCGACCAGGATGGCCCTTCGAGGATTGCTCCATGCGCTTGTACATCTTGAGCTCATGGTTCACTTAGTCGCCCATAGACGCAGACTGTATGGAGATCTTAAGCATAACATAGCGGCGATCACTATGAGTTTTGTGCATGAGCGTACTGGATGACCCGAGTGGCTATCTTAATAGATGGAGAGGGAGCTCACTTCATGTCCCGTGCAAGCCACGCGGTTGAAGTGGTTCCAAAGCCTAATTTCCCAACGACTTGATATCGCTCTTTGATCACTTCTCCTATCCGCGTAGGGTAATACTGGGATGCAACATAGTCTGGGAGGGTCTCTTCTTCAATTTTGTGGTACTTAGGTATTCGGATAAAGTTTGGGTTGGAAAAATTCAGTGGTTTCCATCTACGTCCAAGCTGGGGCAAAGACAGTAGAAGCGACGATAACATAGTCTGCGAAAAGGAAGGCAACTTTGCCAAGTATTAGATAAAGCTGGCAGACATGATAGAGTTAACCTGATCTGGATTTGTGGTCATGGAAGGTGATCTGGCTCCTGAGACACTGGCGTGTCGACCTCCATAAGTCAGGTGACCACGGCACAGAAACACCCAACACCCAGACCCTTAAATAGGGCATCACTAGATGTTTTAGACTCTGCGCTTGATCGATCCTTGGAAACTTACCTCGGAGGAATTGTGGAGGTTGACCAAAAAGTAGAGAGGGAGGTCGTGAGGGACCAAGAGTGTTGATGTTATAGTCTAGTGATTGAAAAGTTGTTTTATGCGCAGGAAGTCCTCACAAAAATCAACAATAGGTTTAAAATTATGAATGTATTACATTATTAATTAGTACTTATAGTCCTTCCGTTCCCTCTATGCCATAAGTCATTAAATCTCGTCAGGGCGAAGCTGCGGCCGATCGCCGCGGAGCGCTTTTCCTCTTCTTCGATGATGATACACTTCCATTACCAGTGGCCTTTGCCGCACTTTTGGCACTGCCATTAGCAGATCCATTGCTGGTCAACAGTAACAGTTCTGCAGCCCTATTGCGTTCCTCTTCCTCCTTGCGCTCCCGCGCAGCCTTCTTGCGCTCCAAATCTTCCAGCTCCGACTCCTCAACCTCAGACCGATCATCTTTCACGATGTTATGCACAAGGAAGCGGTAAGCACTGCGCAAAAGGCAGTACAGCCAAAATATGTTGATGGACTGGAGCGTGAGCAACAGTCCCAATGTGATAACGAAAGAAAGCGTGCATTTATACTGCTGCGTCTCCCAGTTGAGCTCATAGGGGCCGACAGTTTTGAACTCAGTGAAGAGCGAGTAGATGAAACGTAAGTTCTGGTAGTGGCGGAAGTAGACCCATGAAACTATACTGGTGCCAAAATATAGTTCTACCATGGGACAGTCGATGTAGTGGAGTGATTTGGATAACTGCGGATAGCTTATTAGCACCGCCCTTGGAAGTCCCCACAGAGTGCAAGGAGAAATAAGAAGCCAATTCAACTTACAGCAAGGAAGAAATCGCTAATATCATGAGTGATGTACACGGAAAGACCGATATACGTGAAATGAAATCGGTAGCTCAAGAAAATAAGAGTCAGAGTAATGATGTGGTGCGCCACAAGCTCATAATAGTCCTTTCGTGGTTTCTCCAAACCCAGTAACATGACAATAGCTTGCTGGAACCAATACGCCGCCTGAAACAAGTAGTAGAACTTGAAAACGGCCACGTGGGTTTTATGTGGGAAGAACTCGTACATGCCATGTGTGTTGAAGTACCACACAGGTGTGCCGCTCATGACGTACAAGCCAGCGGATCCAATGAATGAGAAGTAGATGGCTGTGTACACCTGCTCCATGAAGCGGAACTGCTTTCCGCGCGAGTTGATACCGTAGTAACGGGCCAGGGGTCGCAATAGTTCTTGCGTGATAAACTCGCGGGTGAAGGACAGAACGATGGTATAAAAAGACACAAAGGCAAAATCCCAGAGGCCCTTGCCATATTGTGTGGGTGCGCTGGGGTCGGCACCCTCGAGAGGCTCCTGTGCGTAGGAGAGGAAGATGAAACGGTGCACGATGTTGGATTCGGTGGGATTGGAGGCATATGCAGAGACGAAGGCGAGCATGAGAATTAGAGGAATGATCCACGTGTGCTTTGTGACAATGTGTTTGCAGCGACCCAGAAATGAAGCGGGTTTCCTGCGTTCTAAAAACCTCGGCTCTTTGCTCTGTTGGTCCGCATTGCCGTTGGGTGTCGACGTTGACGAGAGCTCAGGGGAAGGGACGCTCTTGGTCCCAGCCTTTCGTGAGCTTGTCTTCTTGTCGCGCCCGCTGGTTTTCTTGCGCCGCGGTGTGCTACTGTCCTTCGCTGACGGCACCTCCTCAACAGCAGCCAAGAGGGGTGTGGAGAATTCGGACGGAGCCATTGTCGGTGGCTGAAGTTGGTACGATAGCAGATGTCGTCAAGGTCTGAGACTGCAAAGCCTTATCGACTTTATAATCCGGACAGATGGTCGAGGATGGTCAGGTTTGGATCCTTTCGAATGACCCGCAACTCTCGTCGTTCACTACTTCGCGGGCCGCAGCGACACGGACTAGACGCAATATAACGGAGAGAAAGAAGAGAAAGATACGACTGAAGCCATAAACTTATGTAAGAAACACTGCTGGCCTTTTTTGTATTTGCTGACAGTCATCGAGAATGTCAGAATGCCAAAATTCGAAATTATCAACATGGGGGGAAAGTTGGGGTCCACCTCGGAAGTCGCGGACCCCCGGTATTCCGGGGTTATCATTACTCCTCAAGGTACCTCAGCTTCTTAGGCTGATACGCTAGGACAAACTTGGAAATGCGGGTAATGCCCCTGAGCTGAGACTGAGATGAGATTTACCCAGCATATTGATTATGTCAGCAACTGTAGATGGGATGAGACAAAACAGAGGCTGTTCATTGCTGATGGAGAGTAGGAAACTAACACATGACAGACGTCTGCTCAGTTACTATAGAGTATGACACTGACTTCTCGTTATTAGTTGGCCAAACACCTGTTCTCAAACACTGTATTGGAATCCCACTCTCATAGAATCTCAGTCACTGTATTGGAATCCTGCTCTCTGAGAATCTAAAAAATAAAACAAGGCACTGGATGATGGTATCAAATTATAACGCCTGCTTCCTGTTATTTCAAGTTGAGCATCAAGATGACTCCAACTTATACCCCAACGGATAACCCTCCGAATCATATATACAGCTTATCATATTGCAAACCCCGCCACCATGAACCTAGACCTAATAACCGGACGCCATATGCATCCAGGTCCTCTTATTGTTGATAATAAGAGTCCGCCCGACCTCCCTGCGCCGTTTCTTAGCCTGATTATTAAAAAGTGATATCCCGTGTTCTCTATATTCGACTCAACCCCCAATTGAATGAACGACTTTATTTCTCGGCGTCCCCTGGACGCAGATCCCTTGACACGCCGCCAGATGTGCCCGATTATTTCATATTCAGTCGACTGGAGACTAAGGCAATACCTAGTGCCAGCCCAGTATTGGGCGGAGAAACATGCCACACCATGCGTCTCCAGACGTTTCAAGCAGACCCGAAAGGTGGTATCCACCAATTCAGATCTCTGCGTCTGATCTCCCCAGATCTCTTGACGCAGGATGATATGGCCATCATCAAAGCTATCCCTCAGTCAATCTGCTTTTCGCAGCCAATCCTATTGAGGAGTTCCTTGGGGTCACTATGTCTGGGCAAGGTGATACCGCTGGAGCTACCAGCCCTCTTAACACTGTTGCGGCGCTCCCATCCCTTCAGGTTGATGGCCTCAACACCAACTTCCTCCTCCAGCGGGTGGCCCGCCTCAAAGTCGAGCTCATCCTCTTCAACCTCCTCTCCGTCGTCGTCGTCGCTGCGGATATCCTCCGCACTGTGGCCCTGGAGCACGCGCATGGCGACGCGGACAATAAAGGCGGACCAGATTAACATCATAACCTGCAAGATGAGGAGGCAGTACAGGAAACCGAGCATGATATTATCATTGAAGCAGACAATGCCCGTGGGGTCGCGGAAGGGCTCAAGGAGGTGAGACCAGTCGTCGGGCACTGCGAGTGGCCCCTGGAGGTTGTCCGCGGAACCGCTGTAGCAGGCCGACGGTATTAATCTTGGCAAGTCGGAGTAAACGCTCCAGCAGGTCATAAGGAAGAACACATGGCGCGTGATGAGCCACATGGTAACGAACACGGTGAATAAAATATCGGGGATGGTGGTGTATCCGAGGTATTTAAAACACTTGGCGAGCTGTTGTGGTGGTCAGTATTGGTACACGGCGTACAATTTTGTATGACTTACGGGGAAAATTAAATCAACGACATCCATTATCACCAGGATTAAGTTCCCAACCCGGGTCTGATGGTACGCATATGAAGCGCAGATAAGGACGATCGTGACAAAGTGGTGGGTCAACATTTGCCAATGATCCTTTCGGCGATCTTCAATGTTAATAACAAGAACCTGTTGGATCCAGAAAGACCATTGTCCAAGCATGTATCCCTTCATAAGGCCATCGAGCTCTCTCTGGGGCCAGTCGGTCCACAGCTCGTCCATGTTAAGGAAATAGGTTGAGTTGCAGTAAATGTACTAGAAGGTGTCAGCCTTAACGCAATTCGAGGCCTGTGTGAAGACTAGGTGGACATACCATGCCCAAGGGCCAGAACACAGAGTAGTATATCAACATCCACCCCTGCTCAGCGAATCTGGTAACTTCCTTCTTTTTAGACAATCCCCACATCCTAGCAAGCGGGGCCAGGATATAGTCCATTACGCCTGCGCGAAGGCCGCTGAAAAGCACAATGCAAAACGTCATGAAGAATAGGTCGTCGTGGCCCGCAGCATATTTGCCAGTGTTCGGGTTGTAGTTTGATAGCGTGAAGAACTTCGACGTGTAAGGTCGGGCTTTCGACATTGACATGTGGGTAAGGAAAAGTAGGGCGATTAGGTTGAAAGCGAAGCCTGTTTGGTTTACCCCATCGTCAGCAAAAGTCGGTATCGCACGCCAGAAGGTACATGGGAGACAAGAGGGAAGGTCGACACCAGACTGCCGTCGACAGAATTTCGCGACATACCTGTCTGGTTATCAAGCAGCCAGCCAGCCAGAATCTGCAGCGGACCGTCCGCTTTCTTTTTCGCCTTCCGTGCGATATTCACGCTTGAACCGTGTGGCAGCATCTGCTCTGTTGTGGGCGCCGCGGCATTTCGCATCTTCTCCTGTGTGAGATCCACCTGCGTCGCATCTGTCTTCGGTTCGCTCATGTTGATATACGAGGCGGGTTGGGCCTCGTAATATCGAGGGGCGGCGAGGTCAAAACTAGAAGTCGAGTAGAATTTGGACCAACGAGGCAAGTTACCGTCGCAGATTGATGCTGAGAAAGGGGGTTGTGGAGGTTGTTGAGGGGGGGTTTTCAACAATCAATTTGGAACCGGAAATCCGTTTCGCCCGTCGATAAAAAACGAATGTGTCAATTGAAAAGAAATATCGACTCGATATTAAAGCTCAACTGAAAAGGGAGGTAACATAGGTAGATGGCGCCTTCTGAGATGTGTTGAGCTGGATCTAAAACACATAAAATGAAGATGGAACCTTTGGCGGTGAAAGGCGATACATAGTTCCGTGCAGGGGTCCGAATTACGGATGGGGACTTGAAGATCCCCAATTACAGGGCACGGATTTCTAGCGGGAACATAAAATATACCCGAGTCACTGGTGTGACTTCAAATATCGGACGAATAAAAATGATTATAAAATTAAAATTAAGATGAATTTTAGCTATTTTTGTACTGTTGAGTTATCATATTATGTAATATGTTGTTTGTTTGTTTGTTTGTTTGTAACGTGTGGATGGTTGTCAAATATTTCAATATCTACGCCCTTACATTAAATGTGAATTTTATGATTAAATCGAAAAATAATATAATGGATACAATAACACTAAATTTCTACTTGTTTGTTTATGTTTAATTGCAGGTAATTACCCAATAAATATCATGTACATCGTATGAATATTCAAGCAGCAACCTGCGGTGTCGCTCTGGACGCCTGCAGCAGCGATGAAGAGAGCCCCCAGAAACCAGATATATATCACCAGGACGTAGCTAAATATTGAAGGAGCGCGCAGGTAATGACTTCAAAAGCCTGCAATAGTTCTCCTCGCACATACCGCTGCTGTGATTTCTATGCATATCACAGATCGCTTCAGACCTCCAACCCATCCATAATGCATTCCAAAGCACCTGAGTCATCCGTCGAACACTGCCATCTAACTCCCTAAGCCACCTACGAACCCTCCCCTCCCCATCCCATAACAAACCCACGTGCTACTTTGCGTACCTCTTCGTCCAATCCATGGCCTGCTTGTCGAACTCCCTGCGATTATTCTTATACAACTCCGCTATCCCCGTCTCAACAGCATCATCTGGCACTGGCTCCGAAAGTAGCTGCAGCGCCGCCTCCAACACGCCCACAATCTTGGTCGATGGCTTCCACTGGTCACCCTTTAGCATGCCGAGGCACATCGAGCCGTGCTCATCGTTCGAGACGTTTGGGTGGAAGATCTTGGTCTTGAAGTTTATCTTCGGAGGCTTGAAAGGGTATTCGGTCGGGAGCACAAGGAGGAGCTTGAATGAGCCGCCCTGAATGTGGTCGTTAGCTCTTGGACAGTGCGTGGTTGGGGGTAAGAAGGAGGGGGAGGGGGGGGGGGAGCTTACGGCATAAGGAGATTGCGGGGGTCCCTGGATTACAACATTCCACTGGTGGATGTTTGATTCCTCGCCGAGGCTGACTTCGATTCCTGGGAGGGGAGGGTTTGTGGCTTCATTGAGCTCCTGTATGGCATGATGGTTAGCGAAGAAAGGTAGGTGGTGGACTGTTGCATACCTTTGCGATTCTCTTTCCACCTGCGCCTGCCATGATGACACCGATTTAATGAGCGGTATAAATTGCGAAGCTTTGTGGTTGTAGAAATATTGTCAAGGCTGAAATAGATAAGAGGGGAGTACTCGCTATTTATTATCAGCTAAAAGAGAGTATAATTATCCTAAAATGTCTTTGTAAGGCCTTCTTCAGATTGAGGTTTGTTCTGTGAAGGCGTTTTGTTATGTCATCGACCCCACGTCAGGCTACCACTGGCCCCCCTGTCGACTTTAGCCTTTAGCCCGCTAAATACGTCAAGAAAGTCAAGAAAGCCAAGGTCGTAAATAGATCATAAATAGAATATTCTTTTATTTTAGAAACACACGAAACATACGAAACACAAAAATTCGAGATACGAGATACGAGATATAAACCCTGCGAATATGCTGCCTAGTTATCTGCCTGTATGTATTATAGGTGTATATTTATCTTGAGCAATGTGAGACTGCGTTTCAAAAGCTGTCTGATGGGATGCAAGCTTATTGTTCAAGCTTCGTGTTGATATCTGGAGAGCCAGGTGGCCCCAGCGTATGGCGCATCAAGATGAACAAAGGCCTTCGGAAAAATATGCTGTTATTTATATTACACACCTATTACGCACTTCATGATCCATGAAAACCCGACCCACAGGAATACCCATTTTGAAACCTTCACAAGATGCCGTGATCCTCTCCGGGCCTACGTGACACCTGCCTGCAGCAAATCACCGAATCACCAAATGAGACGCCTGAGAAACATGCATACTGCCCATCTATTCTCGTTGTAATACGACCACCAGCCCCATGATCCCTAGCATCGCCGTCTTCAACCACGGATGCTCGCTCAGCATGATTGTCACATATCCAATAAACGGAATATAGCCCACGACGCTCCCAATGATGTCTTTCCTCGCCAAGAAGTCCTGATCCCGCGCATATAGCTCTGTATCATCGGCCATGTTGTTGTCGCCCTTCGTTAACAGCTTCGCGCCCTCCCTATAGAACGGTTAGTTTCCATCACCAGCATCGCTGATGTCGCGTAGAGATGTACTCACCCCTCCCCAAACTTCCTCACAACACGATGCACGATCGGAATATCCTTCCCCCTGACATTATATACCACGATCTCGCCAACTTTCGTCTCCTGAAAGAGGTTCCTGTTCCAGAGAAAGAGCAGGTCCCCACGCTGGAATGCTGGCTCCATCGACCCAGAGAGTACGACAACGATCGGGGACGGCGAGTCGGCGATCACAGAGAGTCCCTTCCACATCATGAACGCCGTCGAGAGGATTAGGCCAAAGTTGAGGACCTGCGACAGGGCCTGCCGCGGGTTTTGTAATGCAGAAAACATGTTGGCGCGATGAGTATGTTGCTGTGGTATTGGTGTAGAAGGTTTCAGAAAAGTCGTGTGGCACAAGGCGCGTCGATATAGCTGTATATGACTGTAAAAGTAATTCCCAGCGTCGCGTATAGCCTCTCAAGAGGCTACCGTCGGAAATGAGTGACTTGTTCGTCTTCTAGCTACCACTTTGCTGGTCTGGGTATCGCGAGGCTGACACTGTGTTCGTAGAGCTTGGAGATGTGGACAGAAATCACGGAGCGGTACTTAATCCGCGTGCCACCTCAGCCTGGTCGACAGGTCGCTCCAGGAACCCCCGAAGATTCCCCGTTGTCATCATTTTCTCTTTTCTCACTTCTTTCAGTTCCCTTCAATATATCCCAAAAGAGCAATACTTTATTCCCATTTCTACAAATATTAATATGAGGGATCTAAATGCACCTCCGGGGAAGTCAGATGCGGTGTCATTTACATGCACCTGTGGAGAGCCTGGGTATGTTTTATTGTTCTATCGTTACTGGGCCAATTCGCCCATGCTTCCAGAACGGTGCCTTCCAGAGACTATTGATCCCGAAGGACTCGCGGAATTCCACCGAGAACAAGGGGCCATTTATAGCCTAAGTGGCAAGATACGAGTCTCGAAAGAAGGTTTCAATATTACTGTAGCAGGCAGCGAAGAGGACATCCATAAATACATTACAGAGTGTTGTTCGCACTGGAGCTTTTCAGGATTACAGCTGGGCTACGATACCTCTGCCAGCGCAGAATCGCAAGGCGCAGTGCAAAGAAATAGGGACAAGTTTTTCAAACCGACCCCCGGATGCCGCTGTGTCTTTGAGGACATCTTAAATATCAGAGTGACGGCAGAGATCACGCCACTGGGAGTAACCAACTACTCACCATCGACGTGGGAAGCAGTGCAAGCGCTCGAACCAGCCCAATTTCACCAGAAGTGCTGCGATGAGAATGTCAAGCTAGTTGATGTGAGGAACTACTATGAATCAAGGATTGGCTATTTTGTGTCCCCAACAAGCGGGGAGGCAGTGAAGCCGCCCATCCGGCGGTTTAGCCAGTGGCCACAGTGGGTGAAGGAGCATGGGGATGAGATTATGGGGAACGAAGACGAGCAAGCGGGTCTCCAGAAGAGTAAGCCGCAAGTCTTAACCTACTGCACGGGAGGAATTAGGTGCGAAAAGGGAGTTCGGTGGATGGAAGAGTACATGTCTAGAGATGAGCAACGCAAGCAGGGAAAGATTTACACACTCAAAGGCGGCATCGCAGCGTATCTTACTTGGATGGAAGCTGAGATTGCCGCAGGCAGAAAAACGGCCGAAGAATCACTATTTAAGGGCCGAAACTACGTCTTTGACGCTCGTGGCTCGACGGGATTAGCTGGCGCTGAACCAGTGTCGAATTGCCATAGTTGTGGCGTCCCTTCGGACCGTCTGAGCAAATGTGTGTCACCCGGGTGTCATTTGGTGCTTGTAGTTTGCCCGACGTGCGAGTTGGGCGATGTGAGATGCTGCCACAACTGTTTGGAGCTGTGTAGCCAGGAGCAACTGGACGATAGTGCGGAACACAGACGCCCAAAGCCTCTGTGCGATTGTGAACTGGCCCGGGAGAGCGAGCTTTGGGCTGGCGAGAGAGTGAAGGAACCCAAGACGCAGGGCTGGCGGAAAAAGAAGAGGATGCAATATGGACACGGAAAGAAGCTGGATATTAGGATCAAGGTGGCGGAGTGAGTACAAGTTGATACGTTAGCCTGGAAGGGCATTCGATGAGCACCAGACGCTGAATGAACAAGCAAGTCACGGAAGCCTCGTGGAACAAAACCGAAATACAAGAAGCCTGGAAGGGAGGCGATATATCGTATGGGATATAATTTGCTGAGCCATCAATATCATATCGGCCTTATATTGGAAACCCTGAGGGATAGCCTGGACCGAGTACTGGCAAACAAGTTTTGGTGGGGTAGGGTTTCTCGGACTTGCATGGGAATTTGTGGAAGGGTGCCGCTTGGTAACGCTTCGGCATGCCCTGGTAGGACCGATATCTGTTATCCAGGCACCAACCACGGACGTCGGATCATCGCATCCAACTCGTCAGCGCCAGCGAATTGCAACGCACCACGACAAAAAGTCCAAAAATGAGGCGCTCAATTATTACCCCCTCCGAATATAGCCAAGCCTTTCCACCATGTTCTCCTATGCTCAATTGGGCTGGCCGGACCATCACGTGAACGCTAAGCCTCACCCATGCACCCATGCTCCAACTTATATATATCGAGTCGATTCCCCGCGCGCGCCTGTCTCTTCTTTCCTCGTCACCACACCTTTAGGGTCGCAAATATACAAGAATCTCCGGACGTTCATTACGAATAGCTAGAGATCTCTTCCTGGGCCCAGTCAATCTTTTTGTGCGTCACGTCAAGCCATCACCTCACGCTCATTTCGTCACTCCTTACAATACCCCACACTATCCCGAAAGCCATTCCAAAGCCCGATATCATGTTCAAACGTTCGCACCGCTCGCGCGATCGCGTCGAAAAGGTTTCGCGGCTGAAGAAGAACGTGAAGGATGCATCGAAGTCGTCGAAGTTGCAGAGGTCGTTCGAGGAGGATAACCCTTTACTTGGGGCGTGAGTATACCCAGTGTCACAAATGTGGGGCGCAAGGCTGACATTTTGGTGCATAGTCCCCTCATCTCTCCGGTCATCACCTTGATGGTTGGAAAGGAAGGACGACTGTTTGCGGCGCACGAGGACGTCCTCTGCCTATCGCCTTTTTTTGCGGCGGTGTGTCGGGGGAAGTTTCTCGATGCGCAGAGTAAGAGGATTGAACTTCCCGACGAGGAACCTGAGATCTTCTCCTGTATCCTCGAGTATCTTTACGTAAGTTACACCACTGTGTCTCTTTTCTGCCATATAAATTCTAACAATTCATGTAGAAGGGCGACTACTACCCACGCGCGTTGCAAAACAAGCGTCGAAGCACTTGGGAGCTCGAGGATGCAGTGAGCTCACCCAACCCAGAAAACGGAGGTGGTCGCGGAAACGCCGAGGCCACAACTTTCATCTCTAGCGTGGGAGAGTATCTCCTTCGAGATACCGTCATCTACTGCCTCGCGGACAAGTACGGCCTCGAGGAGCTCAAGCGCCTTGCCCTTCGCAAGCAGGGTCTGCAGAGCGGAATCGAAGTCGGAACCATCCTGCGTAGCGCTCGGTACGCCTATGACAACACGCCGGACACGGACTCGCGTCTCCGCGCCCATTATCTTGCCCTGATTATTCGATGTCGCAAGACATTTAAGAGGAGCGGCACCATGCAGGCAGAAATGGAGAGTGGTGGAAAACTTTTCTTTGATCTATTCGTCGCGCTCTGCAACCACGTGGATGACATTGTGGATATCGGGTACGCCCCCAGTTTCTATTACTCGACTCACTGACAATCACAGGCAGCCTGATACTGACTTATGCCGCAGGAACTCCCGGTCCCCCAAGACCATCTAATAAGCGCGGTATGCAGAGTACGCGGCGGTAGATGCACAGCTTTCGCGGTCGAAATTGCATCACGAGGACCGACACATGATATTTTTTTTGCTTTTCGCATCTCCATCAGACTGGGTACCAATTCGGAGATTTTTGCGTCTTTCCCAAGCACAAACAAACTCCACTTCCCCCGCGAGGTTTGGCCGCCTTATCATGATGACAAAAAAACGAAACTATCCCCGAAAAAAAAAAATATCACCATAATCGTTGATTTTCCCCTCATTTCTTAATACCCCTTTGCTCTGTTGGACACGGAAAGGATTTTGCGTTTGCTTTACACCCGCCCTGGACCGGACTGCTTCTACGCTTGAGGCGTTGGCGGCGGACGGTTTGCGAGGGGGCGGGTTAACGACCCACCACTAGGCTGGCACGACCTCTTCGTGCCGCTTTTTCTTGCGTTACTGTTGGGATGCATGGGCTGCTTTGAGAGGGCTGTGCGCTGGTCTTGATGACGAGTGCGGGATGTGCCCCTAGCGGATGCATCGAGCTTGACCCCTCTGTTAGGGTCTAGTTAATGAGAGATTCGGCCACCTCAGTTGATATATTTATTGAGTGTGAATGTGTGAATGTGTGAATTTCTGATATTTAATATTCGCTGACAGATGGACTAACTCTGTCCAGTAAACCAACCATCGTATTCCCCCTTAATATAGTTATAATACCTCTATACATTAGAGGCAGGCGCAGAAACTAGAAGAATGAAGTTAGAAAATGAGGACATGAGACTACAGGCCACTAATGCATGTAGTTAGTCAGCTTGGGTAGTTCCAACATGGGCCACAGAGGGTCATGTAAAGCTCTCTACAACGCCACGAATATGTCCACTACTGCAGGGGACTCGGCCCGCCAAGTATCTGCTCTAAATGAGGGCCTTGATACCAATTTTCAGGATATCGAAGAAGGAAGAGATGTATACCGACTAGGCGGACAGCGACCCTCGCAAATTTGTTGCTCTCAAATTCCTCACAGCAGAAGCCTACGAGACAGAAAAGGATATCTTCGAGAGGGAAATCCTGAAACACTTGAGATCCCAAGATGAAGAACAGCTAGGGTACGCGCAAATCTGTCATCTTATTGACGACTTTGAGCATGAGGGCCCCAATGGCACGCATGTGTGCCTTGTGTTCGAACTTATCGGCGAGACTCTTCGAAGTTTTGGCGCCTGGTTCCCAGACAGTATGATCCCGAACGAGGTGATGCGGCGCTTCACTATCCAACTACTGCTGGCGCTTCACTTTGCTCACAATAATAATGTCATCCACAGTGGTATGATTTATTATTTCCCTGCTTCTACCTTTGTCCGGACGCTGGAGTCTTATCTTGGCCTCTAACATCAACCTCAGATATCTAACCAAGCAACATCTTCGTCAAGATCAGAGACTATACGCGTATTGAATCTAGTTACCTCATTAAGGCGCCCATTCCGCAACAGGACAAAGCCGAGAAACGATACACCGTTATCAGTTCTTCTCCCTTTCGTTAGTACTACTTTAACGATGACGACAGATTTGATCACTTTGATATTGTCCTCCGCGACTGGGGTGTTGCAAGCTGGGCCGACAATCGCCTCACAGAGATCATCCAGCCCGTCGCTCTTCCTACCCCCGAAGTTCTGATTGGGGCACCTTGGGGTGCTGCGGCCGATCTATGGAACCTCGGCGCAGTTGTCTTGGAAATGTTCAGAGCAATCCGCATGTTTAGCGGGGAATACCCCCAAGGACATTATAAGCTTGAACAGCACCTAGCAGAGATTGTACATCTTTATGGTCCATTCCCCAAGGCCCTGCTTGACAAGCCAAACCAGGATATTACCAGAGCCATATTTGATAACCAAGGAAAAGTCATTAATGTGCAGCTTGCCCCAGACAGGCCAGACGTCTCCTCTTGAGGTGTATACTCTAGGGTTAGAACAGGATGATAGGGAAGAATTCCTATCGTTTCTCTATTCGTTAATGAAGATCGACCCTGTAGAACGGCCATCACCTGAAGATCTACTTCGAGGCCGTTGGCTGTATGCACTTCTCAGCCTCTAGGGTGTGAAAATGGGCCGCACGAATAATAAAAAGTGGACAACCAAGCTTTGTAAAACAATGAAGAAAGCTGCCCTTGTCAGCAGTATAATAGCCATCACGTCGGTATTAGGAATAAGTTTTGGCAATATCCTATTATAGCCTGAGCATAAATTGGTCCAGCGGTACAATTTTCCGTTGTCGATATAATAACGTCGCAACCTCTTCCGAACCTCCACCCCAATTTCCAGCCCCGCCACAAATTCGACTATCTACACATTCATCCGGGATGGTTCACCAGCGCAGATGTTTAATCGTGGGTGTAGATACTATGGATAATACATGTAGCCTAAATGGACAGCTCCCGTTTTTCTGTCATGGGATGGTACCTGGCTGCCACTATAAGCTTTGATGCACCATGGAATCAGCCGGCGGCAGAAATGGCGGGGGCCCGATTTTAGTGCGGAGATGTTCAAATTTCATCAAAGCTTCCACGTTACCCAAAGAATAGAGTTGACGATCGATGAAGCATATAGCGATGATCTTGCTGATCCCATGACAATTCTACCAATGGCTGTTTATCTTGCAGAATTGATGGCGCTGAAGCTCGCGATAATCGTGAGACGGCTGATAATATCGGTGAACCCATGCCGATGAAACAAAGGACGAGCACCAAATGCAATATTAGTTCACGGATCATGGGACTACGGTCCTATCTCCCTAAATTGAAATAAGCCACTATTACCCCACTATATAATTCGCTCTACATAGACTTGGCGGATAACTGCCTAAATGGTGATTGAATCTACCGGATCCCATTGACAGTGTGGAAGTAGACACGTTCATCCGGGAGTCGTTCATAGGGGTGTATAAAGGCACGACGCCCTCGCCCAGGAGCGCCAACAAAACGACCCATCAGAGTACTGAAAACCCTTCACCTCCACTCATCCAACACAATGGTTTCATTTACCTACCTTCTTGTTGCTGCATCGGCCGTTGCTACCGTCTTTGCCGAAGAGCCAACCAGCCCCAACCCTCGCCTCAAGAAGCGCACCAACCAGACTGGTGTGCATGATGGATTCTACTACTCCTTCTGGAGTGATGACCAAGGTCAAGCAACCTACACCAACAAGGCCGGTGGTGAGTACGCCGTGACTTGGAGTGGCGAGGGCAACTTCGTCGGAGGAAAGGGATGGAATCCAGGAAGTGCACAGTAAGTAGGCACTGCTCAAGTTACGATGACATAACTAACAGGTTAGGACAATCTCCTACTCGGGAACATTCACCCCGAACGGTAACGGCTACCTCTCAATCTACGGCTGGACCCGAAGCCCCCTGATCGAGTACTACATCGTTGAGAGTTTCGGAACATATGACCCCTCGTCCGCAGCAACAGCCAAGGGCTCGATCACCGTTGATGGCAGCGCATACACCATTCTTGAAACCACCCGCACCAACCAACCTTCCATTGATGGCACATCGACCTTCCAGCAGTACTGGTCCGTTCGCCAGAACCACCGCACCAGCGGATCTGTCGACGTCGCTGCTCACTTCAACGCCTGGGCTGCTCTTGGCATGACGCTGGGGACTGAGCACAACTACCAGATCGTTGCCTCCGAGGGTTACCACAGCAGTGGCTCCGCCGATATCACTGTGGGATCCGCTGGCACTGGCACTGGCACTGGCACTACCAGCTCGGCTGCTCAGACAACCACGGCTAGCAGTGGTGGTAGCGTAAGTTAATTGAGAGGATAATAACAGTAGTCCATGCTAACTTGTGAACTAGTGCTCTGCTCTATACGGACAATGCGGTGGACAGGGCTGGACTGGCGCTACTTGCTGTTCTTCTGGAACTTGCAATGTTTCCAACGCATGGTACTCTCAGTGCTTGTAAACTCTCAAGCAAAACATCCATTCAAGTATTTAGTTGGGAGTGGCTGTCCTTGCAGCCACCCTGTTATATAGTCAAGTTGCTATTTATATGAATTGATTTATTTCCGATGAATATTGTCCAGGCACATATGGATGACACGTGGGTATATAGACAGCCATACAGCCATCTTTCTGTGTGACAAATAGTTATTAAGTACTGGCTATTGCACAAGTCGCGTGCCTCACCTCATTATCGCGATGCCTCAAAACAAATCCCACTCCACAAACAAACGGCTGAGCAAAATAAAATCTCACAGCGCTAGAAACCAGGGGTATCAAATCAAATAGCACGTCCCTTGCTCCCTTCATATACGCTCGCCTATATCCCGTCACTATTTGCATCCCCCAGAACCTATTAGTCTCATCAAAGCAAAAGTTGTGCTTTGGTGCGGAAGGGTCCTTGTGCGACGCTGGCCCGTGGCTTAACCAAAAACAAGCCCATTGAGCATATGCCCTTCCCTCCAGCCCTGCGCAATTAGGGTATCATTCTCACGCAGAATCTTGCCAAGATAGGCAATCCGGATATGTTTCTGCGGTGGTAGCTGCCGAGCTGTTAGTATTTCCTCGTTGAATTGGGGAGTAGGGGGCAGGGGACAGGGTAAACATACATCACTTCCTTCCGTCACCATGCGTGCCAGGGTCTTCACACTATCTTCACGGCCAATGCGAACCCGCACATCAATCCCACCACGCTCGCTCAGCCGTGTCGTGACCTTAACCGTGTCTCGCTCAGTCACCACCACCTTCCCCTTTCCCTCATCATCGTCCTCCACCTCTGCTTCCTCTCCCTCTTCTGCCACATTGACCGGGTCACACACTACCCACTCTGGGATCCCATAGTACGCCCCTAGCGAATCGTATACCCCATCTGCCAGGTCTCCCGTCGGCAGCGTCGCGCCGACAGCATCTATGATCGTCTGCGCCGTCGCGTAACCCCCACCATCACCGCCATTCTTAATCTCTGCATGTATTTCCCCCACAGCTGCTCGGATGGCGCCCCATATCTCCGGTTGGCCGGTCACGCGCGTGTCGAAGAAGGCGATGCGCTCGCGGTCTAGCCTGGTGCGAGTCCAGGGCTTGGACTTCCTCGCCGTCCAGGCATGCGTACGTAGGGGAACATTGAAGCGCTCGTTCAGAGGGCGATGGTGGGAGGCGCTTGTCTGCGTTGTTGAGGGGCGGGGCAAGGCTGTGTTGGAGGCAGTGGTGTTTATGGCTGCGCGAGAGGAGTTCGGCTGCGGTGATGGGGATTCGGGGTATGCCCCCGAGGGACGAGAAGCGCAACAACCCTGACAGTGGTGAGCTGGCTTCAAGCTGAATTGCAGAGAGTGGCGAGTATAGGGTGTCTTACCATAGTTTCTTCCTAGGCTAGAGTTGATATTGGGGGCTTGAATGTCGATTTCGTTATATGGCACGAAAGGCACAGAATAGGCACGACAAACAATGAGCGTATTCACAGCCGTAAATCACAGATCGATATGCATCAGGTCTACCTCCACCGCGGAGAAAGGTGTACAATAGGATGAGCAGGCACACACAATCCGTACTTTAACAGCCCACTCCGACTAGAGAACGTTCATAGTGCGGTGAACGAGGCGGATGGCGTTTATGGGGGCCTTTGGATATAAGAATATCAAGCGGCAGCAGAGTGAGAGACAATATGGGACAGAGCTGTGAGTGTGTGAGGTTATTGAAGTTGATAGGAGTGGAGTGAGAGGAGATTCTGGGCGTTGTTGGACGTTTGACGTTGAACTGTGGACATTGGGGACGCCATCGTAACTGATTGGATCAGGCTTGGCTTTGACACATAAATGACGCCCTTGTCATTTCGTAGCTTACCATTCAGATAGTATGGGCAGATAAAAGGCGGTCAGCGCGAAAGTCGGGCAGAATTCTGACCGAAATACGAGTCGACCTATCTTGGGGGTCTGGGCACAGACTAGTCACGTTACTCTCTATCAAATTGTCGATCGTTGTGCGTAGATATACTGAACGCCGACCCTCTGGATTTTCAGAGCATTCAAGGATTACAATAATTAGAGTATACTCTGCGGAGAGAGCTCAGTCTAAAGCTTCTTCTGCTTACTTTGTGCTTCGCTCATGATAGGATTCTAGACAGCGCTGCTTGGTCCCGCCTTGTTGCCTGTTAATTTCACTTCAAGAACACAACTGATGTATTCCCTGGATTTGGATAGTGAGCAGCAATATGATTAACAGGCCTTTAGAATGGATTCGGAAGAAAACTGCCAAAATGAGAGCTGTGGAAGACACGCCGCCTCCACAGCTCACACCCTCGGCGTCGAGAGAGTCCCTTCTCATATCCGCAGCGGCTGCCACTGCCCAAAGCCCCTTCTTCCGAAAACTGCCCTTTGAGGTGCGCCACAGTATTTTAACACATGCGTTTGCTGGTTATACATTTCACGTGGTGGCCGAGCCATTGGAGTACATACCACCGCGATCTAAACGCCTCCAGCATGTGGCGCCAGAGCAGGAACGGCTGTGGTGCAGCGTGTGCCCTGCTCTAGACTCCCTGAGAGCATCGCGTGACGGGCTACGGCCTTATGGGCAGTGGTGCAAATGTTGGGATGAAGGATTTGGAAGCTCTGATATTGGGGTAATGGGCTGGTTGTTGTCTTGCCGACAGGCGTGAGTGCAATATTTCACATTTTCACAACTTAGCCATACACCTACACTGTACAGCACATGTGACTTGGAATCCGGAAAAGATATCAGCACTAACTTTCGTGGCTCTCTTGCTTCTAGCTATGCCGAGTGCATCGATATTTTATATGCGCAAAATACGATACATATACGGGCTGACATAATTGGCCGCCTACCTAGGATGATTATCCCAGAGAGACTCAGCAGCATCACGTCAGTCGAGTTTCGCTACGTAGCTTACAATTTCAATACACTGAAGAATCTCTCTGAAATCTACGAGCTCATACCATTATACGGTTTTCTACAGGACTTACTCGCCACAATTCCACGCCTCAAGAGGCTATATCTATCGATAGACGGCAATGTGGTCTGTGGACCTGGAGAGGTATATGGAAGCATATCCGAAAAACTCGAGCAGGGTCTTATGGATCCATTGGTCAATATGTTACGGAAGTCTGATCCACTATTGGAAGAGTGCAATATCATTATTCAGGTGAACTACTTGGGACAGCCCAATGTTCGGCCACAACCGTCGCATTTTCAGGGGCATTGGATTCGAAATAGAAAGCAAGACATACCCTTCGGTGACAAAAATGCGGGCGGCATATGCGATGAATCACCGACTTTGCATGATCTTCGATCTCCCTCGTACACTCTGAAAGCTGTCCCTGAATTGCCACCATAACAAGTCCTGCGTCATAAAGCATCATGGTTATCGAACCGACCACAAATCGATATAGTTACGGACAGCCTTGCTATTGCTACTATTTATATATATAGCTCGAAGCTTACTTGGACTACCGGAGAGTAATATTGGCTTGGACATGAGCTCGGAATAGACCCAATTTGACCATAGTGGCGCTGAGCATCTGAATCAGTTATATGCTAACATTTAGAGATTGCACCTGTCAATATGTCCTACCAGATTGTGGCTTCCCAATAAATGCTAGCAAACTAGACGCCTTACGCCATTGGCGATGCGGGTAGGCGGCGAAAAAGGAATCGATATCTCCCCTGAGAACTCAATACGTTAGTGCTATGTGGATAAGGCACAGCTGTAATTTGCTCGGTGGGAGCTACTTCGGAAATGAAATGAATCATCCGTCTCATTGGTCACAAAGAAGAGTGCTGTGGTCGTGATGTATGGTTCAAAAGTGATACTTTTTTCTTCGGAGGAGAGGGGAGGATATCGGTATTGCCAACTTTTACCACAGCAGTTACCTACCCTATGCAGAACGACAAGTTGAATATTCTCTTTTACTGCATGTAGCTGCCTAGGCAATAAGTTGTAAATATATACAATCTGCCACCTTTTTTTCTATCTAGCAGTTCATATCGCTGAAACATCCAATTCCACTGGCTACAGTTTCTGTTGTCATTCTCGTTATTCTTGCCACGTCATTCTCAAACCCGTAAACGGTGGGACAATGCTATCTACTACGAATAATAATACTCATACCTGACATTATTGGAGGTGTGGCAGGATTGTGGAAGTGCCACTTCTCTTTTATTTGGCGCCACAAAATTTGTGGGGGACGCTGCGGTGGACATTAGTCTTTCAAAAGGAACGATTGAAAAGAGGGGGCTAATCCCTAAAGAGGGCCATGAATATATACGGTTATGCTGTGACTGTATTAATAGTTGACTGGCGTTGATATCGATAGTACATGTTGAACAGTAAATATGGGTCTTAGTAGTTGAATCTGAACATAGAAAGTGATGCAAAATAATGGAACTTCGACAAATTAAAGATAAGTTACGCACACTGTTGTCATTGTAGTTTTTGCCTTGGGTTCTGAGGCCTGAGGGTTCTGCTCTATAGTTTGCTTATATCTTAAAATGTGTGTATTCGTACCCAAGGCAAGGAGTGTCGTGCCGTTATGTTACAGTGTCACATCTTCTGGATTGGCTTTGTTTTTAATCAGCAATTTTTTGCCTGCTACATGTGTTACGGAGTATAGAGCTAAAATTACTTTGCGGAAGGTTATACATAACCCAGACTTGTGTATAAAAACACTGCGAGTACCCAGCCAACGGAAAACAAACCGACTGCTCATTAACTACTCATCAACTACTAAAGCACCACTTAGACTTAAACTATTATTTTATTGCCATCTCTCTTGAGACCTCTAGGCTATTGTGAGATACATATGCTATTTATTTCTAACAACTATATCACAGAAATATGTAAATCCAACTGTCTCTTATGCTCCTCGTCATTCACGCCATTATCGCCACGCCGATTCCAGGTTCCCAAGTAGACGTTCTTGACGTTATACATGTAGGAGTCATCGATATAGGGTGATTAGTTGTTGGAAACCCCGGAGATTCATCTAAGTGAATGCTATTTCTCTGCGTCGTCGTTATGAGGCCATAGTAGAAGGGGTGAAATATTTGAAATCTATGAGTGGTATTATGTATATGTAGCTTACTTATTTACATCGATACCGAATTTCCACTGGAACTTATGAAGATACTCCCGCCGAATGTGTTGTAACTATGCTTTAAATACTGACGCAACCTCGTAGGTTCCAACCACGAAACCCGACAGGTTGAGGGGTTGGTGAGTTAGATGCTATTGCCAATTTAAAACGAGACGAGTATAATAAAAATACATTGCCTGAGCGAATATATTATTGATATGGACATGGTTTAAAGGCAGTTGCTACATAGTATTATATCCAAGGTCATCCAAGGTAATTTTACATAACTATATGTAGCATTCGGCTTGGCGCATACCAACATGTGGATGGTATCATGCAGATTAAAGCTATTTGATTCGTGGAATATCTTTTCTTGGGCAAGCTCACCCTGGAGCTTATTTTGCTGGGATATCGCATGGAAGGGTTAATGTCCACCGAGGAAGGTCTTGGCAAAATCCGGGGACTTGGGCCTACATGCTGTATATGCCTGATCGGAAATCAATATTAACAAGGAGCCTTTTCTTACCAGGGCTCTCCCTTTCTTTCACGTTCAGTAATTAACTCAATACTACAGAAGAGTCACTCTATCCAATGGGGCCAACAAGATATGCCCAGGTTGGCACTGGCAGCCGTGCCAGCTTCTTCTACACTGCTATTGCTCGGGATTTCCAAAATGCAGCGGCGCTGGTTGCCTTTTGCGACACAAATCAAACCCGCATGAATGTTGCCAATGGCAAAATTGAGAAGCTTACAGGACAGAAGGTTCCGACGTACAAGGCAGCAGACTTTGATCGCATGATTGAAGAAACCAAACCAGACCAAGTTATCGTCACAACTATTGACCGTACCCATCACTCATATATCATTCGGGCAATGGAACTTGGCTGCGATGTTATTAGTGAAAAGCCCATGACGACTGATGAAAAGCACTGTCAGGAAATTCTCGATGCTGCGAAGCGTACTGGTCGGAAACTGCGGGTGACTTTCAATTATCGCTACGCACCACACAACACCAAGATTCGTGAGCTACTCGCCGATAATACTATCGGCCAGGTGTTTTCCGTTCACTTCGAATGGCTACTGAACACCCAGCATGGTGCTGATTACTTCCGTCGTTGGCATCGGGACAAGCGGAACAGTGGAGGCCTGCTCGTTCACAAGTCGACGCATCACTTTGATCTGGTAAATTTCTGGCTCGGGAGCCAGCCAAATACTGTTTTCGCCCTGGGGGAGCTGAATTTCTATGGGAAAGAGAATGCAGAGAAGCGCGGCGAGGAAAAGTTTTACTCTAGGGCCCGTGGCAGCGAAGCTGCAAAGGATGATCCTTTTGCGCTGCACATGGAGGATCATGCCGAATTAAAGGCGCTGTACCTGGATGCGGAGGAAGAAGATGGGTACTACCGTGACCAAAGTGTGTTTGGAGACGGCATTAATATCGAAGACACCATGGGTGTGATTGTGAAATACCAATCCGGTGCTATGCTCACCTACAACTTGGTTGCATATTCCCCACTGGAAGGGTTTAGAGTTTGCTTCAATGGTAGCAAGGGCCGCCTCGAGGTGAACGTGATAGAGAAATCGTATGTAAATGGAGGCGGCGATCGAAACTTGGAAGGTGCTGTCGATGATATTGATATTACGGTGCATCCTCTGTTTGGAGAATCGTACAAGGTTCAAATTGACCAGGGACAGGGGGGCCATGGTGGTGGCGATCCAGTCCTGCTCAACGACCTCTTCGGCGAGCCTGCGCCTGATAGATTTAACCGCGCTGCATCGCATATCGATGGAGCCATGTCGATTCTTACAGGAATAGCCGCGAACCAGTCGATTCGCACCGGGCAGGCGGTGCAGGTCAAAGGATTAGTTCACTTTTAGCATATCGTATAAATAATAGAACTCTATGCAAAGTTGTGACTTTTCTCATTTCTTTACCCTTATGTGCCTTGTTGTAAGACGCAATCGCCTAGGATGAGTGCGCCATCGCTGGCTTCAGCCTCGGCGTGGAGAAGCATAGGAGTTGTACTATTGGCCATTAGATAGCGCTTCGTTAAACTTGGTTGAATAACTGCCCCACACTAAGCTATTGGCGTTGAAAATATGATCTATCTTGTTATCGCAGATATACTTGTCCATGGGACCCAGAATATGCGTTTAGTACAGAGAGAAGACGGTGATGGACACGAATCCAAAGAAGAAGCAAACTTGGGAGGCTAGTGTGCGGGGCAGGGCGGTTGAATTGAATGCGGGCGGGGGAGATAGCTAACATCGGTGAACAATACACCGCGGGCACTTGTCGCGGGGTCAATTTCCTGTTGTGACAAAACATCATTCTTTTGTTATATACGGTACTTCACTGTGGCGACAGTCCATCCAGGGTGAGAAGTATCTCTCCACCGAAACATTGGCAGCTTTGATATTGTGTAACGAGAATTACTTCAGCGCACAATGTCAGTCGGAAAGCTGCAGTGGTTAAAGCCCGGAAGAGGGAGGGAGGCACTATCTCATGGAGTCTCCTTTGGAATGCCTTGGGCAAAAGGGTTATATCAATCAGGACAGACTTTTGTTATTGAGGATGATAGTCAATCATATCCGTTAGACTGTCGAGAGGTTGCATTTTGGCCCGATGGTTCTCTAAAATGGACAGCACATTCCGTCAGCGGAAACCTCGGATACAGTGACACCTATACCATCAAGGGAGCCAGTAGGCCTGAAGAAAAGCCTTTTTTATCTGGCGATAAAATAACAACGAAGCTGGGACTAGAGCTAAAGCTCTCACTAGTGGGAAGTTCCTCCTTGTTCGACAGCTTGTCTTGGGAGGGCCGTTGTGTATGTTCGGGAGCAACTATTGTCGCATCAATCAATAAGGAGGACTACACGACTGTTGTTAAAGATGTCCGAGTTGAAAATGCTACTTTCTCAAGAATCCTTGTCAAGGTTTCCGGTGTTTCCGTACGTGATGGCATAGAACACCTTCCGTTCGACGTGAGAGTCTACCTGTACCAGGACAGCTCTGCTATAAGCATTGGTCACTCCTTCACCCACGATTTGGAGGCTGAACAACCCTTGACATCGCTGGGGATTCAATTCGATGTTCCTTTGGGAGAGACAGAGCTTTACAATAGGCATATTCGTCTTGGGACCTCGGATGGAGGTGTTTTGGGTGAGGAAGTCCAGGGGCTGTCAGGTTTGAGGTTCGGACCAACTATTCAAAATAGAATCGATCAAACGGCAGGGAAAAAAGTAGAGCTTCTTCAGCAGGAATGGGAGAAGACTAATCTTACAACTGGTCTCGCCTGTATTCCATCATGGGATTCTTATTCACTTTCACAATTATCATCGGATGGGTTTACCATTAAGAAACGGACAAAAAGCGGGTGCTCTTGGGTTAAAGTTACTGGTGGCGGCAGAGCTGATGGGACTGCCTATGTGGGCTCATCTAGACATGGTGGCCTAGCTGTTGGCATGGCCGATTTCTGGGAACGATACCCTACCCAGTTAGATTTGAGCGACTTGACCAAGGATAAGGGAACAGTTACTGTGTGGCTGTATTCTCCTTTGGCTGAACCTTTAGATACTTCGCCTTATCACGATGGACTCGGATTGGATTCCTATGCCAAACAGTTGGAGGGCCTCCAAGTGACTTATGAAGACTTCGAGCCTGGTTTTGCTACGGCAAACGGAATTGGGAGATCCAACCAGCTCTTTCTCAAGCCCTTTTCAGCTACACCTTCAAATCAAGAGTTAAGCTCTTTCTCATCTCTAGTAAGAGGTGCTCCTCGCTTGATCCCCAACCCAGCATATATGCACTCAACTGGCGTGTTCCATGGGTGCTGGGCCCCCGATCATCGTATCTTGGACTACTCACCGTCAAACGAGGAGTTAGATATCGAGAAAAATCTGGAAACGCTATTCGAATTTTACCACAAACAAGTTGAGCAACACAGATGGTATGGATTCTGGGATCATGGGGATGTCCAACACACCTACGATTCCTACCGGCACGCATGGAGATACGATGTTGGGGGCTTTGCTTGGGATAACTCAGAGCTGTCAACTGATTTATGGCTATGGCTTTATTTCTTACACACTGGTAGAGCCGACGTTTTCAACATGGCCCAGGCCATGACGCAGCATACATCCGAGGTAGATGTCTACCATACAGGAAAGTTCAAAGGGTTTGGAACAAGACACGGCGTACAACACTGGAGTGACAGCTCAAAGCAGCTTCGCATATCACATGTGTTATTCAAACGAATCTATTTCTTTCTAACAGGCGATGAGCGCACTGGCGATCTTATTGAGGAGCTACAGTCTTGTCAACATGCTATTTCAACACTGGATTCGCACCGCAAGGTGCAACTGAAAGGCGATACACCAGAGGGATTTGCGATGGCAAACATTGGCTTGGACTGCGGACCTTTGGCTGCTGCCTGGCTGACCGCGTGGGAGAGGCGGACAGAGGGCTGGGAGCATTCTCGAGAGCTTCTGGTCAATCTGTTGGATGGCATCGCCGAGCTTTCGCACGGTATAGGGAATAACGCCATCCTACTGAACCCTGAGACTGGCGATGTCCGCGCATGTCCTCTTCCAACACCAGAACATCACATCTCGCATTTGTCCATGCTGTTTGGATTCCCGGAGATATTCTCTGAACTTCTACACTATGCTAGCGATGACTATGCTTCTACTGTATCTAACTTCAAACTCAAGGCGTTACTACCATATTGCAGAGCATATAATGGGGGTCATGAGGTACAGCGTAGGGAATTTGGCTTTGAATTTCCGGATCATGCTACATGGAGACAGAGTCACTCTACCCTGACAGCTATTGCAGCGGTGGAGCAGAAGAGCGAGAAGCTTGCAAGGGATGCATGGGACCAGTTCTTCGAGACCGATGGATTTGGCCGGACACACGACTGGAATATTGTGAAGACCTCACCACCTGAATATCCCGCAAAGGGCGAGGAGGCTCCCTGGGTCACAACAAACCATGCTGCTCGGTATGGCGTCAGTGCAATATTCAACCTGGCAAACATTAGAGAGTATTTAAAGTGAGACAACTGTTAAACAGTAAGTAGAAAACTAGGCGATATACGCGCATTGCGCCTAGTATGTCTGTATTGGCAGATGGATTATTCTAGTAAAATTGACGTAGATCAATATAATCTACGTTTAGTCTAAGGCGTGTCCTATGCCAAACTGTACTTAAATCACTATGTCTATTTACCACCACGTCTATTTGAACCTTGCATGTGAGGTATTGTTAAACCGTGATAAACTCTTGAAGCCAGCGATCAAGCTCCACAGTCCAAGTCAATGCTGGGTCGTCAAGAGCCAGGCCGACGCCGTGCGGGCCATCTGGCAGCACAAAAAGTTTGAAGAGCCTCTGGTGTTCCGACAAGGCAGTTGCGAAGAGCAGTGAATTCTGTACAGGAACCCCGCCGTCGTTGGAGGTGTGGAAGATGAACGTAGGCGGCGTTGCTCCGTTGACGCGGTTGTGGGCGGACATAACATGCACCAATTCAACAGAAGCCTCGTCACCGAGCAGATTTTGTCGTGTGCCGGCATGAGTAATCGGGTATTCCATCGAAATCACAGGATATGATAAAACCACGAAATCGAGCCCTGCCTCGGGCGTTGTGGCAGTTACAGCAGCCAGGTGGCCCCCGGCTGACCATCCCCAAATTCCGAGCTTGCTGACACGACCCTCGGCGCGGATCTTCTTGATGGCGTTGAGAGCCTCTTTCTGCGGGGTTGGATAGATGGGGGCGGGAATATCACCATCGGCGCAGGTATAGGTGAGGACCCAGGCATCAAAACCGCGCTCATTCAACCACTTGGCGGGAGATGAACCTTCCTTCTCATATGATACGTAACAGTAGCCACCCCCAGGAGCTATTAAAACCCCGGTTTTGTTTGGGTTGGGAGCTGCAAAAAATTCTAAGCTCATTGTCACCGAATGTTCATTATGTGCGTGGATGATGTGGATGAAGTAAATGCTCAAATTGCCATCGGAACTGTTGATGGGGTTGACAGGCTACTTATGGCTTTGGAGATCTCTTAGTGCGGTCACAACAATGGGGCCTCCTGACTAGCTAGTCCCGCAGATATGGGGCATTGGCACAAAAACAATCCAGTACCTGGCCTGGGACACTGTAGCGCGGTTACTATGCAGAATGAGTATATGGGATTAATTGGTTCGCGTTTGGTGCAATGTTAAATTTGAGGAAAAACTACCAGTAACTGCGACTGAAAATATATGTGACAATAGACAGGATTCAGTCAGGTACAGGACCCTTGAAAGGGGAGATTAAGCGATTGTTAAAGAACCTAGCTAGGGAAGTCCCGCACCCCTACTTGCCCTGACCATTCATCGCAACACACATCTTCAAAGTCCATATACACTTCCCTCAATCTTCTCGGGACACAGTTTGGTTGGCGAGATCAACCTTGGTCTTCGGAAAATCCCGCGCCTTGACGTTGTTCTTGAAGAGAATATCAATCTCCGCGAATGTGCGGTCCTTTGTCTCAGGCAAGCGAAAGTAGCCCCAAATAATGCCAATACACATGATGCCACCGTAGAAGAAGCCGGACTTGGCACCCCAATTCCACCACGTCTTTTGAGTCGTACGGGGCATAAGTTGGCCGTAGATGATGACATTGACATTGTAGGTAGCTCTCGCGAGGGCGACGCTCTTAGAGCGCAGGTAGCTTGACGGGATCTCGGTGACGACGGTGTAGATGACAGGGCCACAGGTGAAGAAGAAAACAAAGTATTGGAGCAGGAGAATGCTGCCAATCACATAGCCGTAGGTGATAGGGTCCCCTGTAGGGATACCCAAAAAGCCGACGAGGAAAGTAGTCGCAGTGACAAAACTGATACCCGAGAGAATCAATGTCCGTCGACCAAATCTTGGAGTGAGAAACCATGCGACGACAACTCCAACAATAGCCAAGGAATATTGACCCAATCCGAACTTGAACGCATCAGTTGTAGGGACGCCTGCTTGTTGAAGGAAGTAGACAACGTAGGACAATAGCGGAACGCATAGTTCTTGCATGACATAGGTAAAGACTGTAACCTCAGTTCGTCGGAGATTGACACCTTTGAATAAATCTTTGTAGGCACTGGAAGTATTCATCTCGTTTTCGATCTTGATTGTGTAGACAATCATAGATAGTGTGTTCGCAATTTCCTCGTCGTCGACATCCTTCTTCCGGAGTTTCCGCAATGCAACTTCGGCATCCGCAATACGATTCTTTCGTACAAGCCACCAAGGAGATTCAGGGGCGAGTAAGATACCAATGGCTAGAGGAATCGGAGGAATCCATTGAAGCGCAAAGGGAATCCGATACGCCCATTGGCCTTCCATCTTAAGGAAAGCTGTGAGTACTCCGGTGCCGAGGAGATAGCCAATACTCCAGCACATAGAGACGAGACTGGTGAGGTAAGGTCGCAGCACATTAGGGCAGACCTCAGAGGCGTACGTGGTGGTAATCACCTGGAAGACTCCCCAGGGGATACCAAGGAGGATACCTGCACCGAGGTACATGTAGATGCTGCTGGCGAAGAATTGGAGGAACACAAAGCACACCATAAAAAAAAGGCATCCCAACATCACCCTGCGGTAACCAAATCGATCCGCAAGATAACTGTTTAACGCCAGGCCTATAATCTGGCCAGCGCTGACGCCGTTATTTACTCCGGCTTGCACATCGGCCGGGACTTGATAAGTCCCATCAGATCTGAGTACCCCATATCTCCTCTGGAATGCTGGGAAGGCAAAGAAAGCGGTAATGAAGGCCTTATCGAAGCCTTCCATAATCAGTGCACATGAAAATAGCGCCGAGAAGAAACACGCCGTCGGGTACCTGCGTACGGCCTCCCTCAGCGACATTTGATGTTCTTCATGCGTGGCCTGCTGAGCCCCCTTGAGCACGTCATCAGGAGCGACATATTCTTCTTCGTCTTTGGTAGGCAGATGCTGAACAGAGGTAGGGTCGTTCTTTTCTTCCTGATGTGAAGCCATAATAGCGGTTTAGACTGGCGCAATCGGCGCCGTTGAAGTGCAGCTGCGATAGTTGAGAGTGCGTGTGGTGGAAACCTTCGAGGATGACATGGTCTTTATATGTATGTGCTCAAATGCCTATCTAGGTTGCCCCAATTTGCGGATATTGACCTGCCGTCGCAAGTTTAGCTAGGGGTGGTGCGCGGCAAGTCCGGGGTACTGGTTGGACGGATTTGGATTCTGGAGAACAAAGACGACTCTCGGTTTAGCATTACACCGACACCCCAGGTTAGATTAATCCGTATGCGGGGAAAGGCAACTACCCCCGCAATTCCAGCAACCTTGATATGGGGGACCCATGGGAGGAGGAACACCCCATGGGAGGTCATAGCGATTGCTGCTTGCGACTACCTCGGACACAAGGAATAGCCTGCCTTTATCGTCCAGAACACACGACAAATTTGAGTAAACAAGCCCTGACGACCATCAGCATGCTAGTTTTTCAAATTTTAGATTTCCCCTGTGCTCTTTGTTGAGACATACCTCCCGAAATATACTCCCAAGATCCCTCCCTCTAACTACTAGAGGCTATATAATATCTCAAGTCATCTGACAACTGTAGTCTCAGAGGTTCTCAACAATTAGCATGGCTATATTGTCTTTATCCGGTGCTCTGACACGTGCTATTACCATAACCTTAGTAAATGCAGCTTCTCCGCACTCCCCAGAGAATAATTGGTACGGCCCACAGTATTAGGCCTTGGCGGGAACCCCCACAACAACTGAACGCTATCCCGCCTAAGTTGGGATGCGGAGGCGGTCAAAATAGCGGGTCGATATAACTGTACCCACGTGCTACCCCCCCACCTTGCTCCGTTGTTCTTCGTCACCCCCACTATTTTCATGGTATCACACCCCAGTTTTCAGGTTGGAGATCCGCCTGGGAAGCTACAGATTTCCTAATATGTTGGAGTTCCCCTCCCTTGGAAATCTGATTAGCAAGCTACCCATGCGACCCCTTCTCATATTTCATGGCGGTTGGGGTGATGGGGTTGCTGAAATGCAAGCACGACCGCGGCCAGCGGATGATATGGAAACCCCTGTAGACGTGGATATTGGCGCCATTGGTGTATAGTCGAAATTTATGCCAACAAACCTGATGCATTGAAATTCTCTTGTTGGACATGAAGTCAGGCACTATTTCATCCTCGAGTCTGCAAGCTTGTAACCTACCAGTGATTTTTCTGTTTGGCTTGCAGCAAATACCTCCCACTGTGCTTTAGATTCATACCATGGTTTTAGACATGGAGTCGCCTAAAATTATCGCTCGGCTGACGCTGTTCTTTATGCTCCGAGATGGAACCCCNTCGCTATTATCGAATCCTGCTCGGTCATCGATTGACCGAATCGCTATTTGCCTGGCCATAATCAGCGCCGGAAATTTCAGTCTACCTCATCGTTCAGCCACGGGTCATGCAAGAGTTCCGCGGCAGTCTACCTATTCTCTGGTGCCCACTGTAGCATCTTCCGCATGAATTGGAGAAATGGCTCCTTTCTGCGACCCTCGAGGTTCTCCTCGCTACTTTCAAGCGACAACTGGCTTGGAATATAAGGAGGATCAAGTAGATGTCCTATGCGGGCATGTTATTTATGTGCACCTTTATAACAGATAATTGTTTTGGTAAATGAAGCGTAAACCTTGCTTATCGAAATAGTTCTAACTTTCTTCACTGCGCCGGAGAAATTCTAGCTGTGGTGGACCCATAAACGCTACCATCTCGGCGAGATGATAGCGATTTGAGTGTTTTCCAGTAGGGTCGCATCCATCAAACATGTGTTTGTTCTGGAACAAGTCCCAAATCTATTACGATTCAGTGCCTCATTACTTCGATTACAAAATCTTCGATGTACCATCACCCCAACGTTCCAGATATCTACTGGATGGCTCCAATCCATCTCTAAGATGACCTCGGGTGCTTGATATGCCTCTGGCAGTATATTCTCATTGTTTATTTCATTCCCAAACCGTGCTACTCCAAAATCACAGAGAATAGGAGGCCCGAATATCTTTGGAAAACTAAGCATTCGGGAGGCGTAGATGGTGCGATCAATCTGATGACTTTCGGGCTTGGACAGTTGGCTTCAGCGGCTTCAAACTCTTTGAGTAAAGATTCGTCTCCGATGCTTACTAAGATGTTGCTTGCTTTTATATCTACGTGTGTCAATAGCCAAGTACCAAGAGCCAGGAAATGACCAACCTATGTGGATCAAATGACACGAACTGTGAACATAGTCCAAAGCTTCAAACAAATTAAGCAACATTCCGCAAAGTAAGCACTGAGTTTGAATCTTATATCAAGCTTATCTCTACGACCGATTGGCTTGCGAATGGCTACACAATTTTTGGCCTGTTCGGACTCGAGTATGCTGGAACCGGAGCCGGAGATATGTCCGTACCAGTGTTTTGTCCTAGAACACTATCCTTTTGCGGGGTTCTTACGCCAGGCAATGTCCCAGTGTGTTACTATGTAAGACTCGGGTTCGGATCTTTCCTGAAACTCACACTAACAATGATCGCGAGGACAGCCTGATGGTGATAGTACCAAAGCCGACAAAGGACCCATGTTTTGGCTATCGAATAGGAGCTACGGCTTCGAGAAAACAGCCGAATTATACAGCAAAGACAATGATCATATAAATATTGTCACAGGGGACTACAATTACGTAAAGGGCAAGATGGGAAACTGGTTTGCCGACCATGGCAAGGAGCGTCCTACAGCGACTACGAACACCACGAGCAAGATACAGTCGACCACAACTAAATTCGTTAACACCACTAAAACCGTGCTTAATATTAGCTTTGGTGAGCCTACTACCGGCAGCGAAATCTCGACGCCAACTGGCGAAAGTGCAACCTCGGCAACCACTGACCACGAAGTCCAAACATCAACTGACGAAGTTCCGACCTCGACTATTGCTGACGAGGCAAGCCAAATATCAACAGACGGGGCCGCGAACACGCAGACAAAAAAAAAAGCACTGGGACGAGTCTGATATTGGGACCTTATGGCATGGCTTTGTGGACAGCTGGGGCTGTTGTCATGATCGGACATGCTCTTTGAGCGAGCCATTGAGAATCTTGCTTGGCTTGGAACAAAGTGGCCTTTGGGCATTGATGGGTTGCATTAGGGGCGGTGTTGTCCTTCCTTCATTCTGGGCGAAATGGTTATCTATCAGGGTCGCTTTTTTCCTTGACGTGCTGAGTTTGCATAGAGCGTCGGTTTGTACCATAGATCGCCAGAATTTTATAGGTGTGTGGCTGTGTTCTGAATGGGAGTGGGTGAGGGAAGGTCGTCTGCATTGACAATGATCTCGGCGATTCAGTTTTCTCAACACGAGTAGCCTAGACTTGACATATTTAAGCATCGGCCTAAATTAGTCAACTCTCACTATTGACACATCATTAATTAAACTTTGTATTATATTATAGACGAGCAGCTGGATAGAACGACTTCCTTTGAACGAACTCCCGCGGCGAGATCTAGCCATGGCACACTTTCACAGGTCGCCATGAACAATGGGGATGTCTTCTCCGAATTTAACATTTCCCTGCTTGACACCTTGAAATATTTCCTTCCCAACGAATATATTTCCATTCACAAGTTCTTTGAAAACCACGTCAAATCTCGCTCCAGCTGCGTATACTATTCCAACCTTGATTTATGTCAGCATTTTGTGTGTGTGGAACCAAATGGCGGCTTACCATGATCATAGAGAAGGTGAGTAGTGTTAGCAGCATGGTAAATATTAGGTAGGAGACACCAGTCTTCGGTTTGCCATTAATAGTTTCGGATTTTTCGGTTGCTGCAGGTATATTTCTGGCCAATGGAACCGTCAGATAGATGGATTCGATATACTGCTCAAGTTTGGCACATGCAACGTTGATACCGAGAAAGCTTGGATCATTCGGGGAGTTCTTCTTATGTATCCGTTCAACATATCTCTTAAAAACTCCACATACGCTCCTCAGATCTTGCGACGAATCTATTAGCAGTTGTGCCGCATCGCCTTTCGTGATCTTCACATTGGTCTCAAAGACCCGGGGGTTCTGAAAAACCAGCTCAAGTGTGGCAATAGCCATCGTCTGGGGAATAGCCACAAAGTTGAACACGCCCTGTTCTCTTATCCCATCCATGTAGACGAGACATTTCTCTGCGTGTATTAGGGCATTAAGAACCATCTCTGAGCTACAAGTAAGTGCTGCTTTTCGGTGTTTCGGATCGAAGAGCTCGTCAAAGCTATTCACATGCTTTGACCATATTTCCTTGGGCCAGAACCGCCTCTTGTCATCAAAGTCCTCGCGTACGTCACGGATGATGTTTGTCTTTTGGAGGAACTGGGCCATCGACTCGGAGAGCTTAGGTTGATTCTTCAAAGTGAGGGTCGCGAAACCCTCCTGCACAAAGAATCTCGTCAGCCCATGTCCGACAAGCCCTGCAACATAATGACAGTAAAGCTCGTACTCCTCAATAGTGTTAATGCTATTGATGTTATTCTCTGCCATTATGGCATAATCTGCCATGCCATTTCCCATCTGGTCTGCAGTGTCTTTTATGATGTCCCTATACTTCGGATTAATGAGCTTAAGCTCCGTGATCACGTCGTCGAAATGGACGAGCAGCTCTCGATCCTTCTCTTCGGGACCATTCTTGTCGAATGTCCAGCCATCTTTATCGAGGACTGTTTTGAAGTTTCGCAGCAATGGCTCCTTCTCACTGAGAGATATTGTCATGTCATCCTCAATGGTATCTAATCCCCGTAGCACTAGATAGTACAAGGCCACTGGTATAGCCAAGTCAGGGTTGAGTTCTTGGACAACCATGACGAAGCTCCGACTAGTCATCTTAAGCCATTTGAAACAATCTTTGAGCGTCGCTGACTCCTTGGAAGGATCTCGAGTGTAAGCGGGTTTATGATGCAGCTTCCTGTGAGTATTTTAGCTGTTTTGCCTACGAGCAAGACGTACTCGGGGTGCGTACCACTGTAGGATAGGTCTTAATTGGGTAGGATGAACTGAAAAGTACAGAAACTGGCTTAAGATTCCCATATTGGAAATTTCGAGCGGGGTCGTAGTGAGAGATGATTATTTAAGGGGCCGCTATAAGCCGTGGTGACAATGATGATGAGGATCCAACGAGGGAAGGTACGATCAATCCATTGTCTGGGAAAGAAACATTAGCTCGGTATTTGTTGCGGAATAGGAAGTCAAAAATACACCACGTTCTCTTAATCCCGCCTCCAATCCCGGCGGATTTCCATGAACGACCTATCACGGATTTATCACGGGGAATATGCGGGGATAACGTCAAAATACTTTGCGCCAGGTGCTACTAGTAACTTCAGTACCTTACTTGAAGTGGTGCTAAAACGTTAAATAAGCCATGTACGCCAACCCTCAAAATCCAATAATACCAGCTGAATATCCAACTGATTAAGTGTTGTTCATAATATAGTGATCATGCTGGGAGCAAATGAGAAGATTAGTAGGCTACGATTGGTATGTATACGTAGGATTGACCAGCAATTGTTTTTAGATAATATGGAGTAATTCAATCAGAATGGCATTTTAGCCTGAACATGAAATGTTCTGTTCCGTTTTGTTTTGGCAGGTTGAGTTTCTACATTTGAGTATGCAAACGGAGAGGTGGAGAGGAAGACGCAATGCAATGAAAAATATAAAAATAAATAGCATTATATGCGCACTATATGTACATCTTGTTTCTATTTATAATTTATAGGATAGCGACATAATATTCCCTACTGCAGGGTTGGCCACTAAATAATCTATTTCTTCACAACATCAGCTGGTAGCTCTCCGTGATCCATCCCTCCTCTTCGTCATCATCCACACCAGTATGTATTTGACCCCCCTCACCATGCAACAGCTTCCGAGTCAGCCTCACTATGATATGTTGTTGATCCTCGCTCATCTCCACAAATGTGTTTCCAATCCGCACCTGCCCAGGCAGCTCATCTTCCCCCGCTCGTTCCCTAACAACCACAGCTTTTTTCTTCGCCCCACCACTAGCACGAGCTGCCGTGCCCATATATGACCTTGGCTCGCTCCCCACTTCGCCGTCCGCGTTATCAGATATTTTTACAGCGCCACTCCCCTGGATTCCCACCTCCTCCATCCGCACGAGCTGCGACGCAATCCTATGTGCCAGCGCGCTATCCCAGAACCCCTCACGATGCCGCCACGAGTCTAGAGCATTTAGTGCAGCATGTCGAGTGGGTGAGTCGCGGCATTTGATAGCGACGAAGTACAGCGGAAGAATGACGCACCAGTCGCTCAAGAATGTCGGCATGCGCTCTCTCGCGGCTATCTTCCTATCCGGCGTCTCCGGACTGGTAGTAGGGCTGGAAAAATCCGAGATTAGAGACTCAGCAAGCGAGACTATGTCTTTGAACCCTGCGAGGTGTTCGTTGAAGATAACGTCGGATTTTGGGGCGAGACATGCGGCAAGGTGGATAGAGGATGTGATGACGTGTGCACGGAGCATCAAGGCCCCGCGTCTATCTTTTGGGGATAATTCGGTATGTGTATTTGTGAATTCGGAGAGCGTGTTTAAATATATATGGTGCAAGTCAGTAAGCTCGGCCTGTCGAGCTACTAGCTGTTGCTCGTTCTTAACCCGCTCTTGCGGAGTCAGTTCCGCGCAAGAAGCGATAAAGTATAAGATTCTGCTTAGAAGAAGGTCACATTGACCTTTTGCTTCAGAGAGATTTGTAAATGAGGGCAAGCTGTCATATTCGGGGGTTGTGGCTTTGGTTTCACTGGGGGGCAAACGTGGGCGTGGAGTCGCTTGGCCAAAATGAGCGGATTGGAGGTCGAGTTTTTGAAAGGCTTTTCGTACCTCATCCTCCAGTGAGTCATTATCCCTTGAGGTCTCCGACCTTTCGCTTTCCAAAATCTGTAGTCCGCTTCGGAGGTGCGTCAGGCTTTCCTCATAGCGCCCCCGAAGAAGCTCAATGTGTATGAACACCAAGCATGTGATGAGCGTAGTTAATCTTGCATTCTCTGCACCTGCACACATGCCCTCACTCAAATAATGAATTGCGAGATTGTAATGTCGCGCCGCAAACCGATGTTTGACATCTCCTGTACGGTCCTTGGAAATCGGCATGCCATACGTCTCCTCTGCCTCCTGAAGCGAACTCAACGCGACCGCCGCATGGCGCAGTGCTTTCTCCGACTGGCTCCGCTGTAGGATGGTGAATTCCCAGAGATCCGAGTCGAAGAGCCACGTCAGATCACGCACAGTGCGCGAAGAGAAGAAGTCAAACGACCGGCGCTCGAGGATGGTGGCATCGGCGAGAGGCAGGATCCGGCGCCGCTCGATTGAAGTCTCTGGGACAACTGGCGAGTCAGGTGTGAACCAGTCACAGGTCCGCCCTGTCGACGCGCATTTCTTACATGCGGGATGCCTCTCATCGCATTTCACTTTGCGGATCCTGTATCCAATGATTAGAATTAGAGTTTACGGGAAGATGTGGTGGGGCTAATCATGGTACCCACCTACAGGTGCGACAACCCGACTTTGATCGTAGGATCCTTGCTCGTGGCCTCTTATTCGTATCAGCCTCGGGCATTAGAGGCGCAGCTAGTGTAAAGCGTGCTATTGGCTATCATCCGTATTCGACGACGGGCAATTGTGTATACGAGGTGCACGATGTGAATGTGATCGAGGCCAGGGGTAGAACCGGGGGGACGAAACACAATCGCGCGAAAATAAACGCCGATTCTACGATAGGGTCGAAATGCATAAACTGAAGGCGAACACAGGCGTTGTTTTACTTTGGTGTAAGATCGGTGTAATGTCCTCTTATACACTGTTGGTTCAGGGCATTTGAATAGGGATGTATGCTCCCTGAGGTGTCAGCACCATTGAGTACGCACCGAGGTGACGTCTATGGCTATTTTTAGACGACGTGGCATTTGGCGTCCAACGGTGGCTGTACGCACACCCTTGCTCGACTCCTGAAATGGTATGTAGTGTTATTCACACACCCTGTCTATAAAACGGAAATAAGAAGAGACAAATACGTACACAAACAGCACTGAGGAATTGTCTATTTACTTATTATCTCCCCCTGAATGCCTTATCCATCCCACTTAATTATTAATAATCAACTATGAATAATACGGATTGAATAAAGGGCTGTTGGCTGTTGGAATGACAAAGAACATGACATGTAGATGTAGATACCAAGCCTTACAATATGATGCCAAGTATCAGTCACAGCCACAATCAACACAATCAAGCTGTATAATTTCAAATATTCTCCTCACTATCTACTTTGTGCTACAAGCTTGCTTCATTATTAATGGAAGTTAAAGTACGTACATCGTAATATCGATGCCGCGTGGAATTTGGGCAAATATGCCCAGGTATGGTTACATGTCCAACGCGCGTTTTTACAGTATGCAGTCAGATTGGAAATTCCCCGTCATCGTGGCGTACTCGTCCTCTATAAAAATCGTCACCTGAGCTGTTGGTGTACACCCAGCTTACGGTTGGCTTCATTAGAAGTTGAAGGTTTATGATATACGGAATCTTGACAATAGTATTCCGGCTCAAAAAGTACTCCCCTTTGATTTATTATAGAACTGAAATACTCCTCCCAATCATATAATAAAGGTCAAAGGATGTAAATATCGCCACCTTCCTGAAAAGAATTCATCCGCCCCGTATAAAGCAGAGAAATTGCTGTAACACCTGTAATACCTGTAATACCTGTAATACCTGTAATACCTGCAGCCACCCTTACCCCACCTGTGCTATCGCAGTCACTATTGCACCCAGGGCAAGGAAGAGACGCTGTTCCTTCCTGGTGATATCGCCGTTGCTATCGCTACAGTGAGCTGCTAATAATGGCCGTGTATGGAAAGAGTATTACTAGTGACCATTGGGCAAATAAATCTTAACGAAGCATGAGTCAGGTGTATATATCTTTTGCTCATTATTATAATGAATAAATGCCGAGTATGAGCTTCCCTGGCGGATTTACCGGTTAAATGAACCTTCGCTGTTGACACGAGATGCGACGACAGACAAGAAGGAAACCGTGAACAACGCTCTTGAATCAACAATACGCTGTTGTGGGTTATATCACTCAAAACAAAGATGCGAGTAATTCAATAGTTGTGTCATTGCATACTACTGACCAGCGAGTGCATATGGACTATATGCGTCGCTACCCGGTTGTGCCTGCCTTGTTGTGAAACAAACGTGTGGGGGGTTCTTGACCAAGACTCTCGACTCGAACGACGCTCAAGGGTAAGACCCCAGCCTCGATCCTTTATACGGTCAACAAAGACAAAATTAGCAAGCTTCTGTCTCGTTTTATTGCGACGATCATTGAAATATCTAGGAGGGAGACCCGAGGAGCCAGTATTTCAGCCTCTGAGTTGACCGAAAAGAGCGAATCGAACCTGAAACCATGGATAACAAGGAGGACGTCGCAGTTCCAGGCGTTGAGTTGCCTAGCCAGGTTGAAGCCAACGACCCACTCAGCATCGATGTCTCTCCAGACATGAAAGAAGAAGGTGTCCAGGAAGAAACCGGCGATATCACCCCTACTGCCACCCGCAAAACTGCAAGCGCTGCGCCTCCATCCATCAGTGTTCCCTCTCTCATTAACGGCATCGAGGAAACCAGCACGTCCACCTTCCCCGTCATAAGCCCATATACCAATACTCCTTGCTGGCATGCAACCTCCGCAACTCCTTCAGACGCCTTGCGTGCGGTTGAGGCAGCTTCGACTGCCTTTCCAGCCTGGTCGGCTACCAAGCCCACCGTACGCCGTGATATCCTCCTACGCACAGCTGATATTCTTGAAAGCCGACTTGAGGAAATCTCGGAAATCATGCGCACAGAGATGGGCGCCGACGTGGGGACGTCTCAGTTCTTCATCGCCCCACTTGGTATCCGTATGCTGCGCGATCTCGCAGGGCGCATCACATCAATTTGCGGTAGTGTCCCAGTTGTTGAAGAGGAGGAGCAGAGTGCCATTGTTCATAAAGAGCCGATGGGCGTGATTCTCGGGATTGTACCTTGGTATGGCCCACGTCAGTAGCCAACGTCGGGGCGGTACGTGCTAATGAACTAGGAACGCACCATATGTATTTGGGATCCGGGCCGCAGCTGGTGCGCTCGCAGGAGGCAATACTACTATCCTAAAGTCCTCGGATATCACCCCGCGATGCTACTGGGCTATTGGCCGAGCATTCATTGATGCAGGTCTACCACCAGGATGCCTCAATATTCTAAGTTGCCGACCCCAGGACGCCCCCAGTGTCGTGAACACCATGATTGAGCATCCAGCAGTTCGCAAGATCAATTTCACAGGCAGTACAGCTACTGGTCGAAAAATTGCAAGAACATGTGGAGAGAACCTCAAGCCCTGCCTGATGGAGCTTGGAGGGAAGAATAGCGCGATCGTGTGTGCAGATGCGAATGTTGAAGTCTCAGTGCGGGAAGTACTGGCAGGGACACTCATAAATGTGCGATGCCCAATAATCCCCGTGATTGTGTTTACTGACAAGAGTAGTCTGGTCAGATCTGCATGTCGACGGGCCGAATTATCGTCCACTCCGCCATAGCGCCAACGTTTATGAGTGCCATTAAAGGCGCCCTTGATGCAAGCGCTAAACAGTCCTCTGAGCCACCAACGCTAGTATCGAGTGACTCAAAGGCACGAGTTCAAGCCATGGTCACTGATGCCCTTGCCTCAGGAGCCCATCTCATTCACGGCTCGCTTGACACTGACAGTTCGCCATCAACAAGCGCAACATCGGTCCGCATGGCACCGATCTTTATCGGTGACGTTAATGAAAACTCGGCGCTGTGGCAAGACGAGGCATTTGCCTCCGTCGCCGCCATCAGGATTGTTGACTCGGATGCCGATGCGGTCAGGATCGCTAACCAGGGCGGCTACGGGCTCTCAGCCTCAATCTTCACTGAGGATCTACGCAAGGGGTTCAAGTTGGCAAAGCAGATCGAGTCTGGGTAAGTCACTCGCATCTCTTTGCTACATTGAAATTAAAACAAGGGATAACATCGATACTGACTGTGTGCTGCAGTGCTGTGCATATCAACAGCATGACTGTTCATGATGAGGTTGTGCTTCCATTCGGTGGAGTTAAGAATAGTGGATGGGGACGCTTCAATGAAAAACAAGGAATTGAGGAGTTTCTTGTCACCAAGACTGTGACGTGGAAAGATTAAGTGGCCGTGGATTCCAGTCAATGATGGTTCAATACGTTGCTTGTACCAGTATGGAGGAGGTACATCAATCGATCGCGGTCCCACTAGTTCAGTTCATGCGGGGGCGGGAGTACTATTATAGCGCCGCCAGGCCCCTGAAATATCATATTATAGTGCAATTATAGACGGACGCTATTATTCTGGTGAATTGTAGTTTCTAGTGTACCTATGTAAGCAAGGATGACCTAAGAGTTACAAACTAGTTCACCATCGACAGTGCTGACCGAATATTGGCAGTGTTCTTTGTTGAATACGAGGCTTGAGACACCCTGTCTAGTCGACCCTATATACCCGATCCTTTGCAGGTATTCTTTACGTACACCATATCCACTCTAAACAAGTAGGTAATCATCTGCTTCTCGCCATCTCAGAGCGGAAATCTCCCTCCATATCCCTGGGTACATTAAACTTCTCGATAATCTTCTGTCCATCCTCTGTGGCAGCAATTGTGTTACTAATACGGTTCGTGTATTTCCTGACCTGATGTCCTTTGAGCAACACGACCACCATAAGTCCATCAACCAGCAAGACAAAGAGCGCGCCCATGCCCCACATCCAGCCTACACCAACCGCACCCTGCCACTGCATAATAATGAACACTGACATGAGCCCAAACGCAATGCGGTACGAGTTCAGCGCCACCGAGGCCTCGACAGGTGTCTGGACGAAGCACTCAACAATGTAGTTATAGCACACTGGCAGGGCCAACAAAGCCGCAAACCAGATGAGGAAACTCGCGAGCGCCAACACCATGTAATGGAGGTGGAGTTGCAGTCCCACACCGTATATAGCGAGGCCGATCGGGAGTAGAAAACCAGGGAGTAGTGTGTTGGCAAGGCGGAACTCGGGGCGCCAGAGTCCGCAGGCGCGGCGCGCGACGACGAGGGGAATGCGATCGTTTGAGAGGTAGCCGTAGACTTGTGCGGCGATAATACCGGCCCATGCAGTCATAGTAAAAAAAGCGAGTTGTAGGGCAGAGAATCCGTAACCGCCAGCAGAGACTGGGGGCGTGAGGTAGATTGCCAAAGTGGAGGCTTGCATGATTGGCAGGCCGAGGGCGACAAAGACAAAGGTGCCGACGAGGACGGTGATAGGAGTTATGGTGATTTGTAGAGGGACGATAAAACGGCGCTTTGTGAGGCATCTAGTTAGCTAGACTATTTTAAAATGAGCGTGAAGTGTAAAAGGGACTTACAAATACAGCTGCTCGCTTTCCATGGGTACCTGCCTGGGTCTTAACTCCAGGAAAGTAGGTAACAATGCGGTTTGCTAGCCAGGCTTTTGGTAGTGGAGGGCGCTGAACGGCATCCGGAGCGCGATTGAATGTTGTATCCTCCACGAAGGCAAAGACAGCAATGGCGGCAGCGCCAATAGGTCCGACTGTCCACCAGAACACGTTGCTCCAAGGGCCGTACTCGGCAATAAACCCACCAAGAGTACCTCCACCCACGACAGCGAAAATAATCAGCACTTCAAAAATTGCAAAGGCCTTTCCGCGCTGGTGAAGGAAGAACATGTCCATGATGTACCCGGTGCCGAGGATGGCGGGAATGACACCAAAAACGCCACAGAGAGCGCGGGAGATGGCAAATGGAATAAAATCATTGGGGCCAGTCATTTTGGCAGCCCAAACCTGGCAAGCAAGAGTCCCAATCAAGCTCCAGAAGATGATGGAGCTGCGGCCTACGAGGGCAGCCCAGGGGACCAAGATGAATGGGCCTAGCATCCAACCAGCAAGAGATGCTGCAACAGTGTTGAGCAGGTCAGCCTGGGTCCTATTGACATAGCTGGGGACTTGCAGGACGAAGGTTAGCTGGTTAGAATTGGGCGACATCTGGCCGGCAAAGCCAGCGAAGCAAATGCATGCGAAGATAATAATCTTCTTTCTTGTGCTCCAATTCTGTAGATCGAAGGTTAGAATACAAATCTTTTACTTCGTAGTGTGGTGTTTCAAATGAGAGATCGATCTAATACTTACCAATGGGTCGTTGGCATCAAGACTTGGTTTTGGAATGAGAGTAATAATTGATTCGAAGTTCTTCGTTATCACGACCCCACCGCCACGGGGGTCGGTGTCCAGAGGGATGATCGTGGGGGTGAGCAAAAGAGTAGCAGTGAATGACTCGGTCAAAACGCCTTCCACGCCAGAAGCCTCAGCTGGTGGGGGTATAGACATGATTGTCGTACTCGATGAACGAATACGGCTGAGATTGGGGGATCGACAGGAAGCTGGAAGAGGACGAGATGCAGTAGAAAGCGAGGCACGCAAAATTTGATAACAAGAATATGGGAGACAGACTGTAAATAAACGGAGCTGAAAGCTGATGTTGTGAAGTGAAGTGTAGTAGAGAAACAGAATTGAAAAGGTTGACGTTTGAAAAGAAGGGGTTGTGTGTGATAGTGGTGGTAGTAAATGACTTAGTCTTCCTAACCTACACGTTCTCCCTTGTTGTTGAAAGGCGCCACAGTCTCAACCTCTTAGTAACTATAATTTGGAAGGGCAGGCAAAGGCGCTCAATTTCTACTCTTCTAAGCTAGTACTGTACTCATTGAAAATACTGTGCGACTCTCCAGCATGACTTATTCAGCCATGGCGCTCTCTTTACCTACATAGTTTCCTACAGAGGCTGTTAAAAATCAAAGCGCCAGTGAAGCAATATATTCCCGTGGGAGCGGTCCATCTTGCCCAACCCTATATATTTATTTATTTGCCAAGGTTTCAATAGCTCATGGAATTTGATTTGGTCAGGCGTGGGAAAGTAATATTCGGCCCGGGAACATAGAATGGCGACACAAAGGATGATCCTTGTGTACTCACACGGGTGGAAATATCCTCAATCGGTTCATGCAGCCTGCGGTTGTCGGGCAACCTTGCTTACTTTATACACAGAAATATGCAAGAAGATGCAATAAAAATGCCAGGAAGCCTTACAACTATGTGCGACTTCAGAATCAGTATGACCATACTTTGTTGGGCGGTGCTGACGTCCTGCAGCCAACCACATCAAGGATCCATTTCTACTGGAAGTGCCAAACGAGGGCTGAGACGCTGTGTCTACAAAAAACCCACTCCCTTGCGTCCCACATCAAACAATGCTGTATTCCCATCGTATCGGCTGCACAGCGATACTCAACGATCTTTGCGAACCATGGAGGAGTGATCCGGCTCTCCCCATATCCATCGCATCCTCCCGCCCCCACTACCACTCACTGCCGCCGCACGCATATATGACATCCTTACTGCCGGTTCTCCCCAGGGCCCTGGCGCCACCATCAAGCCATTGAACATCTCGTTGTTTGGGAGTTCTCTAGTTGCCACCATGGCGCCCAGTGAGAGGGAATGGAAGATGATTATCATTGTCTCGGTGCTAGTCGGTCTTGCCACCATTTCCGCCATTTTGCGCGTATACGCCCGGTTTAAGCTGCGTGTCAGGATCGAAGCAGACGATTATCTATGTTTTGCGGCGTTGTTTCTATTATATGGCATGCTGATACAATTAATACTCTGTGAGTGTGCACCCCGCTACTTGCGAGTTGCTCAAGCTGATATCTCCAAAAAAGGGTGCACCATTGGTGGGAACGGCACTCATATATGGGATGTGTCTCCCGAAACGCTACTGAATTTTGGCAAGGCACGTTTCAGTCCCACATACGGGCTAAAGCACTCCTCTAACTGGTGCAGATCTTCATCGCCAACCAATTCACATACTTCGCTCTCGTCCCCATCCTGAAGATCTCCTTTATCAGCTTTTACCGCCGTATATTCTTTACTTCCCACCGATTCAATATCATCTCCTGCACTTTTATATGGATGATTGGCATTTGGGGTGCCGGCATATTCCTCATCTGCGCCTTACAATGCCGGCCACTTCGCGGTTACTGGGATAAGAGCGTTGAATCGACTTGCATCAACGGAAATGTTTTTTTTATTGTGAACCAGGGCTTCAATGTGGTCATGGATTTTGTAATTTTAGCGCTACCACTACCAATCATCTTTAACTTGAAGAGAGCATGGCAGGATAAGGTGGCACTAAGCGCCATCTTTGCCCTTGGTGGATTGTGAGTATTCCAAGATTGCTAGAACAAAGGCAGGGACTGACTGATTTATGATATAGTGTTTGCTTTGCGAGCATTTACCGCATTGTTGTTTTGTTCTATATTGACCCTAAGGATCCAACCCGTAAGATTATTTTACATATATTTCTATCTTTTGTTTCCCACTGAAGATATGCTCTCAAGATCGCGCCAGTTAACAATAATAAACTCCAGATACTGTCTACCGGGCGACCCTCTGGACCCATATAGAACCCTCAGTGGGCCTTATTTGTTCCTGTCTCCCCACAATCCGCGGGCTTTTTCCGGCCTACCGCTGGCACGCGCGAAGCTCCCCATATCCGCCAGACCATCACGACTACATCGATTCCTCTTCAAATAGAGGCGCTGAGCATCTTATGCCTAGTGACATGTCAAAGAATTCGGTTTACATCATGATGGAGGACGGGGTGATAAAGCCAGAGCAGAATCAGCCATGGGAGGAAAACCGGTATGATATTGAAGTGAATGACCGGAGGTGTGAGGGAAGGGTTATGGTAAGGACAGACGTTGGAGTTGTTTAGGGACTGGTGTAGGTACTGTTTATAAAGGGGGGTCTGTTCGATAGTTTATACCTTGAATCATGTTTATTGTATAATAGTTAACGACAAGTCAGATGAGGGATGAATCATATACCAACATATCAATGATACAATGGGGAGAACAACGTTTACGATCTATGATATTGGGAAGGGGGTGTTGCATGTTAGCTCCGCTCATTTGTGAAATACGCAGCAGCAGGAGTGTATGAACGTTGGGATAAAATGCCCTCTGCAATTACTAATTATTAGATTAAGTTTTCGGCTTCTAGTTCTCCCTCGTGATTGTCCTACTGCAATCTCAGTCTACCTCTAATTCCGTCCTTTCTTTAAAAATTCAACATATTGTCCTATGAGATCGTGCATAGTTTTTTCGAAAGGGGCACATTTCCACCCAAACGCCTTCTCGGTAGTTGACACATCCAACCTCCACTTCCTGGTTGGCATCGAACCTCCCAACGCCAAAAGGCCGCTCTCTACTTCATCCGGGAAGTACTTTCTTGCGATATCAGTCATGGAGTCCCACTCAATTCCCTCCTCCCCATCTGATGACAGGACATAATCCGCATTCCCTGGTATACTAGGCTTGATGGCGTCCACGTGTGCCCTGGCTACATCGTCAACATGCACCGGCGTGCCAACAAGTGGCATTTCTAGCTTTGCTCCTTGTAGGACGGGTATGAGCATTGCTCGGGTGCCGACAAGGAGGGTAGAGGTGCCTGTGGCGAGGTCCTCTGGCCCAAGGACCACGGATGGTAGGAGACCGACGATGTCAAAGTGAGGCTTCTTTTCCTCGATAAACTTCTTTGTGGACAGTCGCGCGAAGGCTTTTGAGGCCCAGTATGCTTCCATTGCGCTGTGAAAGGGCCTCGTTGGATTGGAGTTGATGTCCTTTTCTGTTGGTTCAATGTGATTAGCATACTGTTATTGGGATATTAATTGGGAAATAGAGTCTTACCTGTGAAGACTGTCGTGGTGTCTGGGGTTCCTAGCCATTCCATGGGGATGAGTGAGACGGCAGATGATGTGACGACAACCCTTCTCAGGGTGGAGACATCAACTGCTGCCTCTAGGACACCCATGAGAAGATCCCGTGCGGGTTTTACAATGTCCCGGTCATAGTCGTCTGTCTACAAAAGCCTGTCAGCGTATGGTTTCTCAAATAATTGCGACCAGTAGGGTATAATCCTACCTCTATTGCAAGAGGTGAAGCCAAATGCACTATTGCTTTTGCGCCATCAAAAACACCAGCAAAAGCATCCTTTGCAACTAAATCTGGAACCACGACAAAGCTTAAATTGGCGACATTCGTAACTTTAGGGTGGTTTTTAAGCTTCGATATTTGCTCTTCTTTCCGGACAATGGCGCGAACTTGGTATCCTTGGGCAAGGGCCATGTACATCGTCTTGAACCCAATATATCCGGAGACGCCACTTATCTTTAACATAGAGGCATCAATGACTGTACTAAACGGATTAAGGGGGGCATAATACTCACCACAATAAGGTCTCCTGCCATTGCGTCTGTTGAATGTCTTAATCGAGCTGCGTGAGTACAGAAAATGCCAAATAAAATATGCCCCTCTACCCCACGAGGGGTAATGACGGGCCTTTATCAACATTTCTTTAACTCCGCAAGCTAGCCCCTCATCATGCAGCTAACAGCTCGAGATAGAAATAATACAAGTAGTCAGCCCAGTCATCTCCATGTTGTCCTAATTGGGAATGGGCTGGTTTGCGTAAGAAGTGTGTCAGCCATTCAGAAGGCAGGAAGCATTTTACCACTAAACCGGAACTCCGGCACCGAGGAGTTAACGTTGTCGCCGATGGAGAACACTATTAACTCCATCACGAACCAAAAAGCCCCCAAAACTGGTACTCTATGAGACGATGGCCACTACAGCTTACGAATTGGCAGAATGGTAAGCCCGTTGTATGAAAGAAATGGGTAAAACTCTTCTCAAGAGCTTGAACGAGTAAGTTATATAAAGATAAGTGTTCAGCCTGTTGTATTCTTTCTCACAAGTCATCCTCTATCAATCCATCACAGTTGTCTCACTTTAGACTACTTCTTATCTCCATCGTTTACTGTTTTGATTGTCCCTCAAACTCTCTTCAACTATGTCTTCTGCAACGAGAGAATATGACATCGTGGTATTGGGAGCCAGTGGCTACACTGCGTCGATCGGCGTGGAGTACATCACTAAGAACTCCCGCACCGACCTGAAATGGGCGATTGCTGGTAGAAGTCGTGACAAGTTGGAAGTATTGGCCGAGAAGCTAAATGCTATCAAACCCGATCGCATTCAACCAGGTAGACCGGATCGCCCCAGATGTAACAATTTATATGCTAAATTCCCACTTCTCAGGCATCATTGTTGTGACAATGGAACAACAAAGTCTTAATGAGATGGCAGGGAGAAGTACACTCGTTATAAATGGCATCGGCCCGTACCATCTCTATTCAACCCCGGTCGTGGAAGCGTGTGCTACCATGGGCACGCATTACGTTGGTTTGTGAGCTAGAACCACATATACCTTGGGCAAAATGTCGCTGTTAACTAACACTTTTTCGACCAGCTCATTAGAAACTCCATGGGTTGAAGAGATGATTTCGAAGTACCACAAAACTGCATATGAAAATGGGGCAATTGTAAGAATCACGGTAGACTCTAACTGTGGATGATTTGCTAAGGCGATTTTGAAAGATTATCCCAACCATCGCGCTCTGTCCTTCGGACGTCGTCTCATTTCTAGTCGCGAAGACGATTCATGATCGCTATGGTGGTATCGGCGCAGGTGAGGTCAACAGCACAGCCAAGCTTGAGTAGGCATTCTTCCATCCCCATTTAATACGTTAGTAATTAATTGAATTGCAGTATACAGGGAATGAGTGGTGGTTCTTTGAATACTGTACTGAGTCTTATTCAAACCTATGGTATCGGATGGATCCTCTTCGGAAAACCGTGGAGCTTATCCGCCTCTTCCCAGCAACCAAAGTCAAAACCTGCTCCTGTCCCTTCTCGCATCTTCGGCTACAGGTCTATCGCCGGTTTTGGAGACGTGACAACCTCATTCCTCGCCATCTGCAACGAATCAATCGCCCACCGCAGCTCCAGCCTGATGCCCGATGTCTACGGCCCGGATTTCAACTTCCACGAGTACCTCCCCACGACTGGCCCCTTCGCTGGCGTATTAACGCATTTAATTCTGCGATTAGTCATGCTAGTCATCGCCTTTCCCCCTATACAGTGGCTGGCGGCAAAATATCTCATCCCAGCATCAGGAACTGGCCCAGACCTTACTACCGCGGCAGATTCAGAGCGCCAGGAATTCGTCGCTATTGGGGCCCAGTCGACATCGAAGGGTGATAAGGTCAGCGCGTGTTACGTATATGAAGGATCTCTGTACTACTGCAGCGCAGCTATGGGGGTGGAAGCGGCTTTGTCCATTCTGGGAGAGAAGACGTACGCCCATGAGATTGGTGGTGGAATTTTGACTCCAGCAACTTTGGGGATGCCTTTCATTGAGAGGCTTCGCAATGTCGGAATTAAAATTGAGGTCGATGCCTAATATTTTCTTTCGTTGTATTTTTATTGATTGGATTTGAATTGATTTATGAAGGGCGTTGAGAAATACAATGTGATTACTTATTTATAAATTTATTTGAGCTTACACATCGATGACTGATAACATAAGGTTAAATTTGCTAGAAATATGCTAGAAAGCTTATATTGCTTGATTTAAAGGAGCTGACAAACCACTTGAATATACTCAACTGACTGGCTTAGTAACAGGTCCCAGAGCTAGTGTAAGTAGAGTATGCACTCAAGTCGCTCCCTCCGCAATCCAAGGCCTTCATGAATTGCCCTGCAACAGATAAGGCACCCGCTGGGCTGGTATGCGTGTGGTCAATGGGGTAGAACGCATCAACAGCTGTTTCGCCAAGGGCTAGGTACTCATTTGCAACGTATAGGCCATGGTCAACAAAGGCAGCCAAGCTTCCTAAGCTGGTAGCCACCGTTTTAGCATAGCCTGTGAATCGAGGAGCAGTGTAGCTCCAAGTTCCCGTCTCCCAAAGGTTGTTGGGGGTTGGGGAGGCAACGACGACGTGGGCGCCTTTGGCAGTCATAAGCTTTCTGTAAATTCACGAGTTAGCAGCTTGCACTATAATTTGACCACCAGATACTGCTTACCCTGCTTGTAGTAGATAGAAGACGTAGGTGTAGACGTTCTCCCCAGTTGTTGGGGATATGCAGACCTCTGAGCCACCTCCGTAGCAGTCGGTACGGCCGTTGTCCGTTGTGCTCAAGGAGCCACCATCATTATGTCCAAATTCGCTGCAGATGACTTTTATTAGTAAAGTAAAGCACGTAGGATAGAGGTCTTTAATACGCACAAGAGGACATAATCGCCGGCCACGACCAAGTCTGCAATGGCTTGGAACCTCCCCTCGTTCCAGTACGATCGTGCAGATCGACCACCAATAGCTTTGTTCACAACAGTGATGCCTGAAAAGTACTGTTGCAGGTATACTCCAAATCCTAACATCCCGCATTTGTTAGTTGGATATCCTTCGAAGCCGGGAAAGGGTAGAGGGTAAACAAACCCTCGGTGCCACTACCACCCCCACCACTGGCCATGGTCGAATCTCCTGCAAGGTACAGCGTTGGAGCAGCCCATGACTGAGCGGCAAGAGCAGCAACGAGAATCGGAGCAAAGATCTTCATCTTGATTTATCTGACTAGATCCGATGAAACTGCTGAGCCTAACCTTAAGTTGCGATTTTCAACGTTTTCTCCTTCTCTGTCGATGGATATTCCATCTTTATTTATGTTTCCATAATTTAATTAAGGGTGCGGCATATGATGGCGGGGAAATCGGCCAGGAAAAGTAATTTAATTATATTGTTTTCCAGCCATATTCTTTACATCCGCTCGTGCGGCGGAGGTATTACCCCAGGTTACTGAAGTTAGATTGGGTGTAGTGCAATCAGCAGACTAGAGAAAAAGTTTATTATTTCTTAGAACCGGAGTTCTATTGATCCTTAGTCCAATTTTATACAGCTGTGATAGATGGACTTTCCTTGTTACAGTGGGGTAGAGGGAGCGAGAGGTGTTTGGCTAAATTAATGGGGTAGATTAATGCTTGTGAGTAAGATCCACCAATCGAGGGAAGAGAACAAACGACCAATTGAAAACGTACTTTATGAAACAAGATGGACTTACATAACATTTCTATGTGCGATAGATAAAATATAAAATGAGCTTGAGAATAATAGCATGTGAGTTACTTATGTTGGAATCAGGTTTGTAGGTAGTTTTGCGACGGTGATATGTAAAGTAATAAATATGAGGAGACGAGGAGACAGAGTTACTCCGGTTCCGGCACTTCTACGGCAAAAGGACCAACACGGCGGCACTTCCCCGTTGTTTTGCTTCATGGTTCCTTGGCACGTTCCATAATATTTCGAACGTTTGGACGGACGACATGGGCCACAGCACAGTACGTAAATGAGGTGATCATGGAATGATATGATGTTGATACAGTACAGTACTACGGCGTGCAAGGTATCCCACAAAAGTCGCATGATAATATCTTGCGTGACTGGAGGGGCATTGGCCTCGAACAAATCCCATGCTTTTGGGTTTGGTTAGGCCCCGTTTCACGTGGTGACAGCCAAGAACTTCCAAGAAGATCCAGATGCTACTGAGGTTCCAGTTGTTGTCTGGGACACGCCGCGCGTCGTTATTATTGCCGCTCATCTACTCCTGGGTTCTTGGCGAATCCTCACCGACGGCAAGCTGGATTTTCTTAGGCTATTGTTGCCATAGCTGGCTGCTCCACGTGGCGGCGGAATTTCCTACAATAGAAGCATAGACAGAAGTGTAGCGCCATTCCTACCTATAGCCCCATCAGTATGAGACAGGTTCAAGCTGCATGATACAAGTCGAAGCAGCGTGCGACAAGCCTCTAGCCTGTTAAAACACACTTTGACAGGTACCATACCATCTCATCCCCGGTATGAAGTGGAGATAGGTTTAATCTGCCGCTGACTGGAGTGGTTGGAAACTGTTTTCCTTCATCTTATTACGTTTCTTTACACAATGAAATATAAGTACGGTTGGTGGTTCTGAATTTCAGATTCTAGCCTTAACTTTTCTTTCAGATGTTTATAAGTACTTCACTTTGGCGTTGATCGCCAGCCATTACTTTTCTACTTCCCCTTACCTTTTATTTCTTTCTTCTTTCTGTATTACAAGTCTCGTCTATAAATTTTTGTGCAGTAGCCCTGGTGGCCCTTTGCTGCAATCGATCCTTTGATGTTATACGGAAATCAACACTTCCACGATAAGGACCGTTCATGAAAATGTCCCAAAGGTCATGTCCTGTGTCAGCATCAGTTGGATCAGTATGTCCTATGGGCAATGGAGCTGGTGATGGCCGCGCACGAGGCTGCAACTTTGCTAGCTTCAGCCGCCCAGATGATATCCATTCTACATTTGGTGTACGCTCATGCTATCCAACCTCTCTCTCTCGCAATCATTTCAACTAATGGTACTTAGATCCCCCCCGGCGCTGATGTTACGGAGTTTTTACGACAAAGGTTCGCACTCCCCAAATATTTTATATAACACCTTACTCATTTATTGCAGAGAACGTAAAGCAATCAATGAGTTGCTATACTCCGATGTCCCTTCAATGCCGGTCATTAAGGATATGCAAAACGCAAAAGGAACCAAAAGTCTGGACTCCCTAAATGTTAACGACCAAGACCTACTCGCTGTAGCACTCGGCGCCCCGGCTCGGCAAGTTCTCCTCAGGGCAGAAGAGGTTGGGCCCCGTACCGGTTGGCGAGATGGTTACCTCAGCACTGAGTATGGCTTCTGTCCGCCAGATGCTGATGAGGCACCGAGTGTGTTGGCAAGGTCACCTGGCCGAGTCTGGTCCGATATGTGCGAGCGCATGCCAGGCTGTGTCGCAAGAGGCCGGGTGCGACAATCTATCGCAGCACTTCCTCTCGTTGAAGGAACATCAGATGTTATTCCGGATAGGGCACTTTGGGCAGCATTGGTTTCTCTTGGTATGCTATGCTCTATCTACCGATACGAGGAAACGCATAATGGCACCGAGGGCGTCAACGTTAGCACACGTTCGCCTACATCCAACGTGGAGATGAGTGATGACTTGGGCGATGAAGTGAAGGGCATCCCAAAATGCATTGGCCTTCCATATGTCCAAATCTCGAGGCGGATGGGCCGATCAATCCCACATCTTACCTTCTATGACCAGGCATCATACAACATTAAGGTCCGCGATCCAACCTCCACCTATCCCTATATTGGCCGGTTCGACAACACCGACTTGAGATGGCCCATGTTTGGTGTAAGATCAGAGATAGCATTTCTGAAGGGTTGTGCCGACACATCAGGTAAGTTACCAGAGCCTCTATTTATTTCCTGGTTTAATTATTTTCAGCATCCTTTCAACATGGAGTAGACGCAATTGCAAGCTGCCAGGAGTATGTCATGAGCAAGAACAATGCCGGCCTACTTCACGCGCTTATTAGATTAAAAGAAATTCTGGAGCGAATGCCGAATGCTTTTCACTCCATCTCTCTAAACCCGAGTTCCGGCGATAACTATGTTTCCCCCCCAGAATGGGTCCGCTGGGCGAAGTTCTCGGCTCCTCTCTCTAAGCGCTGCCCAGCAACTTCCGGGCTGCAATTCCCTCCATACCTAGTGATGGACGCCTTTCTCGGCCGCACAAAGTACAAAAGCTTTCTGGGGGAAGAGGGACTACACCTACGAGCCTGGTTGCCATCAAACTGGAGAGCTTTCATCGCCGCTGTCGAGTACCATTATAGTGTTCCTGATTTCGTCAACAAATCAGGCGACCCGAAACTCATGGGCGCCTTTGATGGCATTGTTGAAGCCTATACCGGTGAACGCGGATTTATGGGAACACATCGCTACAAGGTATTTGGCTTGCTTGAGGTTGCTGGAAAGACCGGAAGAGCAGAGACGAATGGTAACTCTGGGTTTTCCGACGTCAATGCGAAACCACACGAAGAAACTCACAAGGCATTCTCCGATGCAATGAAAGAACGCCTCGAACCGCATCGTGGCAACCTTCACCTAGAGCCTAACGAGATGCGTGGCTCCTTTGCGGAGTGTCGGTATAAGTCAACTGTCCTAAGCCGATCATTAGTGGATTCCGACCCGGAGAGATCGATCGCTAGGGTCATTATTGATATTCAGGATACTGGTATTACATTCCAGCCTGGTGACCGCCTCGCTATAATGCCTCTCAACAGCTGGCTGGAGTGCGCAAAGGTGGCAGCTGCTCTCGGCCTTGATGTCATGCTCGAAAATCCCGTTTCCCTCGATGACCAGTGGAATAGATTTGCAGACCATCTTGGTTCCGTATCAAGAACATCAACACCACGGCTTACAGTAAAGGACATCTTACGCCGGGGGCACCTCGCACCCCTTACTAAAGATCTCGTTATGAAGCTTCACACGTTACTTCGAGCATCGTCGAACACCGTTCTTCAGATTTTGGCAACGACTGAGTGGCCTGTGCGAGCATCCCTGGGCGACCTCCTCCAAGAAGCTGTCACCGATACACCTTCGAAAATTTGGGACCAGGCATTTGACATCTCGGGAAATCTCTCATGGCTACCTGAGATAGTTCCAATTGAGGTGCCACGAACATACAGTATCTCAAACTATCCTGACGAATTGCTTCCTAGTACCGTCGAGCTTACTGTCTCAAGGTCTGAGTACAATGTCTGCCCTACTCTCTCTGGATCAGAGCCTACCCTTCGATATGGAGTCGGGAGTGGTTTCCTGAACCCGCCTGTTTCTAGCCAGGATGAATTCATCGCAGATGATGAAGAAGTTCTTGTTGGTGTCTCACGGCCCCTTGCTTTTCAGTTGCCAATTGATGATGCGGCTCCGTGTGCATACTTTGCCGGTGGTAGCGGGATTGCCCCCTTTAGAAGCTTCTGGCAGTCTCGTGCAGGACGTTCTTCTGGCAAGAATCTTCTCTTTCTTGGTGTACAGTCTCGAGAAAAATTCTGCTACGAAAATGAGCTTCGAGAATATGTCAATGCTGGCTATATGGAAGTTTACACCGCCTTCTCACGCGATTCCCGTGGTCTCAACTACGACAGCTATTTACGGGACTTGGTGGAGAAAGAGACAACGCCACGATATATTGACTCTCTGATTGTGGAGCAGGGAGCGACGATCTGTGACCTTGTAATGTCGAAGAAGCAGGGCGGTTTAGGAGGCTATCTGTATGTCTGTGGCTCTCTTTCCGTATTTGACTCCGTCATGTCTGGAATTCGAAAGGCAATATACAACCATAGGACAGCCAGCATGGAGTCCACTAGCGTCATCCTCGATACTGCCTTTGCAGAGCGCCGCTTCATGCTAGATGTGTTCATGTCGCCAAAACCACTGCCTTGCAACATACCAACCATTCTCCTCTCCCAATTGGCAATGCACACAGGACATCGCCCGAACAGCCGCATCCACATTGCAGTGCATGGGAGTGTGTACGATGTCACCGATTTTTGTCCCATGCACCCTGGAGGAACGATGATTATTAAATCAAACGCAGGGGTCGATTGCTCAAAATCTTTTGATCTCCTTGCTCATTCAAATAACCCAGAGGTATCTAGTCTCTTGAACAAATACTTTATTGGACACCTCACTCCAAAGCCCAATTACCGTAAGTGCGAGGAAATCAGCATGCTTTACGACCTTTGGTCCGACTACTTAAGGACGTCGGTGGAGACGCTTGTGGCAGATCAATTTGAGACTCGCGATTTTATGGACTCGACAAATATCTGGTTTCAAGGCAGTCTCTTCAACATGGGTGGTGTGCGAAGTTTTTATCAACACCAGTCAAGGTTGCTTCAGAATGGTTTCTCTGCTCTATTTGGCGCCAAACTTCAGGAGCTATATCTAAAACTTTCGTTCACCCTCGCAAACAGTGGTGTAGGCTCTGGCCAACTTCCGGATGTTTTAGGCGTTATTAGCCGTGCCAAAAGCTCGCCGGACGCTATGACGACGTCAAATGAAGTTTCCCAAATTGGAAAATTTACCTGTGACAGCGAAGCTGCTCGTTTCCATGAAAGGGGAATAATAGAGTATGTGAAAGCTTCTATTCAACTCAACTTGGAGCTTTTGGAAGGGATCCGCGAGGAAGCATGTCGCGGTATGGATGCATTTGATACTATCATGGATCTTGAGGTATCTTCAGAAACCCAACGCCTCACCGCCCTGTCTACCTTCCTGTTACAGTTAGCTGAGCGCATGGCCATAAGATTAGAAGGGTTCTATTCAAATCTGGCCCAACATTCCATATATCATCCAGAAATGGAGCATAACCCCGCAAGAACTCGATGGAATCTGGTGCGGCGCAAAGTGCGTGATGGCTCGTTCTTCGTTCTAACACAAAACGTGGCGATAAATATAGAGGCTACTTACATACCTCGCCGAGGTCAAGAAGCTGTCGAGTTTGATCACGTTATTACCCAGATCCAACACAGCATCAATAGGGCGCCAATTCAAGTGAAGAAAACATTGGAATTGACGGAGCAGCATATTGCCCGAGGGCGCGCCACATCAAATGGCGTTTCAGCGAATGAGTCTCATGAGAATGGCCACGCCATAAAACGCATGTCTTCCTTTGTAAACAACAATATGCGCGCCATACGGCGACTCAGCAAACTTCCCCCTGCGGGGGTAAGCCTTGAGCAACTGATGAACACATATGGCCACCCGACTCATCAAACGAACGATCGATACCCTTCTCCCATGCGCAGCCTGACGCCAAACCAAAGCCGTTCATCATCAGTTTCCCGGGAGAATGATGGTTTCGATCCTCATCAGTTTAGCAAGCTCAACGTCCGCGGCCGCTCGACGTCAAATGCCGACTCCCTGACCCAAAGTTCTGGTCGCGGCAGTCATGCCGCGTCCAGTAACAACCTGGACTTTCACCTTCCTATGGCAATGTCACCTGCGCTCACGCCTCCTTCCTCGGCACCACCATCCACCGCCTCTTCGCCTGTGTCTCATACCCCAGCATCAGCAGCTCTCCCATCAATGCTTAACAAGATGAACAGGCGGCAAAAACCTAGCGACGTGGCTGCGTCTTTGGCAATCCAACCTGAGAACCGCATGCGGAAAATGATGCAAGGCAGTGCGAGCAATTCAGGGGGTTACTCGTCAATACCGCCCAACGATACCATTTCCCACATGCGGACCCGGTCCACAACCGGATCTCTCAGGACATTCAAGTTACCCGAGATGAGAGTTGCGCCAACATTTTAACGTAGATCGTGTTTATTATAGAAATTTAACGCTGAGTCATGATTTAAGTTTTCCGTAAAAACGCTAAAATTATATTCTATATTGGATTACGTGAGAATTCCAAATTTCGGCCGAAGCATGTGTTGTATATTGACTTACATAACCCATTTTTGGATTTCCAACGTCGTTTGTAGTAATCTATACGACCTAGTCACGTGTTATTGCCAAGATGTTGGATAATAATAAGGAGCTACTGTAGTGCTGACAAAAGTGCATTGAAGAATGCCGCTGTATCTCGATTACTAGAAAGTTTGATCTGTGTGATTTAGTTTATATGTGTTGTATAAACGGGAGAATAACAATCCCGCAAGTTTCAATTTGAACAACTCTCGGCTTCGGCTCTGTTGCACCATCGCATCCCGCCCGTACAATGGCCATCAGTGGCCAAGGCGAATTTGAATGCGCCATTTGTCACCGCCAATACGCAGCGCGTAAGTTTTGGCCCGCTACTGTGACTGACAGCACCTGCCAGGAATTTCAATGTGCTGATAGAGAGCCATAGGATCATCATATACAAGGCACACAAAGCAGTGCCTTGAGCAATCTGAGGTGACACCGCGACAGAAATCCTGTCATGAGTGTTCCAGTGCGAAAAGCCGCTGTGACCAGCAGCGGCCGCGCTGTTCCCGCTGTGTAGAGCGGAATGCACATTGTGAATATGTTTCCGGCAAGAACATCAACCGCGCCAGTCAAGCTAACCCACAAAATTCTAACGCTCAGCTTCCGCATAAACGAGGCAGTGATGAGATAGAGATTGCGTCTCTTGCAACGCTAGGGGCAGAGCAACAGACATGGAACGGCCAAATTACTTCAATGGACCATCTTCCTCCAAATAGGCACGGCGTGCCTGATCAAAACATTCCAGTAGCCCCAGAGCACTCCAGCAACCACTCCACGCCACTGTCCACAGACGCGCTGAGCTGTGCCAGCGCAACACTATCAAACCGGACGATTGAGACAGAAGCGACATCAAACCAGTCGCCAAAGGATTTAGGTTCCCCTGAACAGACAGGCCAATTAGTACCAAATGAGGATTTTAACGTTATCCGCGACCGATGGCTGTATCCTTATATCGAGCCGTCACCTCTTTCGTACGCGCTAAGAGAGCAGAGTATGTTTTATCTCTGTCGGGTCTTTCGCACGTATCCCCGCATGATGGCACGACGGGAGCGGCTCCCTCCAATGATCCATCCCACGCAGGCATCCCAGGATATGCCGCTGCCACTTAAAAACTGTTTCTCGATTACGAGGATGTGGGAGGGAGGTGCGGAGGAGGCTAGTAGCTTAGTCCAGGGGACCATTGAGCGAGAAATGGAGAGGTTATTTGCTGAAGTAAGCCTAAGTCACCAAACCCCTTCCTATGATGCAACCACAGCATAGGGCAAAAGAATATCGGCTGAGACTTATTCTACAGTATCGTACCTACGATGAGGAAACGCTTATAACAGCTTTTCAGGCCCTTGTCATCTACGCCATAATCCTCCTCTTCCCAACGCCACAAAAACCCACCACTAACAACCTAACCCTACAAACAGTTGTCAGTCTACAGGAAGTTGGCTACTACGTTGGGCAAACCGGCCTTATGTTGCGTGCGGAGGCCTCGCATGTGCGACCCACGTGGGAGGCATGGATCCTAGTGAATACCAAGCGGCGCACAATGAGTGCGCTGTACTGTCTAGAGTGGATATATGCGATGCTCAACAAGTTGCCCACCTTTCCCTGTACGGAGTTGGGTTTTATGCCGGCCGTATCGAGCAAGGCACTCTGGCATGCGAGGACCAAGGATGAGTGGGAGGCAACCTATAACTGCTGGCTGGCACGGTGGACTGTTGGTGGGCCATACTTAATGCGGGAGCTAATGGCTGTCCAGCCTGGTCCTGAGCTTGATCTACGGACCGAAATGTGGCTTGAGGAAGTGGATGAGTTTGGCATGATGTATATGAGTCTCGGTATGTATTCTTTGCTGAGCCTAAACGTTGACTTTGAGCTAACTATAGTAGTGAACGCAACTGAGGTCCCTGGTGGTGGAGGTGAACTACGACCAGAGAAACAGAGCAACGAAATGTGATCAACTTCTGGGGTTTGCCTAGGCTTCTCCTGTTCCATTAGGGTATTAATGAATAAATGAGGATATATATGATTTAAGACATAAATAATGGTTGATAGGAGATGTTCTGGTTGGTAATGCCCCCACAGTACACATGCTTCAAGTGATAAATGATTGCATCGCGGACGAAAGACGGAGGGAGGTCAGGGGAAACAAATTTACATCGGGATTTTAGTAGATACCTTAGGATTTGAAACTATGTAATCCAGAAACAGCAAACCTAGAAATGTTTCCATCTACAAATATGCAGGTTGTTGGTTTTACCAGGGTTGGTGCTGACCGGACTTCGGAGTACCGGTTTAAGGTGGCGCTAACATTAATATTATGGAGCCTTTCTTGCTGACAGAATTATAACCAATAACTTGCTTATCAAATTTTACTTGACCACTATGTAGTTTATTGCTGTGAACACTAGGAGAGGTATCTGATTTGCGTTTTCCTCGGGCTACAACGGCGGATGTGGTGCAGAAAGAGTGTACAGCTGTTGAGCAAACGTAAGCATGGGTATTTGTGTATTATATCGCTTTGGCGGTTCAGTCTATCAGCTACAGCAAGTCCGGGCGCCTTCATTGATACACAGACAGATATAAATACAGTCTCAGGCGCCTTGAACTTAGATTTCCCATATTCAATACATTCTCAACCATTTGCACATATCACACCTTAACAGCGTAATATTATCACTTTATCGTCCAATTCACATATCGCCAGTAAACCACGACTCAATGGCTTCATATCTAGTCACGGGTAGCTCACGCGGCCTTGGCCTTGCAATGGTTGCCCACCTTGCCAATTCCTCTCCTTCAGATGTGAAGGTCATATTTGCAACGGCACGGTCACAAACCCCCGATCTCAAGGAGCTCATTGAAAAATCCTCTGGGAGAGTAGTGTATGTCGAGATGGATACCACTAACCAAGCCAACGTTGATGAGGCTGTGAAAACTGTCGAAATTCAGCTTGGTGATAGTGGTTTGGACTACCTCATTAACAACGCTGGTGTGGGCGGGTTTGCTCCAGAATGGACTGAAAAATTGTTAGTAGCACTCAATCACTAACAACTAGTGGATCTAATCTTCATATAGCGCGGATCTGAACGAGGAGTTCAATGTCAACGTGACTGGTACTCACATAGTGATAACCAAATTTCTCCCCTTATTGCGAAAGGGCCAAACAAAGAAGATCACGAATATGTAAGAATCATGTTGTGAACCTATCCATTCAACCACTCATCTATCATAGTGCAAGCACGATGGGCTCGTTGGCCCTAGCTGAGCCATTCAGCGCCTTTCCGCTCCCGGCATACAAGATTTCCAAGGCAGCGTTAAATGCTCTAACCGTACAGTGGGCATATGCACTCTCTGGTGAAGGATTTGTTGTGACAGCAATAAACCCTGGAGTAAGTCTCGCTCTTTCTCTTTTTGATGCGTACTAACGGGTGTGAATAGACTGTCAAATCTGCCATGGGCGGTGGAGATATAGCAGATCTCACCCTCGAGCAGGGTGCGAGAGGTATTATAGAGTCTCTAGTAAAGGGAGGTGCCGAGAAGAATGGAACATCTTTTATGATTGAAGTTGCCGGATGGGAGAACGCCACCGGCGTCCATCAGTATAATGGTAAAACGATGCCATGGTAATGACGCTACAATCCCAAAGGTCGGAAAGTTCGGGGTAGAATAGTTTAGGGTAGATACATGCTTCACATTTGGTGACAAGAGAACCATTTACTATTTTACCTGAGGCACTGCATTTAAATTTCTACCCTACCTTGCTAAATTCATATCCCAGTAGGTATCAAGCGGGAATAGGGAATCAGCCCGCCTTTCCACTCCACTATCACCTCTATTCTATCTTGCGATTCTACCTTGCGAAACTGGCCTCGACACCCAGAAAAGACGTTAGTGTCCATATTATCATATTATCAACAATACAGCGAGCGCTTTTCTCTTCGCCCAGGGTTTTGTACTAGGGAATGACACAACTGGCAAATGGCTCATGTTGTGGCATATGGGACATGCCCATATGTCGATTTCGTGAGGGGATACTCCATGGGAACTACGTCCCAGGAAAGTTTGATCAGCAATCCAAGCTATCACATTCTATTCTAAACAGCGCCGGAAGGAAACCCCCTGATATCCTCGCTTGTCCCACCACTAGCCCCTCTTATGCCTCCTTCTTTGAGCACCAGGGCACGACTACAAAGTTGTATAAAGATGCCTATCTCATTCTCTCTCGCAGGGACAATTTCCCACTGTTAGATAATATGCGATAAAGGTAGATAATACTTTCGCGCCCAGCATCAAGTCAGTTATGATGCGGTCTGTAGGCGGCTGCACCGAACACCCCAGGAGAAACTCCAATCAAGGTTTGGCCCAAGTTCACAGGCCACTGTGTGAGAGGTTCTGCCACCGCGAGACTCGGCTGAGAAAATGAAACCCTCATATTCAGTTGTATGGCAGCAGGAATCACCATTAATTCAATAGAAGATTGGCCGCCGAATGAACTTTTCGAGATTTAAATTCTGGTGATGGATGAAATGAGTGTCACTAACTGGTGACGAAGCTGACTAATCAGACAAACCAACATCGCTTCCCTCCAACCCAACAAGGCGCATATGATTCCCATTTTCGCTCCTGTGACCTTCTTTATTCAAGTCGGTGATTTCATACTTCCTTTTTATCAAAAACTTAATAGAAAAACATCTGGAGTTGTATTATCCAAGACATATGCCATGCCGTTCGACCTAAACGCTCTTTCGAATGACGATATAGCTGTTCTTTGCGAGAACCCCGATATCAGAGTTAATAGTACCGAGGTCGGGCGGGGTATCGCAAAACTCTCCGATGATATTGCCGTCAAACTTAGATTGGAAATTACAGATGAGGAGGTAGCCAACCACGAGATGACCCTGCTATAATTTCACATATCCTTAAGGCCAATGGCCTCGACTACGACCCCGCAAGACAAAAAATAGAAAAATGGCCTAGAACACCAATAACAACCCGCTCATTCGGCCCCTCTCCGCCATCTAATCCCCCATCTCCATTTGGTTCCCTAGCGCCATCCGATCCCGCGTCATCCTCTTCCTCGGCCATAAAATAAAGCCTCAATGCTAATAAAACTGACTCGCTCCACCACGGAGTGGGACACATGAACCTGTTTGATGGCATCCTGGTGATATTTAAGCCACAATCGAGCATTGAATTATTCTAATAAGGCTGCGCCATCTTTAGCAGGTGCGTCTTAGTAACCAACCCGCTCCGTTCCCTGCTCCAGAGACCATCAAGACACGGGGCTTGCCTTGGCGCCGGCCCATCACTGAAACTTAGTCGAAAACAAATAGCACCGTCTCCAGATTCCAACAGTTTGGTGACAGAGGCAAACGCGCGTAAACGACGTCTCATGTATTCACGCGCGGTTAGAGTTTCCTATCATCCAATCACCGCCACCACCTTAACGCCTATTAAACTACCACCCCCTGGCAATGGCGCCTGTAAATAAAATACGATCCCATTGGGGTAACCCCACCTCGTACGTTACCACGGGCGCTGTGCTGTATTATACTCACAGCTAACATTATTACCTATTTCGTATCATTGTGCACCATTTCGGGCCCTGGTAATATTGTCTGCCTCGTTTCCACTTGAGACAAGAAGATTAAAATCTCTATTGGCTATTGGTCCCGTTATCACTTTGTGAGCAAAGCAGGGATCCCTGAAAATACGCGTATTTTAATAATCCAAACCCAACTTTGCAATGGCCTTACTGGCAAACTGTTCGAGGAGAATTATCTCAAAGATTTGGACTGACACTGCCGATAACGGAGGAGAGTCTGCAACTACTCCCAGCCTACTTCGTCTTCCACCAGAAATAATCATATCAATAGCAAGCATGCTACCCACAGAATCTGCTGTCTATCTTGTCCTATGCTGCCATCGTCTGAGCCAAATACTCGGGGCCAGGTCCTGGAAATCATTACGGCGTGCACCTCGAGATATTCGGTTCGAATTTCTCTCGACCCTAGCAAAGGACCTTCCTCAACTATTCCCATACCGACAGTGCCTCCGACTCCATCGCATAAGTGCAGTTAAATGGCCCCGACAACGCTCGTACTCTCGAGGTCCATGTACCTATGAGGTGTTATTGGATTACTACCGCAATCTATATGATTCCGATTATAAGATAAATTATCTCCAAATCCAGCTGGCGATGAGACAGTACCGTTGCGGTATTGATATTGGGTTTCCCCTTGAGGCTTTCCAGAATCTGGAGGTTTGGCACGACCACAAGTCGCAGTGGAAAACCTTACTTTCGTCGGTCGACGCCCAGATTGCCTCCCAAGAGTTACTTGTGCGCTTTCAGACTTGGACACTGGTTCCCTGGAACCGAAGCGACGCATTTGTTGAGGATCTAGAAAGAGATGACTTCAAGCAATGAATCTGTATCCATAACCTCATGGAAGGATGCAGGAATAAAAGTCCAGTAACAAATCTTATTATATCTCGAGTTAGCCAATTGGAGGCCGGGAAAAGCTGTCAAACCCGCACATTCCAATGTCCTTACTGCTATATGGAATACGCGATTGATGCAAAGGATTTTGGGGACCGAGGGCTTGCTGTAATTACTACGAAATGGGTTGATTTTGGCGCTGGTCTAAAGGTCCCTGACCTCAAATGGCGAAGTCATGGGGATCCATATATAGACAGACGGAAAGTCGGTCAAACGGCTGACCATCTCGGAGAAATCCGGGCAGGCTTTGAAAACAAGGCAGAATTGTCACTTGAAGATCTCACTGCTGATAACGAGCGGATGTCGTTTTCGACGAGGAAGTCTCACTCGGTTGCACCAGCGCCGGATGGATGTATCTAGCGGTCCGAAGGGACGAGGCGGTGGTATTTATATCGCCCAAAAACCAAATAAGTCCATACTAGAACATTGGTAGTGATAATTGGTGGAAGTTCATTTCCCGCTTTGGCTTGAATGTATGACAGTTGTCTTTTCTCCATGTATTAATATTTGTGTAGGTAATGACTGTGGGAGCGAATTATTATAAGAAATTACTCCCAGACTAACTGGGTGAATACAAAACACCAGTAGCTACAGTGTGCTGGCTGCACGGCATTATCAATACAGGTATCTGCTGCCACTTCCACCCTATGTACACGCACAAGTGTTCCAGAGATACCCTGCACTAAGGGTATCATGACCATCTCTCTCTTCCAGCTCCATATCACTCTCAGAGCATCTCCTACTAGAAGGAGATCCTACTCATCGTTGAGAATCCCATTCGCAAGATTCTCTACTCGTCATCCAGAATCCGACTCGCCAGAGGCCCAAAGAACGGTACCTCACACCGATCAAGCGTATCCGCTACCATCGCTGTCAGCACCTCGCCTTTACCCAAAATCTGCACTGGAATGAGGACTGACCATCCTTATAAGCCCTCATAGTCAAATACCCAATCATCCCCAGATCTCCCAGCAGCAACACCCAGCTCAAAAAACTCGACCACGCAAACACAAGGTGCACCACGAACATCGCGCTAAACAGCAGCGCCGACTGCCACGCATGAAACCTGCACAGACACATCATCAGTCCCTATCCTCACCCAGTCACACCCAACACACCCCAACTCACCGCACATAATCACTCTTCCACTCCACCAACAACAATCCCACCGCCCCCGCGGGCGGCAACGCCAAATACGCCAAACACGCCTCATAATCCAATCTCAGCGGCAAGCTCGTTTCGTAATCATGCAGTGCCTCGCGCCCGCGCCCACCCATCTCCACATCCCGCGTGTTCGTAAAACCACCGCCCCCGACGTTCCCACCACCCTGCGGCCCCGGGCTACCTGACTGCGCGGCCCATGGGTTCGCGTGAGAAGGTTGATGGAGAGGGGGAGAGGCGGAGGTGGAGCGCCTGTCGTTGGGGGGTGGTGAGAGCGTGCGCGTTGCGTCCGGGGAGGTGTCTGTGTGTCGTTAACTTAGAGACTCGGCCAGGGGTGGTGGTAAGGGGAGTTCCTGGGAGAGCAAACCTTGGTACGGTGCGAAATCCATATTAGCGACGAACGCAGCGGCGGTAGCCCTGGTGAAAGGGGAAGATGAGGTGCTGAGAACTTGAGCGTGGTTTTGGGGGAGCGGGATAGTTCGATGGGTGGTGGTCGCGATATACTTTGACAGTTAGTGCTAGCTACGCGGGTTGCGCGGCCATGGGGCATGAGGTGGGGCAAACAGAGCAAACAGGGGCAGCGGAAGGCGCGATGGTGGATTTGGGGGTTCATGGGTGGGTTGTGTGGCACGTGCGCGATTGGGGGTGATGGGTAGTACGGGTAAATGGAGATAGTATAGATTGAATAACCGGGGGATGGGCACGAGGACAGACTGTGCATGAACGATAGAAGGGGGGCGTATTATACCTTGATATAAAATAGAGATGCATCCGTATAAACCATGTGAAGAGCACAAGAGCATATCTACATCGACATTCACTGGACTTGTGAATAACTTCACGTCGAAGTAAAAACCGGCTGGTCCCCACATCCAAAGCGATCAATTGCCACACCATCGGAACGGCTACTCGTATATGGTATGGAATGGGGAATACAAATTCACCATCCTCATCCCTATCTCCTTTTCATCGCCCCTTCTCATCCCGCTCGGTCCTTTAAAAAAACGCTCAAAAGATAACACCTCCGCCATTCACAATTCTCTCTTCAACATAAGGCAAAGAACCCCTCAACCCCCTGCCCGTCCATCCTATAGAGAGGTTTCCAAAAATAAAATATAAAAATCAGCGAAAAAGTAAATAGACAAATCGAAATCAAGTAAACAAAGGCCGCCAGCCTCCTACCATCCATCCAGGCCATCGCATCGTTGGTGAGAAGCGGGCAGTTTGAGTGTTGGGAAGGGGCTGGGTTGGGGGGAATCAGTTTCCGTATATGCACCGCGCTCATGTTATCCTGTCCTAAAATCACCCTGTTCGTGTGTGCATGTGTGTGTTTGTTTACCCCGTGTCGCCCTACTCCGTGTATCCCTGCCGAGAGGCCCTGTGCTCGCCGGCTCACCTGAATTCAATAGCGCCGTAGGTCCCGCGGTCGGGGACGTGCTTGAGCTCGAGCTGTTGGAATCTAAGGAGTGTTAGCCAGGTTATCAGTGTACAATATAGGCAATGGAATACGTACTTCTCGCTCTTCGCATGGAAGTAAATCCCGCTCACGGTCCCACTCCGCTGGTTAAAGCAGATGTAATAAAAACCCTCGAAGCTCGCTCCCGTAATTGTGCGCACCCGGTGATCCGGGACGAGGAAATGCTCCTTCCAGCGCATGAAGATATTCTCGCGCTGCGCTAGGTTGGGGATGTGCAGGTTCCCCCGCCGTGCTGCCTTGCTGAAGGGGCGGAACGCCTGGAATTTCGACCAGTGCTCTAGATCTACTTTGTCCGTCGAGCCCCAATCGTCGTGCTTGGTGAGAAAGGAGTACTTGGACCCAATGATCTCGCCCTCAAAGTACGTCGTAAGGGTTGGGTGGTCTTCTGTCAGGCCTGGTCGGGGGTTGGGTTAGCATCTACTATGTATATAGTTCGAAAAGTGAGTTGGGGGTAGCACCTTGTATGCGCAGGTATCCACACAGCGACGACTCTCTCATATCGACATGTTTAATCTCAACCTGAACATCATAAACCTGTCTCTCCGAATGTTGTGTGCCGCGAAACTGGCTGCCCGATCGCAGAAACGACGATGGCGACGACGGCTTCAGCTAAATCAACACATTCGTCAGCGCATGCCTCCCAAGGATCACTCGTCACATCATAAGCACTCACCCTAACATTGGAGAACTCGTAGCTCATCGACGGGGAGCTCCCGGCATAACTCCTCCGCAGCACTGGGGCCTCCTGCTCCTTCTCATCCCCCTTCTCCTCCACACTAACAGGTGACAACATCTCGACCCTCGCCCGGCCCCCCTCAACCTTCTTCATCATCTGCTGCCCGTCCTGCACTCTATCTCCCGGCGGCGGTGTCGGCGTTGCGCTCTGACTCCCACCCACAGCCTCTGACTCTTCGGCCTCCACCGCCGCCACCCACGCCTCCCCACGCTCCTCCTCTGGTGGACACGACGCGTGCAGCCTTATCGCCTCTTCTGCCGCCGCCGCATCCACACGCACTGATGGTGTACCTGGCATATCGATATCGGAATCGCTCGCTCGCTCGATGGTCCCCACAGCCGAGTCCGCTGGCCCCGTCGAACGGTGTGGGCCGCCTAGATTCCGGGGTATAATATGTTGGGGTGTGTACTGTACAATCGCCGTTTGGTAGGGAGGAGAGGGGTTAATCTGACGGTGCCGGGGCGGCGAAATGCATCGCTCGGCGGTTGTGTGGGGGATGGTGTAGTATGGGATTGCGGGATGTAATGTTCGATGAATGGAGTGTGTGTTGTTTATAAGGCGGGTTTCGTGGGGTTTTTGGTGGCGGGAGTGGATGGGATGCGATTGTCGATTCTATGACCCCCAGCGGGTGCCAAGGCTACTGGGACTGACCTGGCTTGCCAGTGGTTGGAAAGGACTAAAGGGACGGGGGACGGACGGGGGGCGGTTTCCATGGTCCAATCCCCGCAAAATGCTGTCGTCTTTCCCCCACGAAAGGCGATTTTTTTTATTAGAGTGATGGGCGAAAAATGATGGCAGATACAGAGTTGAAATGGTAATTATATAATATATAATTGTTGAGTATAAAGTATCTAAAGAGTCGTGTATAAGTGAATAACATATGAACGATAAAAGGTGTCAAACTGTGAAGGTATCAAGGTGAAAAGTGGTGGGAAAAAGTAATATTCCTGCATCAGATATCTACATTCGATCATGCTGGGTCTGCTTGGTCCCTGTGGTCCTTCTGTACGTACAGCCTCATCAGGCACGACTTTTCTGTAATTCCCCTGATCAACCTTCAATGGTATCGAGAACACGATATAAAACGCCCCATTCCTCCTAGCAAAATGCGCAAATGCCACACAACGCCCCACCATCTGCTTCTTCTCACTGCTCATATCGGCTTGATCTTGAAGTGAAGGCCTATCAGCGAGAAGACCAGCGCCTTGAGGTCCTGCACGAGATAGTAAAACACACGCAGGCCTTCTGGGTCGGCGGAGTCGCTGACGTCGACGAGGGATCCAATCTTCGCTGTCTGGATTGCGCAGATATTGTCAGTATCGCAGCACATCTGTGACGCATGGGACATCAGGTATAGCTTACCTCAAAGGAGATATGGTCATTCCCCAGTCTGATCTCCAGCTCCTGTCGCCCGTCCTTGTTCTTCTGCGGCCACTTGCCGTCGTCTTCCCTGTATCGTCGTCAGCACACACACATTGTATTGTACCCAGTCACCCTCTGCTTGATTGATTGACATACTTCAGGATCTCACTGGTCTTGATGATGCGCTTGATTTCGTCGATCATCGTCGAGCTGACGCACACTACACGCATCCTGATTAGCTATATGCTCAACTGGCAAGACCAATCGGTCAGACGCACTCTCTTTCCGGATCAGGGAGTCATTGCGGTAGTTTGAGTTGTTCGCATATCGCGCCGATGCGCTCCTTCCGTCGCCCAGCACGCGGAAATCGAACTCTGGCGGAAGGTACAGTCAGTGCATGCGCAGCGGGACAAGGGGCGGCGTATGAGGAAGTTACCTAGGAATTCGTGGCCATGACGACCTTGGTGTCCTGAGCTGCGATGAGTTAGAAACAGTGGCGGGGTGTGCATGGACTCAACGGGGAGTGAGCGGGAGGAGCAAGACATACTAGTAGCGAACATAGAAGGGTTCAGAGTTTGCAGCAGCAGAGGCAGCCATCTTGACTCAGCGTCTATCAGTCCGTACTTTACTTTGCTTATAAACAGATCGGCGCAGCTAGAGGGCGAGGTTGAGGTTGTCGAAGAGCAGATAGAGTGTATATATTTACTTGTAGAAGGTCGAATAATTGTCTCAGCCCTGTCAAGCTTTCGCGCCTGAGACCCAAAGACCCAGTTGAAGCGGCCGAACACCACCAAAATCCACCCTTGTTCGGTTTTGGCGGGGCAGAATCCCAAGGTACCGCTCAACCCACCATCCACCACCCACCTACCACCACTTTCACGTGACTGAAAGGAACACATCGCTTAATTCACGGAATCTCCAACGTGGTTCTAACTAAGGGGATAGAGCCGCAATAAAGAGAGCTTCCTGTTGATTGTTGTTGATAAGCCTCACCATATTGATACCCTAGGGGACTCTGACCTACAACTCTACAACACTACGAGCTTTCACCGCGCTTACTCCTGTTGACGCCGATCCCTCCGTCGACAACTCACCTCGAATTGACGGCCTCTGCCCGCGCCCATCGCTGAAGCTGGGGAAACACGCAAGTCCTTGACCGACAAGGAGCAGCCACACAAAGGTCCGCCCGATTCGGGGAGCAAACCACCCACAATGGCCTCCTTCCTCGAGAGCTCCTACAGCTTGGTGCACCAGGACAACCTCTCCGATGTGCCCTCCATGTCCGAGTTGCGCACGCAGCTCGAGAAGGGGACCGACGAGAGCAAGATCGATACCATGAAGCGCATCCTCACAATCATGCTCAACGGCGACCCAATGCCCCAACTCCTCATGCACATCATTCGCTTCGTCATGCCCTCCAAGAACAAGAACCTCAAGAAGCTCCTATACTTCTACTACGAGATCTGCCCCAAGCTCGACGCCAACGGGAAGTTGAAGCAGGAGATGATCCTCGTATGGTAAGATTAGACAACCAAGCCTGTCCATGAATACCTAGCTAACATATAATTCCTAGTAATGGAATTAGGAATGACCTTCAAGCGGCGAACGAGTTCATACGCGGAAAGTAGGTTTTGCTCCTAGATGCATTCAGAACTTGTCTTTAACTAATGTAGTACCCTCCGCTTCCTATGCAAGCTCCGCGAAGCCGAGCTCATTGAGCCCCTCCTTTCCTCAGCCCGATCCTGCCTCGAGCATCGCCACGCATACGTCCGCAAGAACGCCGTATTCGCCGTGGCCTCCATCTTCCAACACTCAGAATCCCTGATCCCTGATGCTGCCGAACTGATCGCCACCTTCCTCGAGACCGAGAGCGACCACACATGCAAGCGCAATGCATTCGCTGCGCTCGCGAGTATCAACCATGACAAGGCCTTGGCATACCTCAGCAGCGTCTTCGACGGTATCCCCAACGCCGATGAACTCCTCCAGCTCGTCGAGTTGGAGTTTATCAGGAAGGATGCGGTACAAAACTCCCAGAATAAGGCCAAATACCTCCGCCTAATCTTCGATCTCCTCGAGGCGGGTGCTCCTACAGTGGTCTATGAGGCGGCATCCTCCCTAACGGCATTAACGAACAACCCCGTAGCGGTTAAGGCAGCGGCTGCCAAGTTCATTGATCTCAGCATCAAGGAGGCGGATAACAACGTGAAACTTATAGTTCTCGACCGTGTCGATCAGCTACGTCGCAAGAATGAGGGTGTCTTGGACGACCTGACCATGGAAATCCTCCGCGTACTCTCCAGCCCAGATATTGACGTCAGGCGCAAGGCCCTCGAGTTGGCCCTGGAGATGGTGTCGAGCAAGAACGTGGCCGATGTTGTGCTTCTCCTGAAGAAGGAGTTGACAAAGACTGTTGACCAAGAGTACGAGAAGAACAACGAGTACCGACAGCTCCTCATTCACTCGATACATCAATGCGCCATCAAGTTCTCTGAAGTCGCTGCAAGTGTTGTTGACCTGCTGATGGATTTCATCGCCGATTTCAATAGTACCTCGGCTGTTGATGTCATCTCGTTCGTAAAGGAGGTTGTCGAGAAATTCCCCAAGCTCCGCCAGACTATCGTCGAGAGACTCGTCTCGACATTAAGCGAAGTCCGCGCCGGAAAGGTTTACCGTGGCGCACTCTGGATTGTCGGAGAATACTCTACGGAGGCGAATGACATCAGGGACGCGTGGAAGCGGATACGCGCGAGTTTGGGTGAGATCCCGATACTGGCTTCCGAGCAGCGGCTACTGGATGAAGGATCCGAGGGCCATGAGGAGAAGGAGGCTCACACGAATGGCACGGACAAGCCAGCAGCACCGACCGGTTCAAGGAGGGTATTGGCTGACGGCACATATGCGACCGAAAGCGCCCTCACAAGCACATCCGCAGTACTAGCAAAGTTGGAGGCTGTCAAGGCCGCACAAAAGCCGCCGCTCAGACAACTTATCCTGGATGGCGACTACTATCTCGCGAGCGTGCTCTCGTCAACTCTCACGAAACTCGTCATGCGCCACTCAGAAATCTCAAAGGACGAGGCACGGACAAATGCCCTTCGCGCAGAGGCTATGCTGATCATGATTTCCATCATCCGCGTTGGACAATCGCAGTTCGTCAAGGCTCCTATTGACGAGGACTCGGTGGACAGGATCATGTCTTGCGTGCGATCGCTAGCCGAATTCGCCCAGAAGAAGGAGCTCGAGACCGTGTTCCTTGAGGACACACGAAAGGCCTTCAGAGCTATGGTCCAGGTTGAGGAGAAGAAGCGCGCGGCGAAGGAGGCGGTGGAGAAGGCCAAGACTGCGGTCCAGGTTGACGACGTCGTTCAGATCCGCCAGCTCGCTAAGAAGAACGCCAGCGACGGCGCTGATGAGATCGAGCTCGACCTCGAAAAGGCCACGGGAGGTGACACTGCAACTGAGGATCTCTCGTCGAAACTCAGCCGCGTTGTCCAGCTCACCGGTTTCTCGGATCCCGTCTATGCTGAGGCGTACGTCAAGGTCCACCAATTCGACATCGTCCTCGATGTCCTACTCGTCAACCAGACCACCGAGACTCTACAAAATCTATCCGTGGAGTTTGCCACCCTCGGTGACCTCAAGGTTGTTGAGCGCCCGACAACACAGAACCTTGGTCCCCACGACTTTCAGAACGTTCAGTGCACCATCAAGGTCTCATCCACCGATACCGGTGTCATCTTCGGCAACGTTGTCTACGACGGCCAGAGTTCGACTGACAACAATGTTGTCATCCTCAACGACGTCCACGTCGACATAATGGACTACATCCAGCCGGCCACCTGCACAGAGACGCAGTTCCGCACCATGTGGACTGAGTTCGAGTGGGAGAACAAGGTCAACATCAACTCCAAGGCGAAGTCGCTTAGAGAATTCCTGACGCAGCTTATGGCATGCACAAATATGACATGTCTAACTCCTGAGGCTTCGTTAAAGGGAGACTGCCAGTTCTTGAGTGCGAATCTGTACGCGCGCAGCGTGTTTGGTACGTTTTCGTCCTTCCTTTTTCCCTTCTTCCACCATTCTTCACTTTTGAGAGGACTTTTCAAATATGGAGGATGCTTACTAACGTATCATAGGCGAGGACGCGCTAGCAAACTTAAGCATAGAGAAGGAGGGTGATGACGGTCCTGTCACCGGTTTCGTGCGCATCCGCAGTCGCTCACAAGGTCTGGCGCTAAGCCTGGGTTCGCTGAAGGGCCTCAACAAGGTCGGTGAGGTGGCTTGAGTGGGGCCAGCTGCCGGATTGTTGAAGGAGAGGGTTACGGAACATACTAGAGCACCGTCACTTATGCCTCGTCGAGGGGTGAGCCGGCTGCAAATCGATGGGTTATGGGGCTGTGTCATGTCTGGGTATGTTTGGGGGGCTTTATGATTGTGATGGAAAGGGGACAAGAGGGGGATGTAGTGCTAGAAGCGTTACATTGGTATATAATGCGAGCCACGCCGCGTTTTTGCGAAGGAGAGGAGGCGCAAAAAAAGAAGCATTGGGCGTTTTGTTATGTAGAGACGTAGGCATTTGAAATAGTAAAGAATTGAGAAATGAAAAATACTGGTTGATGTGTTTATTTACGAGAAATTTCAGTTGCTGAGAGTGTTGGTTGGGGATGAACATGATCAATTTATTGGTCATTTAATGAAGGCATCATCACATGTAAGACATTTATATTCACTCTCGTATTTTAATGTAATTTATGCATCATGTGCGTCTATTTTTATTTATTCTTATTTCCCCAGGACAGGAACAGGACCGGACCAGACCACCCTCGGTCGGCATTATTGTTCCGGCCTGCAACAACTAAGTACTGAGTGTACAGTAGCACCACTACTACTACAACCTTCCTTAGTAAGGTAGTCTAGGTAACAATTGTTGCCCGTATTGCTACCTACCTCTCTCACACATATTCACTCACTCTCTCACTCTCACTTTCTCTCTCTCCTCCTTCTCCTTCTTCTTTCTTTCTTCCTCTCTCCCCTCCTACTCATTCTCAAGCAAAATATCAAACGAAGCGCATATTTACAGCATGCTTAATTCATCACGCTCGTTATAAGTAATGACCGACCACCCAGCACCTGTATCGCCCACCCGTGGCTCCAGCGACCCCTTCATGGACCCCGCCTCCCCTGACGTCTCCGGCGATGGAGAGATTGATTTCGCGCGCGACACCACGCTGGTGGTTGGCAAGGACGCCAGTCTCACCCTTGGTACCGAGTCGCTGATTGTACTTGGTGAGCACTTTCCCTCTCCTCTTCCCCGCGCCCCTCCGCCGGACAGCCCGGAATTGGGCAGCACAAACACGGTACATAGGGCCAGGCTGACGGGCTCGTGTGCGCCCAGATGACGATTTTCAAAAGGACGGAAAGACCTCGTGCTGCGCGCTGTTCCGGCCCGGTATGCATCCCCGCTGCGCGCAATTGGGACCATGAGGCGAAAGACAATGATGAATCTAACAGCGCAAACAGGAAGCTCAAACACCCTCGCCATCCCATTCTACAACGTCCTCTGGGCCGAATCATCCTCCACACTCATCACAATCTCCTACGCTTCTCCCATCTCCAAAACCGCGGTCCGACCACACACGCTCACTTACCCACTCCCCCTCGACTCGGGGCCCGCACGCATCTGGATCGCCAAACTCCTCGACCGCGCATACGGCGAGTCACAGAAGCGCAAGCGCGCAAAGGTGCTTCTGAACCCTCATGCGGGCAAGGGCAGCGCCTTGAAGTGGTGGGCGAGAGACATTGAACCTATTCTCCGCGCCGCACACATCGATCTCGATGTACACACTACCACGAGCCAGGGAGAGGCGGTTACGATCGCCGCGGAACTAGATATCGAGGCCTACGATATGGTGGTCTCGTGCTCGGGGGATGGACTGCCGCACGAGGTCTTCAATGGACTGGGAAAGCGCTCTGATGCTAGGCGTGCGCTTGCCAAGATCGCTGTGGTACAGATGCCATGCGGCAGCGGCAATGCGATGAGCTGCAACCTTACTGGCAGCGCGAGCCCCAGTCTTGCGGCCCTGGCGACGGTCAAGGGCATCACGACGCCGCTGGATCTCATTTCCATCACGCAGGGATCGACGCGCACGCTGTCCTTCCTATCGCAGTCGGTTGGCATCGTGGCCGAGGTGGATCTAGCGACTGAGAATATCCGGTGGATGGGACAGGCGCGCTTCACCTACGGCTTCTTGACGCGGCTGATGAAGAAGAGGATTTACCCATGTGATTTGGCCGTCAAGGTGGCGATTGAGGATAAGGCGGCGATTAAGGAGCACTATCGACGGGAGAGTGAGAAGAGAGGCACGCTCAGCGAGAGACGCGGGAATAGAGATGAGAATGATGATGATTCGGCTGCGAGCACCAGCGCGGCGAGTGAAGAGGGGTTGCCCGCACTGAGGTACGGGACTGTCAATGATAAATTGCCGTCAGACTGGGAGATGGTTCCCTATGACACGTTGGGAAATTTCTACTGTGGCAATGTAAGATGCCCTCCCTCCCACCGTCCCATTTTTGTACAGGGAAGTTACTAACCTACGCAGATGTCATACATGGCCGCCGACTCAAACTTCTTCCCCGCCACCCTCCCCAGCGATGGTCTCATGGATTTGGTCTGCATCGATGGCCATATCCCGCGCACTGCTGCGGTTGACCTCATGCTTGCCGTCGAGAATAACAAATTCTTCGAGAAGCCGCTCGTCAGCTACCGCAAGGTGCTTGGATACCGAATTATACCCCGCGAGCAGGAGTCTGGATACATCAGCATTGACGGAGAGAGGGTGCCATTCGAGCCGTTCCAGGCAGAGATTCACCGAGGTTTGGGGACGGTCCTGAGTTGCTCGGGGTGGAAGTACGAGGCGCAGGGTCCGTAGGGATGAGGTTATTGTACAAGAGGATAGGAGATATTGGATGATGGATAGGATGGCTTTGGAGGTCAGTTTTCGTTGCGTCATGGCATGATACCCAGGAGTTGCCAAAGTCGAGGACGCTTGTATAATAGACTTGCGTAGATTGTACAGAATGCATTAATCGTCACCTCTTGCCAACACCAGACGCCGCTGACCCTCCCATGCAATCCACAGCCTACTCATTTCTCCGATTTTTCGCTCAAACACGCACATAACTCTCTCTTTCTTTACTCTGCAAAACCTGCCCATCCCTCATCCTCCTCCATCACCACATCCTCCTTCTCGTTCCCTGGTAACCTCTCATCCGCCAAAGCCTCCTTACACTTCTTCCTCACACTCTTCGTTGGGCTCTCTTTCGCCAGAACCTCCAATGGCTTCAACAACACCTCAAGCTCAACGCCCTTCCTCTTCTCCGCCAACCCACCAGCCCGCTCCAACTCATCCACCCAGACATCAATAACATGATACCTCATCCCATTCGGCACTCCCGTCACCGTCGGCTCCAGCGGCCCCTCCCTCAGCACCCTCATCTGCTCCTCCACCACCTCAGCCTTCCACTTCGCATCCGCGCACTGCGCAAACGCAGCACCAACATACCGACGCGTTAGTAACAGGAACTTCTCCATCCGCAACACATCGATGCGTGTCCACTCGCGCGCCATAGTCGTCCAGAATGCAGTTGTGAAAGCGGTGCGGTTGCTCGTGTGCGTGATCGCTGGGAGTGCGGCGAGCGAAGAGGCGAGAGATTGCTGAGGGAGTGGACGGTCGGTGAGCCACATTGTGTAGAAGAGCGCGGTGTGGAGTTTGAGAAGGGCATCTTCGGGGAGGGAGCGGCGGCCGGAGAGGTAGGTGCGCAGGGAGTCGAGGGCGTTGGTGCGGGTTTGGCGGTCTGGGGGCGGGTTAGTGGGGAGATCAGGATATGTTTTGGGGGGGTGGATGGGGGATATTACCGGGAGAGGCGAGTTGCTTAACGAAGGGAGTTTGGGAGAGGTCGGGGGTTGAGGCTGAGTCCGTCATGTTTGCGGTTTGGAGGGACTTTCTTATCTCCTTCTGGTCTGGGAGGTAGAAAGATCGATGTTGTGTCCGTCTAGTTTCTGGAGGATATAAATTCTGCAATCGCCTACAGCTTGTCTAGGTGTCGAGGAGTTTATATCGTAGTAACGAGGGGGTTCTGGCTTCTGTCGCGGCTACGACTGGCGCTGAGGCGGGGGACGGGGATTTTTGAGTTGTCGCGATAAATAAATTTTGGAGGAGAATTTGGCGCGGGGGTGCTAGGCGCGGGGCGCTATGTGCGGGAGTGGCGTGCAGTAGCGTAGGGCCGATTGGCCTTGGCGGGGAGGATGAACAAGAGCGAGGATGCGGTGATGTTTATTTGATTTATTTATTGAAGGAGAGATGAAGGAGATATTATTGTAATAATTACGGTAACAAGCATCTGAGTACACGTGCTTTTAATTATGACCTGTAAACCGTATCATACAGTGAGATTAAAATATCTCTCTCTCGAACTAGATATTTTATTCCTTGATCAAAAATTATAAAACACCCGCACCTATCTCTTCTAGTAGTCACTGAGCTATTTACAGAGCATAAAAGCTATAAAATAGAGCAAGATTTGCGCCCGACTATATTTATCTCTTGACCCCTAGTAAAGATGTCTTTGTCTATCTGACCGAAAGCAGTATTACTGTGTTCCTGACAAAGAGAGTCTATGGCAACAATGAAGCCGCATTCTCCAATGGATCGATCCACTTCCTCGAAGTCTATCTACTATTAAATGCTTGATCGTCCCCAAATTCGCAACTATGGTATGCATTTATTCAATTTACTTCCTAATTCCTGCATCCATACATATATCTTACTTCAAATATATTTATCACTTGATAGCATGGTCAAGGTGAAGCGAGCACCCAAATCTATGATTGGGGTCAACCGAGGTATGGTGGCCCGTGCACGGGCCCTTTCCACCTTGTTGTCAACCTCTCACCAACAACTTTCGAAGTCCACAACTCGACCTCAGCCTTGCGACGATCGCAACCATCAACACGACCCCGAGCAGCGCCGCCACAAGATGTCGGCTCGTGATATGAGAGAAAGGCATATCATGTACCACGGTACAGCGAAAGTATGCGATCTGTCTTAAATTTCATGTTTGAAAGTCAACATTAACTCATTGCGATCCAGCCGGCCCAGGAGTTGAACCTCAGCGTCTTGAATACAAGGCGCCGAATTTCCAGACACCCGAGCGTGGCCAAGGCCCCATCCCAGGACGAGAGCGACGACGTTGTCTTTCTATACGACAAGAAGAGCCTGGAGAAGGAGAAGGTCGGATGCAATTGGTGCGAGCTCGCCAATTTCAGCACACACTCGGATTACCCGGTGACCGTCACCAACAACGTTGACGGGGCTACATTTCCGGAGGGATTCCACTTTATCGAGCATTCAATCTTGTGCGATGGCGTTGCACGTGCGGAGGCGGGATTCAAGATGGGCTGTGAATGCTCCGACGACGGCGACTGTGAATATCGGGGTTGTTATTGTCTTCAAGATGTTGAGGGGGGCAACAACAAGGTGGGCACGCCCAAGAAGATCAATGCATATTTGTCCAAGGGTCCAAAGGCGGGATGTTTGCGGAAAGATATACTGGAGAGCCGACTGGTTCTCTACGAATGCCATGATTCATGCTCCTGCTCAAAAAATTGCAGCAACCGCATCGTCGAACAAGGCCGCAAGGTACCATTGGAGATTTTCCGGACATCTGATGGCCGTGGTTGGGGTAAGTGTCTTTCTACCTCCGAATCTACACAAATTCTAACCTAACTAGGAGTACGATCAAGCGTGACAATCAAGGAAGGGCAGTTCGTGGATACATATGTGGGCGAGGTCATCACAAGCGCAGAAGCACAGCGTCGCCGCGAAGAAAGTCGTGTTGCCCAGCGAAAGGACGTCTATTTGTTTGCACTCGACAAGTTCTCTGACCCCGACTCGATCGATGAGCGTCTCTCAGGACCCTGCTTGGAGGTGGATGGGGAGTTCATGGCGGGTCCAACCCGTTTCATCAATCATTCCTGCGACCCCAACCTGCGAATTTTCGCGCGCGTGGGCGACCATGCTGATAAACACGTCCATGATCTGGCGTTTTTTGCGATCCATGATATTCCGGCTGGGGAGGAACTGACTTTTGACTATGTGGACGGGCTGGAGGGGGATTCGGCCGAGGATGGCAAGACACAGAAGCACCACAAGGATATGACTAGGTGCTTGTGTGGTGCGCCAGAGTGCAGGAAGTTTCTGTGGTAATTGAGCGGGCTGCTGGGCGGGATTTATCGCGGGGGAGCGTTTGAGCATTTACGGCGTCATGATACCCGGTGTTTCTTATGTTGGAGTACGGATCCTGAGATGTTTACAATGATCCTCAGAATATTTGCGGCACATTCCAGATCATTGTGGTCCTTAAATTCAGACTGATGTACACCAAAAGTCTGGAGAAGGTCTGGGAATAAAAGCAGTGCCAAATCATAAAGGATTGCAGTGCATGAGCTAGTTTAGTTACCACGAATAGTAATTGAAGTGATGGAATTACATGACTTTTAAATGCCAGTATAAATTGTGGGCTATACAGCCACCTGAAAACATGAAGCTCATCCAACATCTCGTCGCCATCTCGTTGGCTCTTAAATCAAGTGTGATATAGAACGGTCCAATGCCCTGTAATTACGCCCCTCTACTCATCATCACTATCCTCCTCCAGAACCAGCGCCCTCAACTTCTCATCCCTCGCCCAGTCCATCCCACTCCCCGCCACAACCCCACTCGCAACCCCCTTCATCAGCCTCCACCTCTGCCGACTCCTCCTCACTTCTCGCTCCATCTCTTCTATCTTCCCTCTCATCTCTGGATCCGTAATATCTCCCTTCTTCTGCCCTTCCACCTGCTCCGCAAGCCCCACCATCCTACCTGCTAATTCTGTGTTACGCCGCGACAACACCACTCGCTCCGCCTCGACGGCTGTCAGTGCTTCCCTGGCAGCGAGCACCTGCGCCGCCGTGGCTGCGAGTTCCGTAGATGCGTCATCCCGCTGCTGGATCAACGGGAGGAGGTCCCTGCGTGGGCCGTCAGTTTGGAACAGTACATGTGGGGATTATGGGCAAGCAAACCGTTCTATCGGACTAGCATTCGACCCAGCATGCACAGCCTTTAGTATCGGATTCGCCACCAGGACACTCTCGGAAATACTCTTCTTCAACGCATACCGCGCTTTAGCTTCTAGCAGCGCCTGCTGCTCGGCTTGGATGTCTTCATCGGTGACCTCTCTGGCGGACGCTGTGGGGTGTTAGATCACGTGCATCGTCGAAGGAGGGGTCGACTTACCATCCTGCGTTGCTTCTGGGGCGCTGAGGAGGCTAATCTCAAGCTGGAGCTCCTCAAGGCGGTCGTAGAGGTCGAGAATTTGACGCTCAAGCTCGGAGAGTTGGAGCTTAGTGAAGCTGTCTTTTTTTGGGGCGTCAGGGTTCTTGATTTCTAGACCAGCCATTTCGCTGGCGGCGCCGGCGTCGACATCTGGTGTGGTCATTTATTGATTTGTGTCGTAGCACTTATTCTGTATACAATATGCACGTGGCTGTGAATATGGGGGCCAATGTGAGATATGAGTAGTTATCAGTTAGGCGTAAGAATGATGGATATGGATATTGGCCTTTATGCATCCCCCACGTTCACCACAGTATAAACAAACACGGCCACAGTGGCTGATACCCTTTAGCGCAGTCACGGCGCGGGATAAATTGGTGCCTGTGGCGGCGTGTGATGGGGTACGGGTGACGACCGGGACGGGTGGACTGACCCTACATACCTTACTAGCTCCGTCCACCCAGGTCACTCACTCATTGCTACCTTCGCCTCAGCTCGACCTCGTCCTCGTTGCAACGCCCACATTCGAAATCCTCCTCTCTTCATGTTACCTTCTGAAGCTGTAGACTGACGCCAGCGATATGGCGCTGCAAGTCTACATAGCGCATACGGGCGCGCGTCTCCAGACGGAGCCCGGCGCCTTCGCATCGTGAGCGCTACCTTGGAGGCCCGGGATGAGGTGCAGTGTGCTAACGTGATGGCAGGTTAGATGGGTTCAAAGCGTGGGTCGCGGATAAAGGTGGTGTAAGCGTGCAGAATCAGATATGTTTGACGGGAAGTGGGAAGTCGGTTCGGACGCAGTCATTGTTTACTGAGGTAAGTTGATGTGTTGGGGGAGGCGAGACCCTGGAAGCTCTGGTGTTACGGCTGCCCAGGATACGGTGATGGCCTCATACGTTGCTGGCAATGAACACCGTTACTGTCCTAGCGAACAGTGTCTCCCTGTTGAGAAGGGACATACTGTTTACATCGATACAAGCACTGACCCTGGCTCAACAATAGCATGAAATATTCGTATACAACCGCCTGATTCTTAATGTCTCCTCTCCGAACTCAGCCATGGAACAGATTTCGCAGCTGCCAATGCCCGCTATATATGAAATCGAAAATCCTCCGGATACTATAGCGGACCAAAACGACTTTGGCGCATGGAAGGACCTCTTTCATGCGCGGAAGGAATGGTCAACCAATGTCGTCAACGATAGCGAACGCATGTCAAAGGAGGCACAGGTTCGGTTTGGTGAGATAGATGTGATTGCGCGATCGGTCCACGCTGCAGTTGTCAACCTTGGGGGGCATGTCGCTGGACTGGAACAAAAGTTCCCGCAGACGCAGAAGTGGGCGCAGGATATCATAGACGAATACGATGTGAGGATCTCAGAGCTGCAGCAATCATCGAAGCTTTTGAGGTCATTGCCGGTAACGACGACCATGTTTCGATTCATTAGCGGCAAGAATCCAAAGGGTGGAAACCATCAGCCGAGCCTGGCGGACTTGATAGATATACACGATATTCAGCAGGCCGGAGGTGAAGCTAGCGAAGCTATAGCATTGCTAAGGACGAACCTGGATGATATATCGCGCGACTTGAAGCGAATTGATGCTGGCATGGACAGAGTTACGAAGAAGGAAAAGGATAGCGTTGGGACATCTGCCGTGGCGCAAAGCGGGGAGCCGGCTAATCTTTTGGCGGACATCAAAGCCATTTTGAACAAGGTTGGGAAAGATTACGAAACCCTGCTAGGTTATGCGGATACGCCGCAATCGATATCGAAGGCCTCCAAGACTGCCCTGCTCCATACGAGAAACTTCCTGCCGACCCTTTCGACGAGGTGCATGGAAATGAATGAGGTTCTGGCTGATGCAACCAACATGCGCAACAGTGCTGCTGTTGAAGCCGTGGAAATTATGCAGGGAATTGCTACTCTTAATACGTTGTGCACTGAGGTGAATCGGAGGACTGATGGGCTAGAGATTTCGGACGATGGGCAGAAGTCCCTCGAGCTTATACTACTCGTTGCACGTCTTCCTATTGTCTATGCATCCTTCGTGGCCGAAGCTATCCGGCGCCGCGAATGGTCCGACAAAATGAAGAGCGACTCATCTACCCTTGCCAATGAAATGGCCTCATTTCAGGACGAGGAAGGAAGAAGACGCAAGAGGTGGCAGAAGAATACTGGCTTCTATTTTTGGGCTGAGAAACCTGAACTTCAAGTCTTGGGCCTTGAGGTTAATCTCCTCGGAGAGGAGGATCAGCTCCCCCTAGTGTCGAGGCAAGACCTCGATGATCTGATCAACAGGATAAACTCCGTAAACGCGCACCCTGATGTTATTGCAGAAGTATCTCAAATTGTCACAGATTTGAACACCCCGACGAAACAGCAAACTAGACGTGCAAAAGCGTTCAAAAATGGGAGCTTTCACGAGGCATCTGTGGGCCGTAGCACCTTGCTTGTCCGTGGGGATGACGATATCATCAGAACCCTGCAAAGCGAGAAGGCCAAGACTGAGACCAAGCTTAAAAGTGCAGAAAGTAGAGTTAGGAAGCTCGAAAGCCTGCTGCATCAGCAGAGCCATGCATCGAGAACATCTTCTGGGAACATATTTCCTCTACCATCCACTGCCAGCCCGGATGAACATGACGGGGGGAACATGGCTTCATCTCCTCAGTTTCGAGATGACATTTCTAGACCTTCGTCCGTATCATCGCGGCGATACTCGGCGAACAAGAGTCAGGATGATAAGGCTGCTGCGCAAAGGTATATACGTCTTGAAGCTGACTTAATCGCCGAGCGTGAGCGAGCAGCTGGCCTTGAGAAAGAAGCCGCTGCGAAGTCAGTGATGTTAACAGTCCTCAGAACTCAAGTTGAGGAAGCTACTTCGACTAAACAGGATCTTATGCAGAACCTAGAAGCGCAGCTTAGGGAGTTTAGCACCGAACGCAAATCTTTGGAGGACGACAATAGGCGCCTCAAGAGCCAGCTGGAGGATTACGAGGACAGCATAGATCGGTCCAGAGAGAATGAGAGGCTGACGTTGGACGAGCAATTGCATACCCTGCGCACTGAGCTCAACAAGGTTCGAGCTGACGCCGAAGCTGAATCTCAGAAAGCCCAAGGCCAAGTTGACTTTCTTCGGGGTGATGCGCAACTGCAGAGAGAGTCAAACGATACTCTGCAGAAGCAACTGAACAGAGTAAGGGAAGAGAATAAGGAACTCAAGGATCGCATTGATTCCGCAGAGGGTGGCCAGCGAGAAGCGACCGCATCGCTTCGTGGTCTGCACTCCGTTATATTCCCCGCTTCTGATGAGCAAGCTCAAGCAGCAGTGTTGGCCGAGAATCTTTCATCCCGTATCAAGGATCTTGTGACCCAAGCAGGTGTGCACGAACGAGACCTTGCATTGGCACATGCCGATCGAGACGCAGCCCAAGAAAAGCTATCAGAGGTCAGGAAGGAGTTGGCAGAGGTTAAGGACAGATTAAGCTCCGATGAGTCAGAAACTGTCAGACTAAAGGAGGAGATTGTTGGGGAGAGGGCGAAATACGCTGCCCTGGAATCTGACATGGCGGAACATCAACATGAGCTCACCTCCCTCCGAACCAAGTTTGCTGAGGGAGAGACCGGTGCAGAGGCGCTTCGAAGTAGGGTTAAGGAAGAAGAACAGAAAGTTACCTCATTAATAGCGCAGCTAACCGGCTCAAGGACTCAGGTTGGGAGTCTCCAGGAGCAGCTTAAATCTGTTGAAGTTCGGCTTGAAGACTCACAGGCCAAACTCGAGAAGGTCAATGCTAGATTTGAAGGACGTACTATGCGCGCGAAAGATCTTACTCAGAGGCTCTACGCGCAGAACGACCGCATATGGAGACTACTTGATCGGCTCAGCTATTCTGTGACAAGAGAGGCTGATTCTATGATAATCACCCGCATCCCACGCCAAGAGAGAGCCAATCTCACTGACTCTTCCGACCCGAGCTCAGCCATGCGACGCAGCGTATCAGGCCAAACAAGGAAGCCTATGGTTGACAGTGGTGATCTTGAGCTCCTCTACTGGATGCACAACGATGATTCTGAGGTTGAGGGCGAGAAATATGAAGCATACCTCTCCGCAATCGGCAGCTTTGACATTGAAGTCTTCTGCGATACTATCCTGAAGCGCATTAAAGAAACTGAGCATCAAGCTCGCAAAGCCACTCGTGATGCGCGAACGTATCGCGATAAGTCGCACGCCGCGCAGAAGGAAGCCCACGAGAAGATCGCTTATCGGCACTTCAAGGACGGCGACCTTGCCCTCTTCTTGCCTACACGCAACCAGGCTAACGGTGCATGGGCGGCCTTCAATGTCGGCGCCCCGCACTACTTCCTGCGCGAGCAGGACACTCATAAGCTGCGCTCGCGCGACTGGCTGCTCGCTCGTATACAACGAGTCGAGAGCCGTGTGGTGGACTTGTCGAAGTCGATGACTGGACAGCTCTCAACGGCTGGCGACCACGGGTCTTTCGGTGACGTGAGCGTAGACGATAGTTTAGAAGATGACAATCCGTTTGATCTCTCTGATGGGCTGCGCTGGTACCTAATCGACGCTGTGGAGGAGAAACCAGGGGCGCCGCCGCTGACACCAAGTCTCGGTAAGAGCACTGTGGCAGCAGCGAATGTGGATGCCACGGGGAGTATTCGGCACTCGAAGAAGATTTCAGGGAGTGCGGTAGACAACATCAGCAAGACGCTCAGCCGCAGTCTCGACAGCAGGCGTAGTAGCAATAACTCTCGCAAAGCAGCACCGTTCGCATCTACACCTGTCAAGCAGGCTGACACTGCCGTCGCTGTCGACAGCGAAGATTCCTTGCACCCCTCGTCGGCTACGGAGATAGCCCCACGGCCGATCCAACCGCCGCAATTGCAGGCGGCGGGCTCGAGCGGACTAGAGGTGCGCGACTCCGATCCTCCTCCAGCGGTCTTGGACCGCCTCCTTGGGCCGTAAAGCTGACGGTGTGTTTTGTGAAATAGGCGACGACAAGCACAGGAACGAGCCCTGGGAAGAAAAGCGTGATTTGGGATAGCCTCTGGAGTTTGGACGTCAGCATTGACCGGGGCCGGAAGTAAGGGGCGTTTGGGGATTGGCTTTTTTATGGCGCACAGGTTGCGTAATTGGTGTCTTGCGGCGATGCATCTTCGGCTGACTTTTCTGGGTTAGAGCTTGGGGAGTTGCATGCATTTTGAAAGTTTTGGGGGGACTGGCTCTTTCGCTTGTATATACTGGCCTTGGGTTATGGGGATTTGTTGCTACGATATCTTCGAGGACAGAGCAGTTAAATTCAAGGCCCAGATATATTTCAGAGGGAACATATTGTGCTATGGGTAGCGCGCATTTAGCATAGAATATTTGCCATTTCCATGTTCAACATGCATATATTGGGATGTCTAGAGCATCGGTCGCGGGGCACAATAATTCCGAATAGTTTTTATTTTATGCCTTGGAGAAACCCATCACTGGGCGCATATGCTGTATCTCCCACCAAAGCCCTGCATCCGAGCTAGTAACATCATGACACCAAGCACCCGTCCACAGCCCGGTACGTAGCAAGGAGTCATTAACGTTATGAAAGGATAGCAGTAGTTTATTGCCCCCTGAGTGAAATCTTGCCTTTATTCCGTGAGTTTGAAGAGTCTTGCGAGCAGTGTAGGCAGTAGTGAGTCAGTTTAACAGTTCAAACTGCAGTTTTTGCAGTTGGTTTAGCGAATTGCATAAAA
>LNAS01000172.1:0-35896 GCA_001630605.1 Pseudogymnoascus pannorum
ATACCACATCCCCATCCCCACCCCCACTCCCCCCAGCCTCAGCAAGCATCCTAATCCTCCCCCTCTCAATCTCAGCCCTCAACTCCTCATTCCTCCTCTCCCCCTCCTCCAACCTCTTCCTCGCACCACTGCGATCCAACAACCTCGCCTCCCTCTCCGCCTTCAACCTTCTCTCAAGCTCCTTAAGTCTAAACACCCACCACTCCGAGTCCTCCCCCCCTCCTCCTGCTGTCCCTCCAGCTCTAGTATCCCCCCTCACAGACCCAGCCGAACTACCCGCCCTCTCAGCACCCTCAGCAGCCTCCCTAGCAGCAGCAGCGTTAGCGGCATTCGTAGCAGCATTAGCCTGATGGCGCGTCAAAGCCTTCGTGCGCGGACCAGTCGGGATGCTAGGCGCGGGACTACCAGGCTCGATGACCTCGTAGTGGGGTTTCCTCGGCGTAGCGGAGCGGAGGGCCGCGATGTCGACGCGGAGGAGTCGATTCATATCCTGTAGTCTTACGATCTCTGCGCGTTGGTCGGTGGAGGAGTTCATGCTTGCTGATCTGACTAGGCCCTCTAGACGATCGAGTTTCTTAGTTCGGGCCTCGAGGGTGTTTTCAAGGGATGAGAAGTCCCTAGCGAGATCGCGCTCGATGGTGCGAACACGTGTCTTGAACCCGGCGATGAGAGATTCAATCTTCTTCGTCGACGCCAGAAGATTCTTCGCAAACCCAGGTAACATCGTCGAAACAGCCTCCAACGACGGCAACGCCCGCCCATTAATAAGACTATTCCCATGCGCCCAATCCGAGCCACAAATCGTCGAAAGACGATTCCACAACGTCAACAACAGGTTATTCCTCTCATTAAGCTGGTCCTTGAACGAGTTCTCCAGATGAGCGAGTTTCTTCCTATCACTCTGCAACGCCGCCTCCAGCTGCGCTACGCGCGTCTCCTGCTGCCCGACTGTGCGAGCGGTGTGGTTGTGCGTTTTGAGGAAGGTCTCGTGCTGGTGTTTTGCGTTGCGGTGCGCCTGGCGCTCTTTATCTAGCATTTCGGCCAATTTGCCGTATTCGAGGGCGTGCGACTCAAGAAGGCCGTCGCGCTCGCGGATGATGCGATCCTTCTCGAGGATGGACGTCTTGGTGATGTCGAGCTCGCGGGTTGTGTTATCAAGCTGTTTCTGCAGATCGCCGATGCCCTTGAGGAAGGTAGAGCGCGTGCCGTTGAGGTCTCCGAGCGTCTCGCGGAGGTTATTCTCCAGTTCGAGTAGGCGCTCCTTCCACTCTGTAGCTTCGACTTCGCGGCTCGACAGATTCTTGCGCAGTCGTCTCGCATCGTCCTTAGCATTCGACGCCTCGCGATTAAGCTCATTAATATACTTCTGCACCTCCTGCTTCTCCTTCCCAGCAATAACCTCCCTCTGATGCCTCTCACTCGCCAACCTCTGCTCGAGCTCCCTCACCCTCTCCTTCTCATCCCTGACCGCACTCTCCGCACTCTTAACCGCAGCCTCCAAATCCCCAATCTTGATCTTATCCCCATCCTGCTCCTCGCGCAGGAACGCAATCTCCCCTTGACTCGACTCCTGCTGCACAGTCAGACGATTAATCTTGTTATTCGCCTCGTTAAGCGCCTTCTCGAGCCCGTTCAGCTCGCGATTCGCATCCTCCAGCTCCCGCTCGAGCTCCTGGATCCGCCGAGTCTTGAGATCGTGATCATCCTCCAGCCGCACGAGCGCCTCGCTCATCCCGCGCATCTCGGCCTGGAGCGCACCAAAGTTCTCCGCCTGGTTAGCAAGCTCGACTTGTAGACCTTCCATCTCAACAGCCCTCTCCTCAGCGTCAGCCTCGAGCGCATCAATCTCCTCTTGCGCTTCCTTCCGCAGATTCTCGAACTCTATCTCCACCTCCTCCTGTCCCTTGAGCGCCTCATCCCGATCCGCCTGCATAGTCTGCAGATCAGCCTCGGTGACTTGCAACTCATGCTGCAGCTCCTGCGCCAACGCCTCAGCCTCGCGCTTCGTCTCAATCGCCGTCTCGAAGTCTTCCATGCAGCTATCCAGTTCCTTCTGCAACTCCTGGTTCGCAAGTTTCTCCCCGTTCAACTTATCCCTCAGCTCCGCATTCTTGTTCTCGAGGTCCTCGCGCTCCGGATCCGGCATTATGGCAGTGACACGCGTTAGCTCGCTGCCCCTTGACTGTGGCCTCTCGCGGGTGCGCGATGCAGAGCGGTCGAGGATACTGTCGCCTGCGATGGAGCCGCCTCTGCGGTGACCGAGCTTGAGGTCTTCAATCTCCTGGTACAGACGTTCCTTCTCGCGATTCCTTGACGTCAGCATCGATGTCTGCGCGCCGACTTCCCGACGCAACTCGGCATTCTCATGACGCAGGAGATCGCTCTCACGACGGAGATCATCAACGAGTGTGCTCGCAGCACTGAACGAGCCACCACGATCATCAACCCTCTGTTCCGACATCCCCGAGCGCGGTCTCGTCGGTGACCCCTGCCTCTTCTTCGTGATGTGATAGATATTCGTAGTATGATTCAACCCCGCCCCCTGTCCCGAAACCACGCTCTCACTCCTAAGTCTAAAAATCTCATCCCTCAACCGCCTATTATCCTCATCCGCCTCCTCGCGCCTGGCAGTCTCCTGCTCGAGCAGATCCTTCCAAACATCCATCTCCTCCCTCGCATCCATATCCTCACCCCGCTTCTCGCCCATCGATCGCACCGTCTCGGCTAGCTTGCGCTTCTCGGATTCGCGCGAGAGAGACTCGGTTCGCATCTTCTCGATCTCGATTTCGTATTCTTCCATGCGTTCGCGGAGGTAGATGAGCTCTTCTTCGCGCTCTTGGGCGCCTTCTTGGTCGAACCACTGCGGTTGGCCTTCGGAGGAGGCGCCGGAGCGGGCAGTTCCCGGTCGCGGAGAGCCGTCTTTGCTCTTCTCGAGCTCCTTGACTTTGCGTCGTAGTGCCTTGTTATCTCTCTGCATATTCGCGAGGACAGTCTTCATCTCAACGTTCTCAGAGATCATCTCCTTGACGCCTTCTTCCGACAACTTGTCCAGCCTATCACTGAGGAACATGACCTTAAGCTTCAAGTCGAAATTCTCCTTCGACAGTCGCTCAATAGTACTACTCTGTTCCTTGAGCGTCATATTCTTTCCATGCCGTTCCGTGCTAGGTCCCGGAAGCCTACCGGGTGAAACACCCGATTTATTTCTGTATTCTTTGGCGACGGATTCCGGAACATGCACGTTACGGACATGTCTCGCGATGACCGTGTCTGTAGGCGCAGCCAGAGAGTGGCTCGTCGCACGCGGTGTCGCTGGAGCATTTGCGTAGTCGTCGGCTTTGCTGCTATTCGCCGCAGAGGTACGCGACCGATTTCTCTCCTCTTCTTCCAACGTCCCGAGAACTCTATCAGAAGGCTTCAGGTCGGCCGAATCATCAATCCCAGACGCCATGCTACCCAAACTGATACTCCGCGATAGCATGTAACTGCTATGCCTCGACGCGCCATATGCTGGTACAGCACCACCAGACAACATAGCATAGTCCGTGCCGTACGTCATATCACTGTTCTCGTCCGCTTCCGTATTCGCAACAGATGACGATATAGACGATCTCTGACTCGCATTCCTACTCCTCAAGAACTTCGGCCGTCTCCCCGACCTCCGCCTATTGACCAGCGCCGCCCCAGGCGTACTCCCCGCATCCGCAGCATTAAGACTCTGATTCGACGCCTGGTGCCGTATCGTGGACCTCTCATCCTCCGAGTCCCCCTTCGTCGTCCCCTGCGACGACGTCGGCTCGAATATCCTCGGCGTCCCCTCCCGACTAATCCCCTCACCACCCCCATTCCCGCTCAGCGGCGGACTAGGCGCATCCGAGGTAACATGTCCCTCAATATTATACCCCATACTAACCATCGAGATCGCTCTCGACACCGTCCTCGCTGCCGCCGCCGCAGTAGGCGACGACATTGTCTCGAGCGAGGACGTCGTATTCCCATTCTCCACCAACGAATCCCCCAACATAGAACCTTGTCCAACATCTGGCGTCTCCCGCTCCTCAAGCGGCGTAAACGACTCCTCCCTCTCCCCCGCACCAACCTTGGTCGGCGTCCTGATCCCGGGTATCCCCTGCGCAAGCTCTACGGGCTCGCGCGCGCCGTCGAATAAATAGGTATCGTCGGCGCCGGGGTTGGCAGCTTGACCTACGGGGCTTGGTGCGGGGAGGAAGCTGCTCTCGACGTCGTTTAGGTGTCGGCGCATTTCGCTCTCATCCATGGTGTCTGGGTGGCCGTCGCTGTGCTCCTCGCGGCTTAGGTCTTCGCTCTCGAGGGACATGATGCTGGTATCCCCCGGCGGTAGGGCAGGTAGCTCGCCCAGGGAGGGGAAGCGCTTGGCGGTTTTGTTGTCGTTGGTGGTCTCGGTAGTGCTGTTCTTATCGTCCAAGTCCTCCCCCTCCTGCTGCTGCTGTTGTTGTTGCTGCGCATCCATACTAAGGTCCGCAAACCCAGTCAACGTAGTAGGCGACACATTCTCGTCCTCATTCCTATCCATTCTGAAACCCTCTGGTGTCTTCTTGCGCGACCCCTTGCGCGAGAGGGTAATGCGCGCTTCGGCTGGCGGGGGCGATGAATCTTCTGTCGCGGTCATAGTGCAGCGGGCATTACGCGTCGCGGTGGTGAGAAGGTGAAGAGGTTCGCGGCATGGGAGATTCGGTGCGTTTGTCGTGGTCGTGGGTGTGGTGAGGTGGTGGTTGTGATTTTACTTGGTGATCTGTGCGCTCAGACACGCTGCTGTTTGACCCTGCGTCGTGCAGGAGCGGGATGTGGGTGTAGGCTGCGGGAACGGACTGGGGGGGTTGTAGATTGTTGTTTACCTGGCGCAGAATCGGTGAGATTGAGTTGGAGTGTTGTAATCTTTATAGCGCTCGTTCATGGTCGTGGGTGAAATATGAAGCATGAAGCTGTCAAACGTTGAGCCTCTCACAGTACCAGCATCAACGTGGTGGAACGCGGGTTGTTTCCAGGTCAACGTACTTTTTTGAGAGCCACGGCCGCATACAGTTGTTTGGAGCATGGCGACTGGGATCACGGGACTGTCGATCATTTGGCGTTTCACGTTGGAAGTGTTCGTGCCTTAGGCCGTGAATTTGGTTTGACTTGACGCGAAATTGTTCTGCCATATATACAAGGCATAAACAACCATAACAATATTCATACCTCAGGCTGTCTTTCTTTCATCCCACCTAAATATTTCTGCCATACATGTAAGGCCACAATGATTTTCACTGTCACCCACGTGCACCCTCGATCACGTGGTTATCATTCCCACCTCGCCAAACCCGACCTTCGCGGCTGTGGTACTCGAGTAAGAGTCCTCCATACACCAAGTGTGGCTCGTCGTCGTCACCCCTCTCCTCCCCAACCAATCATAACCCCCCATTAAAACCGCGCAACCACCAACTCCCCCCTCCAAGCTCCTAAAACATCTCCCAGAAGTAGTCTAGCTCCTACTGCTGATGTGCACCAGGATGGATGAAGATGCCGAATAGAACAACCTTTTCGGAGGTGCCGCACGAGCCAACCAGTTAGAGGGAGGGGTGGATGACGTCGAAGTTCTTTTCTGTAGAGGGGTGTGGATGGAGTTGTGGTGGGGGGAGGAAGAGCTGTGATGGATAAGTGAATAGAGTAAGTCACTTTTCCACTATATTCTGTGGTGAGGATGTATCTTTTCCATGTTTGTCACACCTATCTTCTACCTCCTAGCTGTATGTATATATTATAGGGTGCAAAGAATCAGGCCATTCCCTTCCCACACCCCTCACATTCCCTCGTCTCACACCCCTCTAACCCCCAATTCGGCCACTCTGGACCACACAATACTAGCACTACTAGCACTACTACAGCTAACAGACTAACGCCAGTGCTAGAGCACGGAGTACACAGCAGCCAACTGCTTGTGCCCTGGTACAGCTGATATGCACGTGCTAGTTGTGCATCTCCCATGTACATAGAGTACCCCTCCTTGTACCCCTCCTTGTACCCCTCTTCGACCCTTCTCTGCACTTCTACTCTTCTACTCTACAATTCTACCACTCTACTACCCACTTCTGGTTCTACATCTACACCCAGAGTACATATATACGCAATCCCATCACCAACATACTGTGGTACTGTAAGACGTGACAGCTATATGCGGTACCCTATCTCCCTAGCCCCTAACAAGCGTCCCTCTAACTCCCCTTTCTCCCCCTTCTCCGGTCCAAGAATCCCATAGGACGAAAAGGATGGGATGGGAGAAAGGTACTAGTACGGTGTAGGCGAGGGGGGTTGGGGGGCGCAATCAGGGCCCGCGGCTGGGAACGATAAACTATGGGGACGGACCACCCTATGACATTACCAGGTTGAAATGCTGACCCCCCCCTTCCTCCTCTACCTCAGCCGTGTGTATATAACTACCCCTCTCCCCCTCTGCCAAGTCTTCTCCTTCCTCTCCTCTCTCTCTTCTGTACACACTCATTCTACTACCACTACCACCTCTCAAACAAACACCCACCAACCACCAACGCAACAATGGATTTCCTCAAGAAGGCCGCCGGTGAGCTCCAGGGCAACAAGAACACCGATGCCGCTGCCACCGGAAACGCACAGCAGGCTGCTGGTGGATCCGCCCCCGCTGCTGGAGGTGCTGCTCAGTCCTCTGACTACGGAGACAAGGGTATGTCTTTCTTCCTTCCCTTCAATTTCCAACGACAGAATGAATACTAACAAACGTCGCACAGCATTCGCTGCCATCTCCAAGCAAACCGGCCACACCTTCTCCGCCGACCAGAGCGAGAAGATCACCGATGGCATCCGTGGCGCCTACGAGAAGGCCACCGGCAACAAGGTCGACCCCAAGTACTCCAACTAGACGGATATTGCGATGGGGATGCTAGGGATGGATAGGATAATGGGTGTTCTGGGAGGAAGGGATCCATGGGTCTTTTTTGTAGCGCGGTTTTAGGAATATTTTAATCACTTCTTGCGGTTATACTGTGTTTTGTTTGATTGTGGATATGTGAAGTGAGGTGAAGTGGTGTGTGCTGCTGGTGCTGATGCTGGTGATGCTGGTGATGGTGCTATAAGGGACTTGTAAATCCAGCCATATAGTATGGTTTGGCAAAGTATCCATGTGTATGGTGCTCGCCTATAGACTGTCGTCTGTACACTGACTGAGTGGCTGAGGTACTGGCTGACTGAATGACTAGCGGAATAAAACCACCTCATCTTCTGTTATCGATATATACACATACAAAACCAGCATTGCTAGCCCCATAACCCTCACTCCCATCAAATCAAACGAGCAACTCACCAGAGCACAGCGCCGACACTACTCACCCATCTCTATCCCCCCTCTTCATCTCTCACATGGCATTAACTCCACCACCCACCCATCTCTACTACATCTATAGCCTTGTTGGTGGACGCTGCTCAGGGTAGTCAGTCGCCATGGTTCCTGTGCTTTGCTTTCTAATTTTGCGTTTCTCTCTTTTCTAAGGCACCACTGGCAATCATGGTCATGATAGTTGTCATGCAATGGACCACCCACTCGCTCGGGCTAGCGACTTTGATAAACACATTGCAATCCCCTTGCCTACAAATATCAAACCACTATTGATTGCCTAATCTCTCTCCAAGTGCCTCTGAATCATCCCTCGATATACTTCCGCCCTCGGCGTCACGTCTTCAATCCCAGCAACTTTCGCCGCGTCATCCCACCTCCTTAAACTCACCATCTCATCCCTCAAGGGGTCCTGCTCGAATACCTCCAGCTCCTTCCCTTCAAATGGCCCTCCCTGAAACTTCAAACTTTGCTTCGACGCCTCCGACAACGCGGAGTAATACGACGGGTCAATCGCTGTCAGATACCTAGCCCTGTCAGCCTCATCTATGCACTCTTGAGAATAAATAATAAAAACTCACTCACCTCTTCGCAGCCACATGGCTCCCCACAAGCTTCGACACCTATCGTCTTCGCATGGCGAATTCTACCCAGTTTCAAAAGCATGCCATCAAAACTAATATTCCCTACATTCATGCTCTGAGGTTGTATTGGAAGCCAATGCTTGGCACATGTGAGTTTTTACCCCTATCTATATACCCCTTAATTTTTCAGCGCATCACTAACTCTTCCATCTAAGCTCTCGCATGGTTCTTCTACGACTTTGTAACCTATCCATTTGGCCTCTTCTCCTCTACCATAATCTCCCAGCTTAACCCGAACAACACAGTCGTCCAGAACATAGGCTACGGCACAGTGATAAACTGCTTCTACCTCCCCGGCTGCATCATCGGCGGCCTCCTCATGGACAAAATCGGACGTAAACAATCTATGACCCTCGGCTTCTTCCTCTGGGGAATCCTCGGCTTCGTTCTCGCTGGCGCACTCGGACCCATCCAATCCGTATTCCCCCTCTTCGTCGTCCTCTACGGCATCTTCAACGCCCTAGGCGAAATGGGTCCCGGCGTCGCGACGTTCCTGTGCGCAGCGGAATCCTTCCCCACGCCCCTCCGCGGGCACTATCTCGGTTTCGCAGCTGCGGTTGGCAAGGCGGGCGCGGCGATTGGGACACAAGTCTTCACGCCGATCCAGGACTCGTTTGCGAGCACGGAGAAGGGCCAACAGGGGGTGTTCTTGATTGGGGCTGCTTTTGCGATTGTGGGAGGCCTTTTTGCGTGGTTCCTTATTCCGGATAAGGAGAGGGATTTGGAGACGGAGGATGCGAGGTTTAAGGCGTATTTGGAGGAGAATGGCCTTGATACCAGTTGTTATGGGGAAGTCCAGGTTAGATAACTTCGTGTTATAGCATAGCGTATATCCAATTTTTTGAAATTGATACTTTCAAATGAACCTTTTCTCGATCAGCTGCGGCTTCATCCTTGGCTGCTTGCATAGAGATTGTTTGAAGTCTCTTGTCGAGACCATTAAAATGCATTTTTTGCTAAGTTCTTGAGCTAAATAGAGTATCACATAGCGCCAGTAGAAAACAGCAGCTCTAACACAGTAATTAAGCATAAAATTATAAAAAAGACACAAACATATAACAGTAGGTATGTGCTAGTACACCCACCCAACTACCAATCCACCCATCTCAAGGTTATGTATGGCCGAGCAGATGGGATGTCTAGTTCTCTCAGGTGCGAGGAAGTTGAGAGGGAGGAGCGACGGTGGAGAGGGAGTGTTGCTACTTCATAGAAGCGACAATGTCTTCCACATTGGCAAAGCTTAGCTCCTTCAACGTCTCTTCCCAGATTTGTTCTTTTGCTGTCTTTCCTTCAGCAGTATAGTAGAAAGTAGCAAGCCTACAGTTCCAGTCAATATCATGAGTTCTATTCAAATTTTCATGCTTACGCCGATCAGGGAGATACGTACGGTGAGATCTCGGTATTCATGAGGAAACATCCGTGAGATTCCTTGCCATGGCCAAGCAAGGCATCAATATATGTAGCCGCTCCCCTGTCCACGGTCCTGCCAGCAATCCCAAAAAATATATTCGCCGCAATACGAATGAAACCACTTGCTTCGCGGGCTAGACCTGTACCCTTCGTCAGGCCTGGGTCGACCATGTTGATAATAACGTCATCAGGTTTAACCTTCTCCGATAGCTTGACGAGGAATAGTTGAGACAACAGTTTGGACACGCCGTATCGCTCATTTGCATCCCATGGGGTTATCTTGGTGTCGTCGAAGGAAGCTAGGAGTGGTCGCTGGTCGCGATTCGGAAACTTGCACAGATGGGCAGTGACAGAGTTGACGATCGTCAATCGTGGTGGGCTATCTTGAGACGATTTGGCTCTCAGTAGAGGCAAAAGTAGAATAGCAAGTAGACTTGTGCTGATGTGGTTGACTTGGACGGTAGTCTCGTGCCCATTGCGGCTCGTGCTGAAATTCATCGGAGAGACACCGGCGTTTAGAACTGTGAAGTCAATACGGGGGAGCTTGGAATCGCATTTGCGAATAAAGGCCTGAATAGAGTCATACGACTCCATATCCAGGGCCCAGACATCGATGACTGCTTCTGTGTTTGCCCGGGCGAGCTGAGCAGCTGCGACCTTGCCTTTCTCAATGGATCGAACAGCCACAACAAGGTGGGAAAGGCCTAGAGTCAGGAGTTGCCGCGCTGACTCGAAGCCAAGGCCACAGTTGGCGCCTGTGACGATTGCGACTTTGCCCTTCAGGCTGGGGGATGTCTTTGGGGTCGGAACTTCTATTTTGACCCTAAACTGGTTGTTCCAGAAGACCTTGCCAAAGTTCTTCGGCAGAGGGGGCATATCTTTAGAGGCAACCATGTTGGGTGTTGGGCTAGATGTGAACAATATGATATTGTGAATGGGGTGTGAAAGGTGGTGCTGACTGTTGGAGGGTGCGATGTGCCTGGCTTTAGAAACCACCTGAGCCCCGACAGAATGCGCAGATGTACGGGTATTTATATTGCAAAACATAGGTAGCATAAAATCGGCCGTGACCTCCGGGCATTTATTATACGTTGAGCATTATTACTCATGCTCTAGTGTTAAATTCGCGGGAAAGTGACAACGGGATTGCAATACAGAACTCCCAGAAGATCCATGTTGGGCCGCCTGTGATATAACATGGCCCTTACCATTCTCCTTTTCGATCGGTTTTTTTGATATTATTTATTACTGCAATGGAACAAACTCATACTACCTACTATCAGCTCTTCTTCTCAAGTACGTCGACACATTTTCTTGAAAGAAGGAGTAGTAGTACCGTATGCTCAAAGATTCTGTAGCAGCACCTCTTGCTAATTGCTAATTGCGTCTTTGATGTCTGTTGGTTCCAATGTAATGTGATATCTAATGGTCCGTGCTACTGAGTGGTGGATCTTAAGTGGGGTGCGTATGCAGCCACTGCTTATTAGAACGGGCCATGGCTGCCTTGCGAGCTTAACAGCCATGATAGGCCCTATAATCCCAGCTATGCCCAAAACGGCAAACAATCTCGTTGCTTATTAGGTTAGAGCTATATACCCTTTGCGCCAAAATAGGTATATAATCTCATGTCACTCCAGCTCAGACTGTTTGCCGTTTAGATAATCTTACCCTCGCCCACAACACCACCATCATCACAAATTTTAGACGCTCCGGGTTTCATCAAGATTCAAGGATATACGGCGTGTCATGGCTACTGTCAATCAGCCAGGTGGGTTGGTACCTAGGGCAGTGCTGTGTGATACTTCGTTCTAACGCGCGTATCCGCTTTTACAGCAGCACCAGGGCTGCATTTTGTGGTGTCGACCGACGTGGAGAAGCCGACCCCAGAATTGCGCAAGTTCATCCGGAGACATTGCATGCTAGGAAAAAACAGGGGAAAGACACTTCCACATCGCAAAAAGAAGCCGAAGTGGACACAGGATGATACATTACTGTTGAGCGAATCTATAGAGGAGTTATCCACTACGACAACGACATCTCACCATCCTCTACCCGCCACAATACCCAGGAAGCTTGGTTCAGATCTGTCTGCAATTCAATTTGCCAGTGCCGTAGATCCCGAGGTAGTTGAGGTCGTTCTACGTTGTAGGTTATACCTGCTATCCGTTACTTCCGTACAAAACAGCTTACTACAAGACTACAGTCTCCTCCATTGCCAAGCAGCTCCTCTTTCCCCTGGAGCCATGTATCTTCTTTGAGAGAAGGGCCGAAGCATGGATTGCGCCTTTAACATTTGATCCTGCCTACCTCCACTCAATGATATTCTCCTCGCAGTACTACTTTGACGCAGTGTTGCCTCGGAACTCATCCCTAACCAACCGGCGGTCATGTTCGCATTATTTGGAGACCCTCAAGCTGCTACGCGAGAGGTTAGCACATGGTAGCAGCAGTGCGAAACTTTCCTACACGACAATGGCCGCTGTCATGAGTCTCGCAGCACATGCACTTTGGACGGGAAATCTCGAGTTTGCCCGACATCATGTGGAAGGACTGAGGAGGATCGTCAGCCTGAGAGGAGGCGTCGATACCTTCAAAGTAAACCCAAAACTTCTCATGGAAATCTTCAGGTGTGATATAGGCATTGCACTGGAAAGCGGCTCCAGAACCTCGTTTTTCAACAGCTCGTCATCCAAAGAGTCCTATCCTCCATTCCCGAATCTAAAATCACTCCTTGAATTGCAAGGACCCGCTATGGCACACTCTCTATATCATCTAGGGTTGTTTGTTGGTGGCATGGCTGATGAACTATCTCGAATTTGGGAAATTATGTCGGAGTTCTGCTCCCTCATCAACTTTGTGGCCGATTCTAAACAGTACATCTCACAAGAAACTCTTCTCGAGACATTTTCTTCAGTCATGTACCGTCTTATCGGTATGAAATTTGACGCCGGCAGTAGCAATGAGGCGATTCGTCTCGGTCTGCTTGCCTTCTCATGCAGCGTCTTCCTGCAGTGGCAACGGCTGGGCTTATCCTTCCCCCCACTCGTTTCGGCTTTTAGGGACTGCCTTGGGGCAATAGATTCTCAGCAAATACCTCCGCACCTATCTTTGTGGCTTTTTATGGTAGGGGCAACATTACTATTTGACGCTAGCAACGACTGGTGGTTGAAGCCTGCGTTGCTTGTCAAGATGGGTGAATGCGAGATTAGATCGTGGAGTGAAATGCGACACCTGTTGAAATCTAACTTGTGGATCGACTTGATACATGACAGCCCTGGGCAACTCACATTTAACTCTACAGGTTTCCACCGAAGAATAGAAATAGTATAATAAAGAGTAAAGAATATTATAAATTTACAATTTTATAATCTCAGTCGCGAGGTATGCCGTACAGGATTACGGTGCCGTGCAGGATTACAGTGCCGTACAGGATTACAGTGCCGTACAGGATTACAGTACTGTAAAGGGTTCTCGTAAAGTAGAAGATACTGTACTCTGAAGTGCGTCGTCAGAACCATATTGGGTGGATATGTGGATTGCGCGGCCCGTAGACTTGGTGAGAAGCCGCGAATCCCGATCAGCAGGGCTGAACGGATCCGAGTTTTGCTGCACCCGCTGTGGTCTGTGCTAGGGATTGCGTCATCCCGCCTTCTTGGCGGCTGTGGCTCCTTACTGTAGAAGAAGGACCGGAAGAGCAATTATAAATCGAACCAACAAATGCCTTAAATAATATGGGTGCCTGAGTCGACTCATTGCCACCTACTTCAGAACACTGTTGCTTCTCACTGTCTACTCATTGCAGAGCTCAGACACAGCTGTCGTTCAACGTAATGTGACAGTGGCATGGTCATATATAAATGAAAACTCCTTTATATACTCGTTCACTTGCATCCGCAACTGAATGGGTGTCCTGTGTCTGTGGCTCAAGTGTTGAAATATATGCTGGCACTGGCAACATATTAATACACCCAACTAAACTGGCTATTTATGGGTCATTATATCTTTTCGTTTTATCTTCTCCTTGTTCGGCATATTGGGGGATCATATGGCGTGGTGGTGAAGAGAAGCCTCGTGCAGTAGGTTTCTGCTTACAAATCCCATCTTAGCATAAAAGTTCCTGATCCTCGGCCCGACATACCATGAGGATCTGATCTGATATTGATATTCATATTCACATTCCCTGATAACCATTTTCCATGAGTGCTGAAGAATTCCTCGCGGACGCCGAGGGCGGCAAGTTGCCGGTGGACTGCCACGATCGCGTGTTGCAGATAGCATTCATCTATATGGATGAGGGGCTGTGGAAGGGCAACGGCGTATTCGATGTCGTGGAAAAGCTGCACGCACGCGGGTGGTCGTTCGGCGAAGGGGAGTTGAAGTTTAATCGGTAAGTTACGATCCCCAATATAACCAAAACGAAGACTGATAATCGCCAGCACCCTGGATATATTCTACCTCGCCCAGCTCGCAGCGGCCATCTACCGCTCCTCCTCCCAACTCAACGGCGACTTCCCCTCCCCCTCTGACTTCCCCGCCTTCTACGCCACACACCGCGCCCTCCTCCACCCCTCCGCATGGCGCTCCTACTACTCCGCCACCTTCCTCACACAGCGCACATCAGCCCGCTTCTACCGCCTGCCCGACCTCCAAGACCTGCCCGACTCCTCCTCCCCGCTGGGGCAGCCGCGCCAGCGACCCCCCCTGACCGCCGCCGGCGCACACGCCACGGAACTCCCCCGCTGGGCCCACAGCGTCGCGCGCACGCGCCGCAGACAGCCCTCCCTCCCGCTACCGACTTTCACCCGGCTAGCCCTCAGCACGCTCGAGGCGACCACCGCGCGCCTGCGCGCGGTCCACCCAAGCGTGCCGCCCTACTCCGAGACGCAGGCGCGCTTCTGGCTCGAGCACATGAAGCTCGGTGCGCCCAGACCGTCTGGCTCGGCCAAGGAAGCGTGGAAGCCGAATGGCTTCGGTGTACTGGTCGCGCAGGGCGCGTTCGATGTGTGTGCGTGGGAAGGGAAGTACTCGGCGCAGCTGTGGGAGGCGAGTGGGGAGGGGAGGGAGGTCGCGGAGCCGGATTTGGATGGCGTGTGGGAGAGCGAGGTGCAGTGGTGTGGGTTGCCGGATGGTGGGATCGGGGTGCAGGCGTGGTGGAGGGGGTGGGAGGGGGAGGTGGGGAGTGAGGAGGAGGTGGAGTTTTTGGCTGCTGTTGCGGTGGAGGAGACAGTGGGGGTGGAGGTTGGTGAGTTGGACTTTGCGGTGCGGTCGCATGTGTTTTTGGGGGTGATGCGGGGTGCGGTTGAGGGGGTGCAGGAGAGAGAAGTTTTTCTGGAGGAATTGAAGAGGGGAATGGTGGCGAAGGGGAGGATTGCGGAGGAAAGGGCGGGGAGGTGGCTGAGGGAGGCCCTGGCGGTCGTAGAGCCGTATGTGAGGACGTGGGAGGGTGCGTGGCCTGGTGCGGAGGAGAGGGAAAAGGTGCTACAGCGGATCTTGGTGGAGAATGGGCAGCTCTTCGCGAGATGGAAGGTCTCACCGCTCTTGAACGAGTTTAACTTTGAGCTGGGTGCGAGGGAGTAGCATGCATGCCTCTATTCGGATATTCAGGACAATGGTATGACTTTGTTTAAGTTATATTCATCTACATAAGTATGTATACTACCATACATCCCCGTCTCACCACCAGCAGGACTTGCACACTCTCCCCTACGCACAAGTCCCAAAAGCTACCTGGCATCCCGTCCCACAATACGCATTCGTGTCTCCGCAATACCCATGCTCAGAGCAACACTCACCGAACGCCGAACCAGCGCACGCCGCCCCGCTCGGGTCGCTCGCCTGGCTACACGTCCCGTCCGTAGACACCGGCGGGCCGCTCGGAGAACAAGTCCCGAAATCAGTCTGGCAACCGGTGCCACAATACGCAGTCGCGTCCCCGCAGAAGCCGCTCGCGGAGCAGCAGTTACCGAACATCGACCCTGCGCACGTCGCGCCTCCGGGGGTGCTGGCGGAGCTGCAAGTGCCGTCTGTCGACACCGGTGGACCGCCCCCACCGGCATCGCAGGTCCCGAAGTCGCTCTGGCACCCCGTGCCGCAGTGCCCGCTCGTGTCGCCGCAGTAGCCGTACTCCGAGCAGCAGTCACCGAAGGGCGTGCCGGTGCAGAATGTTCCGCCGTTGTCAGCACCGCAAAGGCCGTTGGTGGAGGGATTCGATGTGGCAGATGGGACGGCAGAGGTCGTGGTTGACGTCTGGGTGCCCGTCGTCGAGGCTTCATTCGAGGCCAGCACGATCTCCGTGGTGTACGTCGACTTCGAGGTCTCCTCCACGGTAGTCGTGAAGATCTCCGTGTAGCCGGGGCCCCACGGCTCGGGCGTGTACAGAGCCGCGGTCTCCGTGCGTGTGTTGCTCTGCGTGACCGGCGAGCGGCTCGGGAGACTGGCCGTGTCGCTGATGAGCTGGCGCTGGCGCAGCGGCAGCGGCGGCGGATCCATCCCCGCGGATCGCTTCCCGAAGACGAAATCGTAGCCTTCGAATGAACAGGACAGCTTGGGACCGCCAGCGGACACGATCGCGCGCTCGACGCAGCCGGACTTCATGAAGAAGGGCAGCTGGAAGTAGGCGTGTGCATACCGCGTGGAGGTGCGCTCGTTCCATCGCCAGTCCGTCAGGGCGCCGCAGCCCTTCTCTTCGGATTTCAGCTTCGAGCCGCCGTCTGTGCTCCAGCCGTCGATGTTGTATACTTGGAATATGTAGAAGAAATCGGAGACCCTAGTTGCTGTCAGCTTTCACCGTCCGCCATCCAGTTGCTTGCGCCAAGGGTCGGGGTTAGGGGAACAGAGAGAACTTCTCGACTTACCAGTAGGCACAGTTAGCACGCGCGGTCGTCGGCACCACCACCGTCACCGTCTTGGTCGGCGTGTTTATCACAGTCGAGGTTTTGATAACCGTGATAGTCTCCGTCAAACCGAATTGTTTATCGGTAAAAGTCGATCCATCGTAGCCCGCCGGATTCGTCGGCGCGAATGCCAGTGGGATCTGCTTCCCGTTGATAATCGTCTGGTCAGCCACCCCTTCCGTAGACAAGGCCCTCGATACATCGGGGTCTATCGAGCACTGCGGACTGCCGGGCGTCGTTCTGACCGTGGTATCCTGTCCGTTGCAAGCCGTGCTCGTCACGCAGTTGGACTGTCTCGAAGTTAGCTTTCCGCCCTCTCTAACTCAAGGTCCAGGTCGACTTACCTCTGTTGTCGTCGTGGACGAAGCCAGGTACCAAGCGCTGTAACTCGTGACCAGATACGTGCACGCCGATGCCGTGGCGGGGACATCGCANGATCCGAGGGGGCAGCTGGGTATGCAGCCGAAGATGCCACAGCCGCCGCCGCAGCCGAACAGGCCGCAGCCTGTTGTGCAGCCGAAGATGCCGCAGTCGCGCTTTCCGCACCCGGACCCTGTGCAGCCGGGAGGAGTCAGGTTGGGATTGGGCTTGATGGTGACGGGTGCTGCCGGAATTGGGGGATCGGGATGGATGACCAAGTAGGTTGGCTGGGGTTGGATGGTGACGGGGACAGGAGTCGGGTGGAATGTGACGGGGGGGATGATGAGTAGTGGTACATCCGTGTCTGTGGACGTCGCTGGTGTTGGGGAAGTGACGGGGAAGGTGGCGTGGTTCGGAGGAAGAGTCCATACAAAGGATACTGGAGTGATGCTCTGGACAGGGTTGACTTTGTAGTTTGCTGTGTCTGTAGATTGCAGTGTCACGGGGTGAAGACTGACATCTGTGATGGTAAAGGTCGGGACGGGGATTGTCGTCGTCTTCACATAGACGCCACCGCCGGCTACGTCAGAAGACAGGAGCGTTGTTGTCAAAGCTGGCCAGCTAGTCACAGCGTGAGGGGCACTGAGTGGATATGGTGGGAAGACAACGATGCAGGGAGGATTACAGCCCGTCCACCGATCGGAGGAGCTCCAGATGCTCGGCGGGGGATACACGATATTTGCAGAGGGGCCAGAAGCAATGGTATCGCCGCCGAAGCCTTCCAGATCAATGGCCCAATCGACAACTCCACCCATATTGAGGAATTTGTAAAGGGCTTTCCGATCTGCCTTGACGTCGCTGTCCATGTAGCCGACCCACTGCGTGGACTCGTACACAGCAACATTCGACTGGCTGTCGGTGTCGAAATATGTCGAGTAGGATGTGATCGGCTGCAGAGCTCCAGATGGAGTCTTCCAAGTCCCGGTCCCATCAAGGATGGCGTTGATCTCGGCATTCGCGATGTAACCTGCGGTTCCAGTGCATGGCCCGGGATAGGCTCCGGAGTCTCCGCCGGTGTATGTGCACATGGGACCGGTGCAGCCGGGTGTTGTCATTTGGAACGAGCGGCCGTAGCTCGTGACGCCGACAACGATCTTGCTTGACGGCACGCCGGCCTTGGTGATCATAGATAGCGCGAGGAGGGTCTCGGTGATGTTGGTCTGCGAACGCAGACAGTTGCCGGCTGGGCAGCCGTCGATCGCGTGCTGGTTTGCATAGTCCCACTGGCCGTGGAGATCATAAGTCATGTAGACGATGTAATCGGCCAGGGCTGCCATCTCGTCGATGTGGTAACCCCTGAGATACCAGAACGAAGCCGGAGCGCAGAACGAGACCGACTTGCTAGAAGGCATCGCTGCTCGCAGCTTTGTGAAGAAGGTGAGGTAGTTCGCCGCATCCTCGGCAGTTCCTATCTTCCAAGTCAGTTTGCTCCAAGAAACTCATGAGAGGCAGGTCACATACCTGGTGGAATGTCGGGGATGTCTGGTGCAGCAGGATCTACGACTCAGGTTAATACCGTTCCTCGTTGGAAAGGCCATAGCCAACTTACATTCCCAGTCTATATCAATACCATTTCATGGGCAGTCAGGCAGTGGCATGAGCTTATTTTTACCAACGGCAGACTAGGTTGCCGTGACACTATAGGCAACCCAACCTAAATAGTAACGGACAAACTGTCAGTTCACGGTAGTTGCGATGTAGCTGAGCAGTCAGGGCCACGTAGGTCTGCATAAAACGACATACCAAACGAGAAGGCCACTGGAGTGATTGATGAGTCCGCAAGCAAAGCCAGCGCATGGCCGACGACATCACCGCCGAGAATCAGAAGTATTGAGAAAACATCGCCTGGGTTCCTCCACTGAGCGGAAAATTCTTGGACACACTAGAATCGATATTATGGCCCGGTCCGAAGCGCTGGTGGGGCAAGCAAAGACAGCTGGGCTAGGTACCAAGGTACGATCAAACTGGATGCCACCGAAGATCAGATCTCTTCGATCAGCACCACCGCGAAAAAGTAATAGATAGGTATTTAATAAATTCGATCAAATCTCATATGTGAATATTAGCTTGTTGATTAATTTATAGGTAACGTTAATGTCACACACTCCTTTGCTCGCAATCACGTGAATGTGGTCAATTGAATACTCTGGATTGTCCCGTAGGATCGAGGGAGCGCTCCTTATAGGAGCGCTCTCCTAAGCTTCTATGGTAAGCTCTCTGGTACTGATTGAGCTGAGGAATGGCTCCACTATGCTCGAGCTACAGAATATGCTAGCACTGTATACTGGGGTTATATGGCCCCCTCCTGGAAATAACTGAAGCGGTAGTTGCCGAGCGCCTAAACTGGGCGGTAGTGGCCCTATAGATATGAATAAATCGCCACCAAGTTAGTCTAATGTTTCAACCTATGTACCCAAACGGGCTAAATCCAGCTGTGCAACCTTTCAATATTAGCGTACAATGCTCCACAGCAATAGTTGCGAGAGGGCCCCGACGTGACTGCTGCATATTTACTCAGCCTCGTTTGTAGCATATCAGTCAAATAATCTTTTGCCGATATTTCCACCTTCCTATATGTTCTATATGTTCTATATCCCTATTGCTCTTGTTTATATCTAGAGTTTATATTCTACCGATACTCGCATTCTCAATTTTCACCTACACTTGTGGTGAGCATGGAATCCACCGCAAGCAGCCTTTGCAGTTGCTGCTCTGCGATGACTGGGTCACACAAAGGGCTTGAAGCACTGACATCCACCGACGGCTATAAACATCTTCCCAAGAAGGATCTTGAAGTGAGTGCAAATCATGGTTGTCTGTGTTGTTCAATACTTTGGGCTTCAGCCTTGAAGATGAATAAGATGTGGAGGAGGGCGGAGATCTGGGATCCGAAAGTGGTTGCCATTGATACTTTCGGCGAGCCCATTTTGAGTCTATCTGGATTAAAGCTGAAAAATCTCAGCTGTCTTCGATATGTGAGGCATGCAGAGCCAGGAGAGGGTAAAGCTTTCTTTGATATCTTTATTTCTGCGGATCAACGTAAGCTCCAGCTTCTAAAACGTCCACCCATTTAATACCTTGTGCTAAATTACATCTAGAGAACCCTGCCTCAGAACAAGTCGCCAACGAACCCATAGTCACAACACCTGGGCATGATCTTGTTATGGCAACGGCAAAGAAATTACTCGCCAGGTGTCTCTCGGAGAGTTCAAGTAAAGAGCATAAACATTGCTCTCAGAAAGATCTTCCACTTTTGCCAACGCGGGTCATTGCCATTGATGAAAATTCGCAATATATTAGGCTATATGAGAGCATACAACACCAGCGTGCCCAATACATAGCGCTCAGTTATGTATGGGGCATGCAGACTCAACCTATCACAACAACGGCAGCGACTCTCAATAAGCACATTAACGGGATACAGGTCTCTATACTACCTCAAACCATCCAAGATGCAATACGCACTGCCTCAAAACTTGGAATTCAGTATCTATGGGTCGATGTCTTATGCATCATCCAAGACAAGGGTCACCCAGACAAGGCACGGGAGCTTAAAAATATGGGAGAGTATTATAAGAATGCAACTCTAACAATAGCTGCAGCCGCAGCCACGAAAGTCACACAAGGATTCCTGCATCTGAGAGAGCCGCCTCTAGCCTGCGAACTGCCATTATATATACCACACGGACCCCAGGGAAAGATCACCGCAACCGCAAAGGTCAGCAGTGAACGGGCGCTCGAACCACTTTACTCCCGCGCCTGGGCCCTCGAGGAATTCCTCCTCTCCCCACGACTTCTCATCTTCGGCACCCGCGAGGCAATCTGGCAGTGCAACTTCAGTGATCCGCAGCCCGTTCTCCCAAGCAATATAGAATACGACCCTAGTTGGCCATGCAGACGACTTGCAAACAAGGAACGCCGACGAACCATCTGGTCGGTTGTGGTCAAAGACTATACTGCGCGCGATATGACGTACCTCTCTGATCGTCTCCCAGCCATCGACGGATTCGCACGCATGCTTGAGGTTAAATGGAAGGACACGTATCTTTACGGGTTGTGGTACAGTCGCCTGCACGTGGAGCTGATGTGGGGAAGCGATTGCAAGACCCTGCCCGACCCTGCAAAATTGCGAGCGCCGAGCTGGAGTTGGGCGGCTGTGGATGGGAAGGTCAAGATCCCTCCTATGTTTAGTGAGAGGAAGGATGCTGAGATTAAATGGGTCGATGATCATAATGGAGGTGTGAAGGGGCAACTCTGTCTTCATGCTGCGGTGAAATCATTGAAGGATCTACGGCCGCTGATAGAAAAGCGTCGTGCAGAGCCGGAGAATGAGCCAGGGAAGCCGACTTATAGTGGTGTTCACGATGATATACAAGTCTTGGATGATGAGAGCATCAAGTTCATCCTATTGGGTTTTCACTCGTCGGGTGCTTTTGGATTACTTGTTAGACCAGTAGCTTCGGACAGCAAGTTGTATATGAGAGTAGGTATGCTTAAACGATTTCTCGGAGACTCTTCATGGTGGGAGCACACAATACACCTAAAAGAAGATATTATTGTTATTTAAGCTCTGCCATTGAACTATAGTAATGGATATCAGTCAAATATACGTCGCGTGAACTAATATCACGCAGTTATAAAAGTCAATTTTTGGTCATTATCGTAAAGTAGAACTGTAGGTAAATATGATTCGTTTCAGCAAGCTAAATTCGAAATATTTGTACTAATAATATTGATATTAGTCCCTTCATAACCAGGTATCATTTGCCGTCAAATTTAACCAAAATACCACAAACTCGATCAAACAATATTGTTGCCAAGTGGACGGCGGGAAATTGTTGGCTCAACGACATAAGGTTGACATGGGGGACGGTTCTGGTGGTGGTATTGGCGCGAGAGCGATCACAGATCGCAGAGAATTGGGCATCCCGTCCGCTCTGCCATACACAAGCTTGCGTATTCTCTAAATAATAGTCTCAATCGTGCCAATAGGAATAGCACAAATAGGGGTCCCTTGCCGCGTAATGAGTGAGCCAGGGGATATAATGACATCTCCACTTTCGTCTCTAGTTTTGTAGAAATGTTGATACTATAATATAGAGAATATGCTCTATCAAGAAGCGCAGCGCATTCTACGGTGGCAATATTCACAGAAGCGAGCAAGAGTGAGGAATGGTATCTTACATCTATCAAACCATTACTCCACGCACACGAATGATTGATCTTCTCGATGTCAGACCCCAGTGGAATTGGATCACCAATAGCATCTTTCGCCACATCATCAAGATCTCTTTAGACGTATAAGCTTATTTTTTTATATTGTTATTTCGTATTTATGTCTAAAACGTACACACAATCCTATCAAATGACCCTTTCATCCATTACACATCTATACCTGATATGCTTTGGGAGCCTTTGGAAGGCCAGTTGAGCTCATCGCATCAAATATCTCCTTGTCCGCACCCTTCCCGAGAGGCAACAGCGAGGAGCGCACAGTAGCGTGCTCTAAGATACCACGAGCAACCAAAGAGTGCTTCAGTGCAACAGTACCCTCCATGTGTGAACCACGGTGGTAGACAGCCCTCGTTAATGGTAAAAGGCGGTCATGAACCTTGCGCGCCGTCTTATAATCTTGCGCTTTGCCCGCAGCAAGCAGCTCAAGTAAGGGCTCAGGAGCAATGGTGCCGTAGCCGACGAGAAATCCATCCACATCAAAGGCAGTATGAAGGAGGTACTCGTCGTGACAGGAGAGAATCTGAAGCTCTGGCCGCTCACGTCGGATAATGGGGATCTCAACGTCCCAGCGGCGCATGTTACGAACGCCGTTCTTCATCGCAAACACGCCTGGTTGCGCACTGATATCAAGCATGGTTTGCAGACTATAAGTTGCCTTGGTGACGTCTGGGTATTGGAAAAGAATCAATGGGAGACCGCTCTCCTCATAGACGACCTTGTAGCGGTCTTGCGGTGCGCCTTCTTGGTAGCCGAAGCGAAGCCAGCCATGGGATGGGTAGAGGAGGCCAGCTGCGGCACCGGCGGCTTTGGCACGCTGTGCCTCGAGAGCAGCTACCTTGGTTCCCTCGGCGGTGATGCCAGCTATGACAGGAACACGACCATCGGTTGACTTCACAAAGGCGCGAATCACATCGGCTTGCTCATCTTGAGTCAAAAATGTGCCTTCGCCGGCGTGTCCAAGGACAACCAAGCCCTTGACGCCCTCAATGCTACCGAGCCAGGAGCCAATGCGTTGGATGGCGGGGAAATCGATGGCCCCATCAAGTGTAAATGGGGTAACCGGTGCGGGAGTGAGACCACGGAGGTCTAAATTCGTAGATGCTGATGCTGAACCCATGTTGACCGTTGGTGTTCTGAGGGGAGTAGTAGGCTGATGAGATAATTGGAGAAGACGTTTATGTTGCTATCGTATGTTGTTCAAGTGGTATGGATGTGTGTTAATAGAATAAAAGAAGCTCAGCATCAGTGCGACATTTCTTTATATATGTCTATCGCCATCGAGCTAGCTTCTGGTGGTTCGACATGAGTGGGGTAGACAATTTTGAGGCATAGGACGTGAATGCAGGTGTGATTACTAGACGGGCCATGATGGCCCACTATTATTCAGACTATAGCCCGCTGTATTCGTAACTCAGGGTAATGGTGACTGTGGCTTTTGGTGATTGTAGAGAGCCTGTAGACGACTTCTCAGATTAAACGGACAAATATAACTGCGAATGGGTTCTATCTCAGCAAGTCGGACAAAGATATGTGCGGGTACTAGAACCTCTCACGTAATCATAAGTCCATGCTCGGACAAACGTTTGTGCTAATCAGCCCACGGCATCTTTTGGGTAACACTGGTGTCCCCCACTGCCCCACCTTTTACCCCAACTTCCCCAGATCCAGGCCCAGAGTCCGGGGGAACACACAAACAAGCTGGGGAAGATGCAGGGACGAAAGACACCCCGGCTGGTTGTGTACAAGAGGTAGAGATGCCCTCCTAAGGAGTATCCTTTCTTCAGTATTCTCAGAATTTCTCTGAAGAAATCTACTCAATCCATCAATCTGCGCCAAGCCCACCGAATTTAAAAACTTTGCGACGATATGTCAGTCAAGACAGGAAAAGACACCGCAATCGCAACGCATATGGAAGACACTGCCATTAACAACGATGAGAAAATTAAACAAGGCGATTACTCAGGAGCCGTTCAGAAGACGGACAAAGCAGAGATTGCCCTCGTCCGCAAGCTGGACATGAGAATCATGCCTGCTCTCTTCTGCATGTACTTCTTGTAAGTTCATCACAAATTATATCATTCCCAAAACATGGAGCTGATGCATCATGGCTAGGAATAAACTCGACCAAAATGCCCTTGCCAATGCCAAATTAAATACTCTTGAGAAAGACCTCAAGTTGCACGGCACGCAGTACAATACTGCCATTAGTATCCTCTATGTTGGCTACTTGTTCATGCAAATCCCTTCCAATATGATACTGTCGTCTAGGAAAGTCCGACCGTCAGTGTATATGAGCGTCTGTATGATGATCTGGGCTGCAGTCGCAGCTGCTACTGCAGGGGTGCATAATTACACTGGACTTGTCCTTGTCCGTTTCTTTCTCGGTAAGTTATTCCTATGCTTTGATTCAGAATTTAGGGCAGCAGAATTAACATACAATACAGGCGCAGTTGAAGCCCCTTTTTACCCTGGGGCCCTGTATATTCTTTCTCTATTCTACACGCGCAAAGAAATTGCCACCCGCGTTTCCATACTCTACGCCGGGAATATCGTTGCCGTCGCTTTTGCTGGACTTATCGCCGCGGCAACCTTTAGCACACTTAATGGTGCACACGGCGTTGCTGGTTGGCGGTGGCTCTTCATTATTGAGGGAGCCGTAACCTTCGGCGTTGCCTTTTTCACCATGTTCATGCTTCCCGACTACCCAAATAATACTCGTTGGTTGACGGTAGACGAGCGCGAGCTTGCAGAAAGCCGAATTCGAAATGATACCGCCGGGCTCCAGGAGAGCAAGGGGGTCCGCGCAGGCTTTTTCGAGGCCGTTCGAGATCCAAGAATTTACCTTTTTGCTCTCATGCAAAATATGCACCTTAATGCTACATCCTTCAATCAATTTTTTCCGTCGGTTGTCAAGGCTCTTCAATTTGACTCCGTCGTCACCCTGCTCCTCACATCCCCACCTACGGTTTTTGCCGGCGCTTTCGGAATTTTAGTCGGCTGGTCGTCTGGTCGCCACAACGAGCGTACCTGGCACATTACGATTTGCATGGGGGTTGCCATGGTTGGTTTCATCATAAGTTGCCTTACACTTAATATAGCGGCACGCTATATCGCCTGTTTCCTCTTTGCATCCGGTGTATACAGCGTCAACTCTGTTATTTTGGGCTGGGTATCTGCGACACTAGGCCAGACACCAGAGAAGAAAGCCGTGTCGCTCTCTCTCGTCAACGTCGTGTCGATGGCGTCCTTTATATACACACCTTACCTATATCCTAATAGCGACGCGCCAAAATATGTTATCGCCATGACGAGCAATGCATGCTTCTCATTTGTCACGATTGCAGCAGCTTGGGGCATGAAAATCTGGCTTTCGCGCACGAATAAAAGGCTTAAAGAGCAAGATCCATACAGCACTGTTTTCTACGCCTACTGAGTTGCCATTGAAGAGGACTAGTGGAGTCAATGGTATATACAAGTAGTTTGTCTTAACCCATACATCTTAATCTTGAATTACATCATACTATATGGCTTCCGACTTTCCTAGCTTCAGTGACTCGCCCCAAAAGGCCCTATGCCCAGCCCTGTACATCATTCAAATTGCCCATACACATACTAAGGAGCTCTTCCGTTTTGCTATGCAATACCCCTAATTATTCCCATCCATCCCCCTCCATTGGTCGTCATTAAGCCAAAATGGCGTATCTAGCCCGTAAAATAGCTCTGCCGTATCCTGGTTTGGAATCTGTAGGTCTAAGCCTAGTTCTCCTCCCATCCTATACACATATCCATTACCCTCGGCATCTCTAAAACTCGGCATAAGCTCCGAGAACACACGGTTCTGGGGACTAAAGGGGGGCTGTGGCACGCTAGGGAAGTTTGCTGAGGATATGTCGTTCGAGAACGATGGCCCTGAGTTTTCGTGGATACTTGATATGTCCCGGCTACTCCCTGTGCCTTGCCCGGAGAGGGGCACGCAATAATTACCTTGGGAATGGGGACGTCTAGAACGAGAGGTGTGTGGCTCGTGCCATCTTGTGGAGCTATTAGAGACATCGTAGGAGTTATTGTCGGTATCGGATCGATGTGGAATGGATCCAGAGGGAACAATTTCGCCTCGATCCTCTATAAACGTGCTGCTGCTGTTGGGGTGGGCTTGTTTCGAGTGGATTCTCTTGTCGATTAGCCGTGAACGTAGGTCGCGGATTGCTATAGCGCAAGCATTAGGCCATATGCTTCCTCGAAGTGCTAGGTGCTCTAGAACCTCAAGAGCTCGGTCCACGAGTCTGTGTGCAATTAGAAAAATTAGATTGTAGAGCGACGGTGAAGATAAAATAAACCTTACCGGGTTGCTACATTTTGAGTGGCCTGGCCGTCCTTTGCGGCGTATATCATGATAAATGCACTCATCCATACGGCCCACGTAAATGACGGCCAAAGGAGGCCGCAAGTTTTAGGAGATTCTTGTGCTCCTGTGCAGTCAGTACTTTGTGGCCCCAATGCCTTGTGCAAAGTGCTGATAATACATCTAGCAGCACTAATGCAGTTCTGGAGTGCGGCATCATAAACCGACCCTTTTGATGTTGCCACAGTATATTTATTGAGAGCGATTATTGACTCATGCCTGAGAACAACTAGGGTTACTTGGTGATAGTAGCTTATCGGCAGAGTCCCAGAGCTGCTCGATTCAAGATACTCATCAACCTCATTCCACCATTTGCTTAGCTTCGCATCTATAACTATCGCATCATCGACCTCAGTCTGCTTATACAAGACAGATTTATTGCGTAGTTCAGTGATCGATCCTCGAATCTCAGCATGTCTTGCAAGAAATCCAAGCAAGTCCAGTCGTCCATCATTATCTGCAGAGTTTAGCGGATGGGGTACTTTAAAGGAAGTGAGACAAACCTGGCTGTGACTGGGTTCCCTTCAAATGCTGTTCTAGAGTGGGAAAACAGGCATTGATGTCTGTATCCCGAATGGCAAGTGGAACTCCAAGTCGAATGGAAATATAACGATCAATGCAGTAGATTGACCAGAATATTCGCTGCCTTAAGCGCGCCTCTTCTCTCGGAAAGGCTGAGAATTGCATTGGGCAGCGGTGAAGCCCCAAGTGGAATGCCATACGGACTGCAAGGCCTTGAAGGCGAGAAGCTGCATTATATCGTAACATAGAAATAAAAAGTAGCTGCACACTAACAATTGCTTGCAATGCAGCTACAGAACTCTCGTCTGTCAACATACATTGAACGCTTTGAATTGCGTCATTGAGAGAAGAGAAAACCAGTTGTGGGGGTACCGGCCTCACTCCCGCCCCTGTTTGTCTGCGATCTATAAGAGATATTGACATGATTGATCGAAGGATTGTAAGTTTGTGCTTTGATGAATCCGTCGAGTCCAAGATTCCATGATCTATCACATGACCGAAATGTTCGAGAACAGAGGGGGCGTGGAGAAAGGGATACGCCGGATGCCAGTTATCAAAGTAGCTGCATGTCCAGGATAAAAGATCGTCAAACGTAAAGGTGTCGCTGGAATCAGCGACAGTAAGAAGTTCGCCAGGCAACCAAAGGTTTTTAGACGCGCTCGTTAAAGGTCCCGTTAAGGGTTGGTCATCCATTCCCGGTACGGCATCACTCTCTGGAGTTTGGATCTGCACATTTCCGTGTTGTGGTCCGCCTATAATAGGCGTCTCGTTGAGAGACGGTATGTGTGATGCGTCCCCTGTACTACTGGCAAAACTCGTGGCGATTTCTCTCGGGCTAGTCTGCAAGGCACCTACCTCTCGCAGCTGCTGGCCCATAGTTTGTAAAAATACTCTTCTCCTTTTAGCAGGAGGTTCAACCGTTGTATTACCATCATCTGTAATTCTAGCAATATTTTCCCGCTGGTCTTCCTGTAATAGGCGGGTACTGGGGGAGTGCTCTGATGCCATAACGCTCTTATGTCTCTATGGCCCCTTGCGCTGTAAAACAAATAAGCTAACGCTGTTTTATTCTGCTGGTTATACATACCTTACACATACTTTCTTACCACTGGAAAGCTGGTGAATTTGAAGGCAAAGAAGGTCGAGCCACACGCCATATGAATTTGTGACCGCGTGTTTGGTAATATTAGAGTTTTGAAGAGTTGCCATTGAACCTAACCTCGCCAACTATGTCCAGAGCTCAGCCAAGATGCATTCCCCACATGGCCACCAAACCACCCAATGGTTAGCTGCATAGTCGACCTGCTAAGTAATCTAGTCTGTTTTCTGTCGACGAGGACAGGTCACGTGGAATACTTCATACTAATAGCCCCCTTTCTTGTCGACAGTCAATCCGATGAGGGAAATCTTGTTATTAAATACTATTGGTCGGGCTTCCTATTATATGCAACACCTAGAGTAACAGAAATCGCTTTCTACAGTTTTCATAGTTGGCGTCATGAGGCAATCATGAAGTCTTAGTGTACTGTGGGGTACTGGATACCATGTTACCCCGGACATCCATTACCCCGCACGAGATTCTCTCCAGACTGTCCACCCTGAACCCGCATGAGATTCTACGGAGAACATTTGTCCATCCTGAACCACAATTTGAGCCTACCTCGACGAAAATTATGGTGAGTGTCTCAGTGAGAATATATATACAAATGCTCATTCTGAAGTAGGAACAAGATCTCAACCCAATCGCTTGTAGGCTCTGTCGGACAAAGAAATCCAAGGTGAACTTTTCAACGAATCGTTCAAATTTAAGTTAACCACAAGATCTGATTCGTAGTGCGATCGAACAGTGTAAGTGAACTTCACTCTAATGTGTTAATTCAAATTCAATTAGATTACGTCTAATTTAGCAGACCGACTTGCTCATCATGTAAATCTGCCGGAACAGCATGTCTATATCCACAAAGCAACAAGAGGTCAGCGCCCACTCCCTTTTATAGTTATACTATCAACATTACATACTCACTTTTAGTTGCCGGTCAATAGGGGTATTCCATCAGGGTATATTTCTAGCCTAGAGGAAAGGCTTATAGAAACCGAGATTGCCCTCTTCGAAGCATTATCCTTCATCAATATACATTTTCACCAAGACCGCAATATACAACCTAGATCGTCCGAACATCGTGATGCATTTATGGAGTATAGCATGGGGCTTTCCAAACAGGCCAAAGTGGAAGAATGGAAGTCCATTCCGTTAACGTCTGAAGACGAGCGGAAGACCTGGTTGCAAGAGAAGCTTCATGTAGTGAACGGAAGAGAATATGGTAATGGCTCAATCAGGGAGTCACCTGTATCGCACCAAACAGAGAATCAATGGCTGGGATCTTCTCTCCCTCTATTTTCTAACCATAACGATACGCAACTTGCCCCACAAGGACAGCCCCTTACCTACGATCAAAACGTACCAAATAATCAGGATATCACTCTATCCAGGTATCAACCGACGATGCACGGCGATGAAAGCCTGCAAGTTTACCCTAATCATTCATCGTCAACCATTGAAATCCCCAAACAACTTCCAGAAATGAATACCTGGGCAAATAAATCGGCAGAGCAACGTGTGACCGAAGGGGTCCAAGTCTTCACTGGAGAGATAGATGGCAGAGTGCATGACTCCTATGATGTGGTGGCGAATTCGCATGGTTTAGAAGACCGACAGCAATCAACTGAGCTGCACACAGCAATCGAGCGGGTTCCAATGAGCGAGGAAGTTTCATCATCCCCTCAAGGTCGACGAAGCTCTATCCCAAGCGGGTTTTCTCGCCATTCTATGGAGGCAAGAAGGGTTTCTTCGAAACAGTGGCAAAAATACTTCTAGAAAACAACAACCTCGTCTCTACGTTGTATTTTAAAAGACGACATAATGTTGCTTTAAATACTTCGATGCATTCCAGCTAGTTGATCAGCATTTTAATTCCTTGCGATGTTAGCCCGTCAAATACAGACACTCTAACCTCCATCGCCATCCGGGCCAACAGCCCTGGTCCCTCTAACTTTCTGGACACAGTTCCACTCCCAACAAACCAACTAACAGAAATAGTCCACATTGACTTTCTCTCGTCAGACACTCCTCCGCCAAGCTCGCCAGACTCTGAGATTGCACGTTCACGTGCGTGGATGGCGGGATTGTAGGCGCTGACCGATGGGCGGAGCTACATGCAGTGGCAGGAGGGGATCAACAAGCGAAGGGGTACAAAGAAGGGGTATTGAGGCTACTATTATGTTTCTCATAGGAATTGCGTTGCTCGCAGTTGGTAGGGTGGGAGTTTAGAAGGCGACTAAGGCGCTTCCAGGGGCTAGTGGATGATAAAATGAGTTGAGAGTCTGTTATAGCCCCGGTGAGGTTTTAACACTGGGTGACCGAAGACACATGAGATACAGCCAGCTTTGGATTGAGAAAGTTCGCACGGTTGGAGGGGCTTGCTGTTGCTCGAAAAGTAGCGATACAGGAGGTTTGAATATGGCCAGAACTATCGTCGAAAGATCATTAGACTATAAATGAACCATCCCTACTTTATTTCCATGCTTGCTTATAGCCCTCCGTTAACTGGCCCAACTCCACACAGGAGTGAGCATTTTAGCTTTTTTCAGCACCTCAGTGGCTCGAAATAGTTACGTACAGTAGTACGGTGTATTATAACCAACTTTTGAATATGTGAAAGCTAAAGAGATGTGAAGTTGTACATCCCCTCTAAGATATGCCATAGATGAAGCTGTCGCTAGTGAGAGAAATCCCTTGCGGATGGAACTCATCAAGGTGGGTGGTGTTATCTAGCCCTTCCTGTCCATAAGGCTGTAGTTGCTGTTCTGTGTATAAACATATTGACTATTTAGACCTCATGGCAATGCGTTAAACCCGAAGCTCGAAAACCAATAACGTACATATATAACGAGTCGGCCACCCAAGCGAGTCGGCCACTTTCCACCGACCACATAACTAGAATATAAATCAATTCAACAACAACGCCTTAAATCAATTGAAACTACTCAGAATCCCCATCTTCGGATGTCTCCCAAACTACTTGACAAGTTCGCGAATTATGGCCAGTTTGGCTGCAGTTGCCACAGCGCCGAGTACGTAGCTGAGCCCTCTCTGCACGACTGCCCCCCCTATATATATTCTCCCCTGTAGCGTCAACCACACCCTTTTCTATTCGTATCGCATCTGCTTCAGGTGCTGAAAGTGATCCTCCAAGCTGTAGGTGGCTTTTTTTTGCCCTCCGGCGTTTACTTAATAAGTCATTTGCTATACAAAGCTCCCAGTTCTCAGCTTCAAGAAGGGCTAGTCTATGTGCTAGCATTGAGATACCTTTAGCCTGTGCATCAACTACATTATATAGGTGCGTTGGAGAGCTACTCTGATGCCTAGCAATCCTAGATTTTAAGGTAGTAGAGCTTTGCATAGCCTCAATTGCTGTAGTTGGCGTTTTTAGATACCAGGAGATAGCAGTTCCTGGCCGGGAGTTTGATGGTGTAGGTGTTCTAGGCTTAAAATCCGGGCGAGAAATCACTATTTCAGGGTTGTACGGAACAAGGCCAGTTGCTCGGAAGCCAGCTCGTATATTTTCTTCTCCTATTGAAGCAAAAAAGGCCTGCTGGAAGGCAGGAAAGAAGTCGTCTTTTGTAATGTGAGTTATATGCCTCTGCATCATCTGCTCAATTGCCTTGCTATATGAAGCTTTTAATGGGCTAAAACAGCCTATATTGAGAGGCTGGAGGATATGCAATGAATGCGGAGGCATACAAAGCGGTATGATATTGTTCAGCTTGTAGAAATCATCGAATTCAGTAGCCCGGTGGCTGTTATGGCCATCAAGGATTAGAAGCCTATATCCACCAGTTGTACGAGGCTTAGTATATCCCTCAATGTCACAGTCGCCCGAGAGGCGGTGTCGATCCGGAGGGTGTGTTGGGGTTGTTAGGGCTCGGTCTTACGCTGGGGTATAGTAGCATAGAGTTAGAACATATTGGTAAGGCACGTGATGCACCGCCTAGAGGCTCTAGCGGACTAGTCTGAAGTCGGCACCGATCCGCCACCGTCTCTGTCACGGTATCGGAGGGCCTACCAATTACAGTTCGCCACGAGTACACCTGTGTATCGGTGCCGAAGTCCTATTATATAGACAGTAACTCTCCCCCTTAAGTCGAGGGGCAGAGTTCAGTCTGGGAAATACAGTCATGCGTTCTAGCACTCTGCCTATACTCATTACATGGAAAGTGGCCGACTCGCTTGGGTGGCCGACTCGTTATACATGTATGTTAATCTAGATTACAAATATAATACTACTATAACGTACTCCATAAGCGAGTCGCGCATATAAGCAAGTCGCGCACCTTACTGAGAGAACACGCTCTATCGACCTTCAACTATTATGCGTCAACCAAAGGACATTCAATCAACCTATAATGAAGGCAATATATGCCTAGCTATCTCAGCAATTAATCAAAACCAATTTCAGAGTATGCGACGCGCTGCAACAACATATGGTGTCCCTGAATCTACACTAAGAGACCGACGTGCTGGCAAGGCTTTACGATATGATTGTGAGCCTAATTCAAAGAAGCTTACAAAGCTTGAAGAATCAGTTATTGTTCAATATATACTTGACCTAGATTCGCGAGGATTTGCGCCTAGACTAAGTGAGGTGCGAGATATGGCTAATAAACTACTCGCTGAACGTGCTACTAGCCAGGTTGGCAAGAACTGGCCAGAGAACTTCATTAGGCGTACCCCTGAGCTCAAAACACGATTCAATCGAAAGTACGATCGCCAGAGAGCTCTATGTGAGGATCCAAAGGTTATTACACCATGGTTTGAGCTTGTACACAATACAAAGGCGAAGTACGGCATCCTAGATGAAGATATATACAACTTTGATGAAACTGGCCATCAGATGGGCATTATCTCAACAGGAGTAGTCGTTACAGGCTCTGAGAGACGCAATCGCCCGAAAGCTATACAACCAGGTGATCGCGAGTGGGCTACAGTAATTCAGGGTATTAATGCTTGTGGATGGGCAATTCCACCATTTATCATCCTTATAGGCATATACCATCTCTCAGCCTGGTATGAGGGTGACGATATACCATTAGACTGGCCTATATCAGTGAGTGACAATAGCTAGACAACAAACGAGCTTGGTATTGAGTGGCTAAAGCACTTTAACAAGCATACAAAGGATCGTTCAGTAGGCAAATATCGGCTGCTGATTCTAGACGGTCATAAGAGCCACCTCTCACAAGGATTTAAAGACATCTATAAGGAAAACAATATTATTTCACTCTGTATGCCTGCCCATGTATCGCACTTGCTACAGCCGCTTGATGTAGGCTGCTTTGGACCTCAGAAGAAGGCATATGGGCGTCAAATTGAGAGCTTAGTGTGTAACCATATTCACTACATTTGTCACAGTCGCCCGAGAGGCGGTGTCGGTCCGGAGGGTGTGTCGGGGTTGTTAAGGCTCGGTCTCACACTGGGGTATAGTAGCATAGAGTTAGAACATATTGGTAAGGCACGTGATGCACCGCCTAGAGGCTCTAGCGGACTAGTCTGAAGTCGGCACCGATCCGCCACCGTCTCTGTCACGGTATCGGAGGGCCTACCAATTACAGTTCGCCACGAGTACACCTGTGTATCGGTGCCGAAGTCCTATTATATAGACAGTAACTCTCCCCCTTGAGTCGAGGGGCAGAGTTCAGTCTGGAAAATACAGTCATGTGTTCTAGCACTCTGCCTATACTCATTACAACATTACTAAGCTAGAGTTCCTACCAGCCTTTAAAGCAGCCTTCTATAACTTAATTACAAAGGACAATATCTGCGCAAGTTTTCGAGGCACCGGCCTAGTACCATTTAACCCAGAGGCTGTACTATCAAAGCTTGATGTTAAGCTTCGGACACCATCTCCTCCTGCTACAGACATTACCCAATGGGAGTCAAAAACACCAAGCAATGCTGCTGAGCTAGGTGCTCAATCAATCCTAATTCGCAATCGGATTCAAAGGCATCAGGATAGCTCACCTACTTCAATTCTTATGTCGCTTGATCAGCTTGCTCGGGGCGCTGAGGTGATGATACATTCAGGTGTGTTACTATGCGATCAAGTCGCTCGCCTTCAACAGGCAAATGAAGCTGTGACAAAGCGTAGAGCGCGTAAAAGAAAGCAGATTCAGAAGCAAGGAACTCTAACAAAGGCAGAGGGCTCTGAAATAATTGCTCAAAAGGACATTGATGTGCAACTTGAGGGCGAAATACGTCAAGGAAGGGCATGTGTAGGTAGGAGCACTCAGCAGCAGAGGCGCTGTGGGCGCTGTAGCGAGGTGGGACATAATGCCCGCATATGTCATAAAGATGTAGAAACTATTAAGGATTAATTTGCAAGTCATAGAGATTCTATTATCTTTTAGCATTGTAGAGTTATTTACTTTAGAGTTGTGGAAAGTTAGAAAGGTGCGCGACTTGCTTGTGTGCGCGACTCGCTTGTGGAGTACGTTATCAGTAAATACTTACTTTGTAATATTGGAGTGTTATATTTAATATAGTATATCTTTAACGTGGTTGTACACCGAGTCGTGAATGTCACCGAGTCGTGAAACTTTTTTATACCCACCACTGTAGGGTATAATTAAACAACCACAATATGTATTAAAACTAAAACTATTCAGAATCTGACGAACTAAGTACTTCTATGACCTCCTGACAAGTTCGCGCATTATGGCCAGTCCCCCCGCAAGTGCCACAATGTCGTACACCTGGTTGCCCCTCATTCCTACCAACCCCTCTAGAGCGCTTCTCGCGATTTATTTGCTCTGTAACCGCCCTTTGGGACAAGTCATCATGTGCATCCTCTACAGAAAGTACATATCCTTGACGGACGCAAGACTTTTTAGCCCTCCGGCGTTTGCTAAGAGCTTCATTTGCTGCTCAAAGGGTGCGGACTTCAGCTGACAATAAAGTCATTTCATGTGCCAAAATCTCTGTTCCTTTAGCTAATGCAGTAACAGTAGCAAAAATGGGGGTTGGCGAGCTTCCTTGGTGCTGTACAATGCGATTTTTAACTAGAGTAGTCTGTAAGAGAGCATCTATTGGGTTGCGAGGCGTTTGAGAAACCCAAGGATCAGCGTCTATAGAGGGGGGTCCTGTAGGTATAGGAGTCTGCAACTTGATGTCTAGCTTTGAAATGATTACTTGCGGATCAAAGGGCACTAAACCAGCTCTGCGAAATCTAGCTTTGGCGTTTTGAGTTGTTATTGACTGGTTATAAGCTGCATGGAAAGCTATAAAAAACTCAACCTTTGTAATATGGTTTATATGAGCCTTAATAAAGGTCTCAATTTGACGCCCATATATGCATTTAAGAACACTAAAACACCCAACATCAAGTGGCTGAGTTAGGTGAGACGAGTGAGGAGGTAGACAGAGAGTTATGATGTTGTTTGCTTTGCAATATTCCTGAAATGCAGCTGATTCGTGACTTTCATGCCCGTCTAAAACCAACATCCGATATGGTCCTTTTGCATGACTGCAAGTATGTTTATCGAAGTGTTGAAGCCATTCTAGACCTGTCTCGTTATTGGTCTATCTATTGCTTATTGGTTTAATTACCCAATTGTGAGGAAGGCCGCCTTCAGTATACCAACTTGAAAGGTGACATTTCCCTTGAACTACTAAAAACGGAGGGATACTCCCGCCTTCAGCATTCACACAAACAATTGCTGTAGCCTATTCCCGATTGCCAGGCTGAACTGCCTTGCCTCTGCCACATCGATCGGCGTGCGTAACAACTAAAGCTGAGCTAATAACGCCCATCATGAAGCCCGTCTCGTCAAAGTTATAGAAATCACAGTCTTGGATGCCGTACTTTGCTCTCATGTTCTGCACAAGTTGAAACCACGCTCCAATAAGCTCAGGATCTTCGCATAAGGCTCTTTG